>JAUMJL010000578.1:600000-865000 GCA_033558185.1 Dromococcyx pavoninus
CAGAATATGTTGAAGAGGATCATTGCATTACCACCTCAGGAGATATACATGGAAAAGGTTTGCAGATTAATGAAAAACTTGAGTAGTAAAAATGTGCACTTCAAAATCCTGTTCCCTGCAAGACTACCATAGGCATGTCTCCATCCAAGTCTACACAGAACCGGGTAAGGTTATTTCCGCCCTTATCCAATTTGAAGTAAAACCTACAGTCTATCAAACCTCAAGCTGAAATCAGAAAGGATGCTTCTGTTTAGTGGGCTGGATGGGTTCTGAGTAGGTTGAATGGATGCAAAGTGCTTTGCAGCAAAGCATCCTTTCAATATATTGCCATTTTGACATCATTGTCTCATTTCAGTATATAAGGTATTCAGTATATAAGGTAGGTAGCACTACAGACTTACAGTTTATCTCTTCCCCACACTCCCTAAAAGCAAAATATTTTTCTTAAACTTGCTGAAAAGCCATCAAAATGCTTTTTCCTATAACAAATAAATAGATATTAGCCATGTCAAAGTGGCATAGGCATGCATTTAGTCAGCATAAGGATCAGACCAGATCAATTGGGATGTTATCTCTGCAGAGCACTTCCACGTATTTCAGATGGTGTTGGTGGCAAGATTTTTCTTAATTTCTTAAATGTAGTCATCCCACCCAGACTGAAGGGAAACAGACAGAAGAGTCAAGCCCATTCAGATCCCAAACCTGAAGTTAAAGGTTTTCTAATATGCTTGTAAAAATTGTGTGCTGCCTCTGCCTGCATAATGCACTGAATCACAATTAACTCCTTCCCTTTGGGGTTTCAAGCAATGTTCTGCCTGGGCCTACTCAACCAAATTACTATGGGGATTGTGAATACATGGGGGTCAGAGTCCATCAGGTATATGCTGGCTTAATTTTTATTTCTGACTAAAAGTCATCAGATTTTGTTTACCTGATGACAGCAGCTTTCATTCCTGGCTGAAAAGTTCTCCACTGCAATCACTAGTAAGTCTTGATAATTCCCTGAAGCCTTGCAAAGGAGCTAGCAAGAACAAATAAATTGTGAATTGCTGCTAGGCATGTGAAACTTGGAGGTCTGAAAGTGCGAGGTTAGATGGATACATCTTAATCCCACATTTCAGCCCATTATTTATTGGAATGAAGCTGTGGAAGCAGAGGGAAGAAAGAGGGAGCGAAGAGAGATTTAGCTGTTTAAACTAAGAAATAAGTAGTAAGGGGGAAGGATAGCAAAAATCCCCAAAGGAAGTTTAGTAACATGCATGCAGTTATAATGCTGATTTCTTGGTTTTATGCCCTTAGCTGCGTCAAGCATATTTGTTACAGAAATTAATTCTCTTTGCAGTACCTTATTTGAAAAAATCACACAGCCTCATGAGACAGAGCTAGGACGAAGACAACTATGAGGGTCAACAAACACCACACATTGAGGGTTAAAGAAAGCATTACACCATTTCCTTTTTCTTATTCAGGTTTTCATCATAGTAGGAAAAAAAAAGAAACCGTTTTGGAAAGCCAAGTATACAGGGTTCTGCTTCAAGGGGATTAATAAGTCTCATTCAAAACTATGTTACATTCAGAGTAGCAGGGAAGGCTATCCTTTGTTGGCATGAAAGGGTGGGTCTCCTTTGACTTCAGCAGAGTTTGGCTTATTTATGTGAAGCAAAGATTTTGGCCCTGAAATTATTAGTTGCATTTTGAGTACCTTCCTCTGCCAGAGCAGGATTATTCCCTCATTCATTGCATTTTGCAGTCTAATGTTAACCATGAAGTGTTAAGTATTCCATATGACAGGGTTTTCCATATGTCTCTTGGGTTGCTAGCTCATTAAGAACTTTTTGTGATTGTTCAGACTATGCTGATTTCTCTTTATCACCATCTGACTCCAGTGGTTCCAGCTCTACTGCGTGGTACTACCCAAAGCATTGCTCCATCCTTTCTTTGTGTATAACTATTGTGTTTCAGGAAAAGGAAGGATCATCTTTTCATAGCACTAACACGCATATCTGATTATTCTGGATAATGTTCAACATTTATTATTACAAGAGTTGAAACTTAATCTAAGAAATAAGCAAAATGTCACCCTTCATCTTGCTTATGTGCTAAAAGGAGTGCAAAAATTGTTATTGAGCAGGTTGCCAGGAAAATGTACGTGAAGAAGTACAACATGCTCCTGCCCCTACATGTAGGTGAAAGGAGACTGCCAGAAGTACTCTAGAGGCACTCTTTCAAGGGGAAACATAAAGAAAGTGAATGAGGAGCCTCCTACTTATCCTCTGGTCCTGGAAGTACACTCTGTACCCTCCCTGACACTGTTGCTAAATGCCAGAGACTGAGGCCTGCTTGTTGAGATGGATTAGATGAGTAGAGTTCTAAAAAAAGGCCAGGAATTCCTTGGCCCATTTGCAAGGCCACTTTCTTTGGATTCCCCAAGAGTAAAAATGTAGCTCTGCTTCATGACCTAACTTTGCTTTTCTTATATAATTTAAACAGTACTTTGTCATTCGCTCAGAGATCAATAAGGCTACTTGGGAAATAAAATAGTATTCCACTGCCAGTAAAGATGGCACACAAAATAGACCCTGAGCCCTCCTTTTAAAATTCTTGTTATTAGACTGCTCAGTAGGAGCTTAGTCAGTATACATACTTTCACAGTATCCTGAGTTGCAGAAGCTGGAAGTTCTGCTCAGCTCCTGATAGAGTAATTTTGTCATTCATTTTCAAAGATACACATTTCATGCTGCCTTAATAAGTAAATATTTACCCCTTTGCAGTATGCTTCAAATGGTTCCTCCTAATACATCATAAGGAAGGTTAAACCAAGCAGATATCTATGTCTATATAATTGATCTCTGTAAGTGAGAAGTCAGAGTATTGTGATTTTGGCAGCAGAGCCTCACCAGACTTGAGCAGCTAAACTCCTGGAGCCCAAGTGTAATTCTGATGCCAAACATTTGTCTGCACACTGTTCCTTTGCAGCTCAGGCTCAGCTTTATCAACATCCCTGTGACTTACAAGGCTCTTCTCCTCCTTGCCTGACATACGGAACTGTCCCCTGTTAATGAAGTCATACTACCTGAATGCAGCATGCTCCAAGTGAACACTGATCGTAGGGCACGGGAGACATACAAAGAATGGCCCTGCCCTCCCCAACACGCACCATTTTACAGCCTGTGGCTTTCTAACAGAGAGAGAATGCAGAAGTGTTACATCTTCCAGCTCTCTGCTGAGAGGTACTCCCAGATTTGCCTCCGCCTGGTCACCACCTGTGGTACAGTTCTGCAGAATAGAAAAGTATGTTTATGAGACAGGAAATTCATTTGCTCTTTTTGTCTAGATGCCACAGAACAAATTATTTTCAAGTATAGCCTAGATGAAGGTAGTTTGGTTTTTTTGTTTTGTTTGGGGGATTTTTGCGTGCTGCACAGCCTACAACAGGTAGTAGAATATTCACTATTTACCATCACAGTGTACTTGTTTCCTAAATTAGGTAAATTGACTTCGAAGTTCATCCACCGTTTTGGCCTCTGGGCTTAATTTCATTGCAAAGCAAAACAAAGTTTCTTGAAACGTAGTCTGCTATGGTTAAGGTATATACTTCAGCAGTATCATTAGCTCAAACTATAAAGAATATCCTTCTGGGTTCATTTCCGTGAACAGTTCAGAGAAGGTACAGTCATTCAAGAACAATGGCACTTTTCAACTCATTGGAATGATTATCATGTGTAGAGGAAGGAACAAATCGGTAACAAATGGGGAGTGGAGCTTATGTGTTGGAGTTAAACAATTCCAAAAAGAGGAACAAACTTCAAAGGAATAAATGAAAATTCTCTATCTACCAGTGTATTACAAACTGTGTGGTCTTCATTATCTATATGGGTCTGGTTTTGAAAACTACTAGGATTTTTACATAAGTATGAGCATGTCACAATTATATTAGTGAGATAAACCTTCTAATTAAAAACTCACATTTAAGGAACATTTTTGCTCTATTTTTTAAATTTGCAATGGCTAGATCAACTTAACTGGTCGTAGAAGGCAGTAGCAATATCTTGAATATTTCCGGCCCCTGAAGTGATGCACTGGATCACTCCAAAACTGAATTTAAGATAGTGGCCAGTAGTAGAATCCCACAATGAATTAATGCAGAATAGTGTCTGTACAGCGTCACATTTATCCTCTGTTTCTATTGCATTAAAACAACAATAAAAAATAGAATTAAAGGAATTTCAGTGTGTCAAATACAGTCAGCATAAAGCTTACTGTCTCAAAAGATATCAGAAGTAAGATGAAAATAAAAATGTAAGAATAGTAAAAAAAGTAAAGCAAAAACCAAACGGATAGAATGGCACAAGCAAGCATCTCTCTCCACTGAACATCTGGACAGTGCAGACTCTGAGGAAGTTTCTGCATCAGAATCCAAGTTTTGCAGCTGTCTTGTAACAAGCTGAACCAAAACCTTGGATCTGATCGTATCTGAGTTTTAAAGATGTTTGGATTTGGACCTTAGTTTGTAGCTCTGGCCCAGTTAGCATACATACATTTTAGATATTTCTTAGCCACTAAAATGACTGAGCTTTGTGAAAACCAAAACATTTGAAATACATGTTAAGAGATCCTTTACCATATTAAGATACTGGGTTCATTGATTTTAAATTTTCCTTTTTAGAACTTAGTCACTTGGGTAAAATTTTAAGTGTGCACATTCTACTAGTCCCATGTAATGTACATGCATAATGTGTTCATAAATTCCATCTTTTACCTTTCAAAGAAGTACTGGACATTTAAGAGGCAACTAGTGCTTTTTATCAGTTTGGTATCACGTTGCTTGGTAAACACAAAGAATGGTCTATTCAACTACTAATTTCTTTGAAGCATGGTTTCTCACATATCAGTCAGAATTCTTAACATTTTTCATAAGTCATTCAAAAATCTTGAAGATCTTTGGTAGTCACCAAGAATATTTTCTCTTGCACGATAAGAAGCTTTTTTGTTTCAATAGAAATATGAGTAAATATCACTTCCTTATTTAATTTTTTGTCGTGATACAGATTAATTAATTTTGTACCACAGAGAGATCAGTTATTTTCTTCAAATGCTATTGCTTTGAAAGGTAGTTATTTTAACTATTTCGTATATATCACGTGGAATAGAAATACAGAAGAAGTACTTGAAAGCAGTTTTGCAGAGAGTGATTACTGCGAGACAGAGATCTGACTGCAAATTCTGAGCTCCACTATAATAAATGTACATGCACACAGATCAGAGAGTTGATCTAAATATCTGGCTAGGAAAATTACTATTTGAAAAGGTTAAGCTTTTGCCACAAAACACAGAGTTCCTCAGCACCCATTGATCCCAGTAGCTGCTGTTTCTGTCTCTCTTTCCCCCACTTTCCACCCTTCCCTCCCACACCCACCCTGAAAAAACTGCCTGACTTATCCATTGCCTGCTTCAGTCTCTCTAAAGAAAAAAAAATTCTGTCAAAACCCAGAGATCTGCCAAATACTTCTGGTATCTGGAAGATGTTTGTTATTCCCTGGACTGCAGGGGCCCTGTCCTCATTCCTCAGGTAATACTCACATTGTACAAGCACCTGACCTCAGCCAGAAGTGGGGTTTCTGAAGTAGTATAACTGAAAACCTAGCAGAAATAGAAGTTAAACTGCACCTTTCTCTCCTGTTCTGCAAGGGACTGAATTACACCTTTACTGAGGACTGATTACAAAGACTAATCAGCCTTGGTTCAAAGCTTGTGTTTTTATAGAGTTCTTCACCCAGAAGGTTAAACAGCAGTCGTATAAAAACCTACCTTTGAAACACAATTTTTTCTCTCAGAGGAGAATTTAGGGAAGTAGTATTTATTTTTCTTTCGAGATATTTTTTGTCTTTCATGACTTTTCAGAGAGGAATGTATCAAACTGCACTTCTAACACCATGAAGATTGACAGGCACAACAGTCATTCAAATCCAGATCGTTCATAAAAATTATTAGGTTCAAGTTATTGTAAATACCCTTTTCAGCAGCCCCCATTTTTTTTAGAGACTCTAGAAAACATTGGGAAATCCTATAAGTATTTTTAACTTCTATGAAAGCAAGAAACATACTTTAAAAAGATTTCTCATGTGCCCAGTCATGTCTATGTGTTGTATTTTTTTAAATAAAACTGAAGATATTGCAGAAATACTTGTAATGAATTTTCCCTTTTTACCACACTGATCAAGAGAGCTAGAACAATACCTTGCAATGAGCATTAATATAATTTAATCCTTGTTTCACTCCTCCGTGCCTGTCAGAGTAACTACATAGAAACCAAGTCTTGCTCAGTGATACAAAATCAGATCCTAAACACACTACTGCCTTCTCCACTTTCTTACATCCTTCTTCACCTATACATAAATTCTACTTTAAAACAGCACTAAGGAGTTCTATATGAACACAGACTTCTTATGTAGTCTGAAGTTTCTGTGTGAGTCACGATGAGCAATTGAAATCACAGTCTTGGAATTTAAAAAAGAGCAATGAACCAGCTCTTTAGCTTTCAAGGATTTTCAGTCAGTACAAGGAGACTGGATGGTATTCTCATTGAAATGGAAATGGGATGTCTCTTGCAGTTATTGCTCTGAAGCTTTAGATAGATAAGTGAAATCTAGATCATCAGTTATCATAATCAAAATAAGAGGATAGCAGGCATCTACACTGGCAGAGATTACCTCTCATTTAGCCACTGAAGCAGAAGGTGAAACAGGTAGTTACTATGCTGTAACTGGCCAATAAGTTGCCCTGTAGTTCTGCCTAGATTTGCTTCATGGCAGATGCAGGAAGAAGGATGGAAAGACCATGAATGTCTCTCATTTCTGCAGCCATTTAATTTACAAGAGGAATAAGTGTTATTAAAATGAATCACCAGAAACCTTTAAGAAAGCAGCAGGAATAAATTCTGCGATTCATGTCAAATGAAAGACTCGGATCTCACAGGCTTGGTAATAAGATACAGCGTTTTCTGTAACTAAATAAGAGTGCTGTTCTGAAGCTATTATAACAATCAAAATTAATCAACATATTTACTGGAAATTTAAGATGAGTAACAGAGAATTTAATGATAGTCTTAGGTATAACTGTAGTGGATTGACTTTTGGATTTTTCAGATCTTCCTTAAAAAAAAAAAAAGGCCTTTACAGGTCTTCCTTAACAGTGGAGGTCAGGATCCATGGAAGTATTCCATATCTTCCTATAACGTAACACAACATATAAATAAGGTGTAGATAAGAGAGTACATTCTCTTCTTCTTCCGGGACGCTGGAGAACGGGAGCTCCACTGCTGCTGGTCCTATCTGGAGCTGAGGCCTGCAGCGGCTGCTGTTGTCTGCCCACGTGTGTGTGGGGGAGTCCTGGGTCAAATTTAGCTGTTCTGCTTTCCTCAAGGGAAGTGGTGAGGTTTTGCTAGTTCTTTACTTTGTTAGTTACCAGATCTTACAAGTATGCATACCTGTTTTGTTTTAGTTCCTTTTTGTCCTTCTTCCCATTTTCCCTTCCCCTTTTCCCTTTTTTGGGAGTTTTGCATGATATCCTTACTATATGTAGTTGTTTTTATTTAGAAAATACATAAATACATATATTTAGTGTGATTTCAGTTTTTCTATTTTTTTTTTCCTTTGAAAGAGGGGAAGTTTTGGGAGAGAGGCAGACTGAGCAGTTGGAGAGCTTGGGAAAGCTAGCTCAAACCAGCTCAATAATCCTAGAGTCTGTGGTTACAGCAACCAGTTAGACAATAATAAATCTATTTTAGAAAAATAAGATTGGAGAGGATCAGAGGAATAGCCATGTCCAGTTCCTGCAGTGATAAAAGCACTGTAAAAATGGGTCAGCTTAGATAACTGTCTATAGGATTTGTATTCTGTGTTTCATCACAGAACATGTAGCACCTCTGAATAGCCTACATAAAAATGAAAGCCAAATGAAGAAAATCCAAAAATGTAAGGAAACATAGGAAGTGAGCAGGAAGGACAGGAGGTCTCACAAATCTCACCGCTTCCTGTTTGATGGACTTCCCAGCTGATCCTCAAGAGGAAACAATGTCTTACATTACTGAAGAGAAAGAAGAAAACTCTAAATTTTCTTCCAATTTGATCTATAGGAAAATTGCTTCTTTATCCCAAACCTGGTAGCTGATTAAATCCTGAGCATATTAATTCATCACAATAGACACCAGATTACTACCAGTAATCACACTTTATCTGGATTTACTTTATTTTCAGTGCAGTGCTTCAGAGAAAGAAGGCAATGCCCAGCAACTAATATGTTAAGTGTTTGCTGAGGGGGACAAGGGAGGGAGAAAGGGAGGGAAGATGGAGAAGAGAATCTTCTTTCCTTGGCAAGGAAATAAGCCTCCATAGCAACTAGCGAAAGACTCAAAGCACATATTAAAACAGCAAAGCCAAACTGCAAACGAACAGTAATTCAGGCTGTGTTCAAACTCCTTTTGTAATATAATGTACTCACATACTCATAACTTCATTCCTGATCTCCTAGAAATGATCTTATTTTAAACATAAAAACTCATAAGTTTCTCAAGTTTCATATTTAATCAATCTCAATATTGACCATTTATCTTATTTCAAAGAGTATTATAAGGCTTCTCCTTAGAGGGTTGCGACATTGTTTTGGTTAGTATCTTAGTATTCAGTTACTATTAATTTCTCCATAATGAATGCATAACCATTCGAATATGGAATTGTTATATTTTAACTCAAAAAAAGTTTTATCTTCCTTCTATAATCTATTTTGCAAATCTCGATAGTAGCCCTTCTGTGCACTTCTTCCAATTTCAGTTCATTTTTCTTCAACACACATGAGGACGACTCAATGGTTTGAAATATTACTAGTACTTACCTGACTTTATAAAAATATCTATTGATAGAACTGTGAACAGGTTTTTTCAGCTGTGATACACTGACTTCTCAAAACCAAGTTGCTATTGACGAGAGCACCGTGAACATTTTTTCTTCAGCTGTCTCCAGTTATTGTGTTTCCGACCAACGTCATATCATTATTTCTAGCATCTGATATTTCTAGCATCTGGCTGTACATCTGCACTAACAAATCTTTGACTGTGCCACTCTCATCACTGTATAGAGAAGCAATTAACATCTGCTACAGCCTGTCCCTGAACTCCTTCCCAATGTCTTCAGCCAACATCTTGCCACCCTGATGTGGGAGGAGACCGTGGGACAACAAGCATTATTAGAAACATTTATAAATTAACTCACTCTTGGTGATGTGAATTGCAGCTGGTGCCTGCTGCAAGACATTTATTGCTAATGTGGATGCTGTGGACAAAAACGTGAGACAGGTCAGGACTGTTGTGAGACTGGAAAGTTCCACACATAAGCACTGCTGGAGGTGCATGGATAGATCACCCAGTCCCTCCAGTTCTAGGCAGTGACCAGGAGAATCAGCAGAAGCTTCTCCCATGTCTTACTAGATGTGATAACTCTGGAAAACCCCAGCAGCTCTAGGACTCAAACAGAGAGCCTTCCCTTTCAGTTGCTACTGGGGCAGGCTGCAGCTGACCTGAGGTCCCTGCAGTAAGAGCTCTCTCCTGTCTTTTGACCTGCAGCACATGTAGTGGGATAGCAGCAGATGAGCCCATGCTATTTGCCATCACTTGCAAAGTGCCCAGGGCTTATGCTTTTCACTCCTGCCTGGCCCTTTTGCTAAAACTCGAGGGGAAATGAAGCACTCACAGAGGAAAGAAAAGGGGGCTCAAGCACCTCTGTCTCTACTCCACCTGAGCTTAGAGGCTCCAGGAGGGGTTGTACAGCTCTTTGACAAGATCTGTTTTCCTAGTGACTGCAGGAACACTCTCACTCTCTTGAGGAAACAATTGCAAGAGATACAACAGCTGATGCTTCTGGCTGCACAGGTGATTCTGTATTTTGGGAAATGAGACTGGGACAAGGAGAAAGCAATGCACGTGTTTAAAAGAGGTGTGTAAAATAGGTCTGAGCAGCCTGATCCTGGCTCAGCTCCCCCTTGCCCATGTGCGCTCCCAGGCACAGCCCTCCACTTCTTCCTTCTGTCTTCTGCATGTATTTAAGAGAACCATTGTCGTGTCCCCCCCCGAAACATCAGAACACAGTCAGCTCCCAGCTGAATGCTGTATGTACAAACATATCTTTGTGACAGGGAATTTGCCCACTTCAGTTCTACATGTCAATAATGAATACAAAAGGGTATGGACTTACATCCATTCATCTCAAACTGATGTAAACCCTGAAGCCTAAAGCCAATGATTCCACCATCATCCCTACTGCTCTTACTAAGAACAGAAGGCCTGAAAACCAGTGTAATCTCCTAACTCCAGTGGGTACAACTTGTGCACTTTCACTCTCTTCACACTTTTCTTTCTTCATTTACCTTTGAATTAATGTGGAAGTAGACAAGTTCAGGTAGACAATTACATTGTCATCAAGCTAATTCACAGGTCAGGGTGGGACAGGTTGGTGGGCTGCTGGCCAGGAGTTTCACTGCTGCTGTCCTATGTTGACGGGGAAATGAGACCACACTGGTGTAAACTTCATTCCCCATAGAAAACTGTCAGAAATGCTTGGAGAAATGTATCTGCTCAATTGTCTACAAGACAGTTGCAGGAATCTTAGAATCAGCTTGACTGGGGCACTTGGACTTCTGCAGGTCGTCTGGTCCAATGTCCCTGCCAAGAGCCAGTTGCTCAGGACTGTGATCAGACAACATTTGGATATCTCCAAGGCTGGACACTCTAAAACCTCTTTGGGCAACCTGTTCTGGGGCTTAGTCGCTCTCTGTCATGAATCAATTTTTTTAGATAAAACTCATATTTAAATAAAAGTGTGACTTCATAGAGTTCAATGATTAGGTCATGCTGTTACTTACTGCATGGAGGAAATACATGAGGGAAAATTGGATTATATGTGTTTATAGCTAAAGAATTATATATGCTTATAGCCAAAAATTACATGTGCACACCCAGTTCCCTGTGTCACAAGGCTAAGATTTCAAAGTTTTGTAATGCTTATTCCCAATTCACTTGTATTCCTTTCTCGTCATCCGGTGTGAGTTTGCTCCAGAGCTCAGATCTGAGGTATTAGGTTTTGTAAAATAAATAATTTAACAGAGGGATACAGCTACATGTTCAACTCCAGGGAGACTCCACAGAGAAGGCCCAACATGAGAAATCCATGGGCAAATATACCCTTACAAACTATTTACCCATAGCTCACATGATGGTTTGATCCAGTAGTAATTTTGGGTTCTAGGGTCTTCTTGTTCCTCATTGGATCTTCTATTGCCTCTCAGACAGGTTATTATCTTGTCTTTGCACAGCCAGTGTTGGTGATCTGTATTGTTGAAGCCTCTGTATTTTGCTGGGTTTTGTTGACTCTAGAGACCTTCTTTTGAATGAACAGATTGTAGACACCGGGAAAGTTTTTAACATGAAATTCCCACCTTGTGGCCTAGTACCGAAAAACAAGTCTTGCAACTCATGCTAAGAAAGCTAAGCAAACAACATGCTAAATCACATAATACTATCTTTGTTGAAGAGGATAATCATCTGGCTTGCAGTCCAGGTGCTATCTAGGGAGGGTTCAAATGTATGTCAGCATGACCCTTTGGTGTATCTGCCACTCTTTCCAGTTTTGTGTACTCTTGCTGAGAGTACTCAGGACTCTACCCCATCATGCAGATTGTTAATGAAGATTGAACAGGACTGTACCCAGTATTGACCCACACCGTACATTGCTAGTTACTGGCCTCCAAATAGACTTTGCACATGGATGACAGGGAGATGATTCAAGACAGCCAGCATGGCTTCACCAAGGGTAAGTTTTGTCTGACTAACCAATTGGTCATCTATGATGCAGTGACTACATCAGAGGACAAGGGAAGTGCTACAGATATCATCTATCTGGTCTCCTATAAGGCCTTTGTCATGATCTCCCACAACTTGCTGCTCTCTAATTTGGAGGTATATGGATTTGAAGGATGTACTGTTTGGTGCATAAAGACTTGGATAGATGATTACGTCCAGAGAGTAGTGATCAACATGTCCATGTCCAGATGGAGATAAGTGAAGAGTGGTGTCCCTCAGGGATCCGTATTGGGCCCAGTACTATTTAATATTTTCGTCAACAACAGATGGTGGATCATCCTTAGCAAGTTTGCGGGTGACACCAGGCTGAGTGGTGCAGTTGACATACCTGAGGATGCCGTTTAGAGGGACCTGGACAAGCTTGTGAATGGACCCATGTAAATCTCATGAGGTTCAACAAGGCCAAGTGCAAAGGCCTGCATCTGGGTTGGGGCAACCCTTGGTATTGATAGAGGCCGGGAGATGAAGGGATTGAGAGCAGCCCTGCCAAGAAGGACTTGGGGGTACTGGTGGATGAAATGCTGATCACGAGTCAGCAATGTGCACTTGCAGCCCACAAAGGCAACGACATCTGGGATGCATCAAGCAAACAAGACCAGTAGGTTGAGGGACGTGATTCTGCCTCTCCACTGCTCTCTGGTGAGACCACACCTGGAGTACTGCATCCAGCTCTGACATCCTCAGCACAGGACTTATTGGTGGGTCTAGAGAAGGGCCCTGTACATCCCAGCACACTCAAAAATAAGGACGTTTTATATGTTATTTTAATTTATATTTGTGGAGACATGGAAACACACGCAAAAAAGGGTGCTTCTTAGTAAGTGATCCCGATCACTAGTTGTAGTACACACTGATTATTGTCTAGGAACAAACACTTTTGCTGAGACTGGCGAAGTGACACTTTCCATCCTTAGGTTGTAAAGAATTTTCATTGAATCATAGAATTATCTAGGTTGGAAAAGACTTAAGATCATCGAGTCCAACCCTTAACAACACAGCCATGTCCATCACTAAATCATATCCCTAAGCACTCCATCTACACGACCTTTAAATACCTCCAGGGATAGCGATTCAGCCACTTCCCTGGAAAGCCTGTTCCAATGCTTGACAATCCTTTCCACAAAGAATTTTTTCCTAAATTCCTATCCTATTTTTTTCTCCTAAATTTCATATTCAATTTAAACCTCTCCTGGAGCAACCTGAAGTCATTTCTTCTCATTCTATCACTTGCTACTTGGGATAAGAGACCAAAACCCACATCCCTACAACCTCCTTTCAGGTACTTGTAGATAGTTTTAGTCAGTGGACAGTGATAAGGTCTCCCCTCAGCCTCCTTTTCTCCAGACTAAACAACCCCACTTCCCTCAGCTGTTCTTCATAAGACTTGTGCTCCAGACCCTTCACCAGCTTTGTTGACTTTTGTGGCACGTGTTGCAGCACCTCAATGTCGTTCTTGAAGTAAGAGTCCCAGAATCAAGCGCAGTATTCAAGGAGCAGCCTCACCAGCACTAAGTACATGACAGCAATCACTTCCCTTGTCCTGCTGGACACAGTATTTCTGATACAACCCAGGATGTTTTTGGCATTCTTGGCCACTTGAACACACTACAGCCTCATATTCAGGCAGCTGTCAACCAACATCCCAAGTTCCTTTTCCATCGTGCAGCTTTCCGGTCACTCTCCACAAAGTCAGTAGCATTGCATGGAGTTGTTGTGACCAAGTGCAGGACCTGGCTCTTTGCCTCAGGCCATTCAATCGAGTCTATCCAGGTCCGTCTACAGAGCCTTTCTACCGTCAAACATATCAACACTCCCCTTTAACTTGGTGTTGTTTGCAAACTTACTGAGGGTACTCTCAATCCCCTCATCCAGATCATTGACAAAGATATTAAACTTACTGCACTCAATGCCCTCAACCAGATCATTATCAGAGACATTGAACAAAACTGGCCCCAATACTAAGACTGGAGAGCACCAGTTGTGACAGGCTGCCAGCTGGATTTAACTCCATTCATTGCAACTCTTTTGGCCTGGCCATCCAGCTGATGTTTTCCACAGCTAAGAGTATGCTTGTCCAAGCCAAGAGCAGCCACCTTCTCCAGTAGAATACTGTGGGAAATGGTGTCAAAGACTTTACTAAAGTCTAGGTAAACAACATCCACAGCATTTTCCTCATCCACTAAGTTATTCGCCTTGTTCTAGAAGGAGATCAGGTTAGTTAAGCAGGACCTGCTTTTCATAAATTCAGACTGGGCTTGATCACCTGGTTGTCCTGTACGTGTCGTGATAGCACTTAAGATGATCTGCTCCATAACCTTTTCCATCACCAAAGTCAGGCTGACAGACTGTAGTTCCTCAGATCCTCTGTTTGGCCGCTCTTGTAGATTGGCATCACATTTGCTATCCTCCAGTCAACTGGGATCTCCACAGTTAGCTTTGACTGCTAATAAACAATGGAAAGTGGCTCGATGAGCACTTGCATCAGCTCCCTCCGTTCCTTTGGGTGAATCCAAACTGGCCTTACAGACTTGTGTGTCTCTAAGCAGTGTAACAGGTTACTAACCATTTCCCCTTGGATTATGGGGATTCCTCTGCTCCCGGTTGCTGTCTTCCAGCTCAGAGTCTGGATACCCTAAGAACAACTGGTGTTAATATTAAAGACTGAGACAAACTGTTTCTAAGTAGATTTATCAGTAATGCTAAGTCTGAAAAGCAGTGATCTATGCATAGATATCTCCCAGGACAACAGAAAAGACAGGAAGAAATAAAAAAGGCTCAATCCAGGTATTTATCTACTATTATACAATCTTGCTGAAAGGCGGTTTGAAATTATGAGAAGGTGAAAATATAGGAGAAAAATATTCATCCCTTGATGAGGACTGCAAGAACCCAGGCTTTCATTAGAGAGTATTTCAAGGTGTTTTCACATAGCAAATGACTGTTAAACTAATCGGATAAATTTCTAGTTTGTAGTCCTGACATTAGCTAAAATTGCCTAGTTTTACCTCTGCCACTGTTTGGCTTATGTGCTCCTGCAAGTTCTAACCCAACATATGACAGGACAAATATATCAAAATTAAGTGAAGAGGATCTGCAAGCTAAATTGTAGAGGATTGCAAAATCTTAAAGTGAAGCCGAGCAGCAGAAATAAAAGAACTTCATAAAGTATTATCTGCTGAAATACAACAACCAAGAAGACTTTTTCTATCAGGTCAGAACAGAAACACAGAAATTAAAAAGTTTTTTACTTGTTATGTTGGCTGAAACATTTGGCATTTTACTGCACTTACTTGTGCTTGCTCCCAATCAAGATGAAAGACTGACAGCAGATTAAAGAGTATTTTGACAGGCATCTTCCGGGCAATTATTTTTCAGGTATTTTTAAATGTGTTTCAAGGACTCCACTGTCAGTACACAATACAACCTGATAAAGCTTCTGGAGATGGAAGAGATCATCAATTCAGTAACTACAGGATTCCAGTCCTGATACAAAGTCCATTGAACAAACTGGATCACTACAGTAAGTTTCAGTTTTGGTTATACCAGTGTAAATATATATATATTTGCTTTAAATAGTGGAAATTCACTGTTTATTGTCCAAATTAATAAGACAGTTTATGCTGTAACATATTCTGTGGTTTTGCAGCCACCAAAAAAATGATTTTATTCACAACACAGCAAACTGGTACCTAAAACGATGTCAAAAAACCCTATGGTAACTATCACATAGGCATCACTTTTTACCAGGTTGGGTAATACTAATGATATTTGATTAACAAGTGCTATTGAGATATGCATAAAATACACATTTTACTCATGTGCACAGAGTGAATCACATCAAATCTGAGTACAAATCGCAAATCTACTACTTCATAAAATGTCATATAATTAGGCCAAATTGAATGCTTCGCAGAAGTCAACTGTGCTAGAATCAGGAAGATAAATGAAGACATTGATTTTACTTTAACAGATACTTAAAACACAGAAACACCATGAGTTTTACTATTTACTGCCTATGTAGTTGAACAATAATTCTGATTTTAAGACCCACAGAATACATGTGAAAACTTAAAAGTCTTTGAAAGAGATAGTCAATACAGAAATTTTGAATAATTTGACACCAGATACCATAATTTAGGCTTTAGCACAGGTTTTGGTGCAGCCATTAAATCAGACAAAATATTCTGGAAGTCATTTTCCTCCTCAACTCTGTCAGTGGCTCTCTACCTCCAACCTTTATGACTCAAATTCACCTTTTCATGAGCCACTTTTGACAAACTTCAAAGACAAGAACTGAGTTCAGTGTATTAACATTTGAGAATGTTTCCCATAATAGGTGCTTTCTGAGAACAAATGAAGAAACCTATTGAATGCTTCCGGATGTAAATAGTGTTTTCCTCTTCTCTAGAGTTCATCTCAGTTTGCCTGGATGATATGCAACCTTTTTTACTGTATTAAAGGTACTTGCAGATATCCCTTTCTTTCTGACTTGACCTAGTGCTGATTGCTCGAAGTTATTGAAGAGTTGAGTAAGATAAAGCCTTCCTAATTTTTCGTGAGAGGGAGTCCACAGATAATTTGTTAAAAGAATTGCTCTTGTCATCTCTCAACTGTCTTGTGTATCTCTAGCTAAAAGTCTGTATGAGTGTTATGCGCTATACTTTACTCACTTAGGGTATCTGAAGAAGTTGTCTGACGTATTTCAGAGTTTACTCAATGATTATTATGTTTTTTACTATACAAGGAAATAATTTCCCTAATTACATAAAAACAACTCAAGACAAGGCAGCTTCTTTTGTAAAATGAAAATATGCAGAGAATCCAGAGGTGTGCTAGCAATGCTTGACATCAGGAAAGTTTTCTGTAACAGAAAATAGAAAAGAAAAAGCATTTGTATGCCAGCTAGGAAGATATTTTAAATGTGATAACGCTTCTACTGCACCATGTAGTTCTAGCATGCAATTGTAAGTTCTCAATTACAGTAGAATAATCTTCATGCCTGGCTAAGGTTAAAGCATGTACTTAAAATTTTAAAATTACCTATCATGAATATAAATTGTCTTGCTCTTCATGTACTATAAGAAACATACATGCCATTAAAATAAAACGGATGAAGTAAGGTATATTTTCAGTATAGGAATTTTGTAGGTGAAATGCAGAAGGGTTTGATTCTATTATGCCAAATAGAACTATTTACAAAATTGTGCACATTAGAAGGATCCTTGTGTTACATTCTCTTTTAAAAAATGTACAAGTGTGTATCTTCAGCTTCAAAGAACACTAGAAAAGGCCAAGTATGAATCAAGTATGAATAAGGAGAAACTGCCGATAAATTTCCAAAGCAAAATAGTACCTAGATACAAATATTTCTGTTTTGTCTTTTGTGAAAGTTAGCTTTTAATTTTCAAGGATTTATTTATTTGAATCACAACAAAGTTCTCCTAGATTATGTATGTTGCATAATTACAGTGAACCACAGGCAAAAGGAAAAGTATTTTAAAAATTAACTCTATCTCAATCATTCTTTAAAACTCTTCTGTTGTCTGAAGCACTTGAGTCAAAACGGCAAGTGCATCATACTGACTCATACTGAAAAACTATGTAGTTAAAAACACTGCTACGTGCGTATTTTTTTCTGACACTTTTTTGACCCAAAATTTCAATTTACAGTAATATATTAAATATTGTCACATTTTTGTAAGTTCCATGATGCATTCTTTCCATATACTGTATTTTCTCTGGACTTCATTGTCATTAAAGTCTAACTGGCATATTGAAAGACTATGATATGTAGCCACTTTTTGACAGCATAACAGAGGGATAAATTATGAGGTTTTCAGATCCTATTAACCCATTCAACAGAGACTATGCTGTTGGCCTTAGTTGTTGTCAGTCAAGGATAGCGACTTATTCGGGATCCTTTTCAGAAAATAGAGAGGAATTTAGAGAGAAAATCTTGAATAATGTGTAACTTAAAACATTCTTCATATATTCCAAACTACACTTTTTATTAATATACTATCAGTGCTGTTCATTTAGTCAAAATAAAGTCATTACTGACTGTGATGTTTCTCTGCCTTCCTGTTCTCTACCGCTTCTTCTTTGATGGCGTGTTCATTTCTTTCTCTACCCTCCAATTTCCTTGTTTTCTTCACTATGAACTTCTTTTCTTTCAGATTGGTAGGAACTATTAAACATGTAAACAAATTTATTCAAGCCACAGAATTTCATTTAATTGTCACTTAGTAACTACATCTATAAACTGTTCCTTATTATGATTGTATTTAGGAGGGGATCCAGTCACTAACAGAATGTGGATGCATCTTTTCCCTTCATATTTTGGCCAACAGCCTTTTTTTGCTACATTTATGACCCAGTATGTTCTCTGTTTTATCCCACTTATACCAATAAATATATTTTGCTACCAAAATTAAGTTATATCTACTTCTTATTAAGATAAAAAAGGCTCGTGTCTTCACAGGGTGTTTCCCTAGCCATAAAAATATTAGCTAGCATTTTCCCACATTTCCATTTTTCATTTCTTTGTAAGTGTTGATGTTAGAGCTGTATGTAGTGTTCCGGCACCAGTTTCACAGAAACAGCCTCTCTACGTATACTGTTTATGACCCTATTTACCTATTTCAGATAGTGTGCTGGACTGGCTGGGGATAAACCACAGCAATGGTCATTGTTGGTAAGATGTAAGACAGAAATGGAATGCATATTTTGAATTGCTAGAAGCAGCTGTAAATGGAGCAAATATGTGAATGTCATGGTTTAGGCCCCATGCTGGCTTGGTTAGCAGCTAAACACAGGCAGTTGGGACCCAATGTCCTCAACACACACTGACAAAAGTGAAAAAGAAATAAGGGCGAGAAACTTGTGCATTGGAAAATAGAACAGTTTTAATGATACAATAATAATAAAAAGGAAAATAATACAAAAATAATAAATTATGTACCAATATACAAAATTAAACCCTCTGATGATTATACATCACCACTGATGCTTCAGAGCAGGCACAGGGAAAGGTCCCAGACGGGACCCAACAGCAGATGGGAGCTAGACTCAGGAACTGAATTCAGGAATGCATGGATTGGGGATGAGGGGGCAGAAGGACAGACAAGGACGTTACCAGATGCTGGCCACGGAAGAAGAAGGCCTGACCCTCATGACCCCTCAGTGTTATGTTGAGTATGACATATGAGGAATGGGATACTCTGTTGGTCAGGTTTGGGTCACCTGTCCTCCTCCCTGCAGGTATAACCCTTGTAAATCCGTTGGACTTACAGCATTCCACCAATTGAGAATAATCTTGGTTTCAATAGAAATAAGTAAAAGCAATGGCACACTTTGGAAAAAGAAGATCTTAATCACTTATATCTCAAGGGCTCATATGTAAACTGGGTTAAATAAAAAGATTTTGCTACAAGAAGGAATGTCAATTAATACATGAACCTTTGGGGAAGGTGCTATGAACTGTCATGTTCATATTCTAATTTATCTTTTGAGACAGCTCGGCCCAAAGTAAACATAACTTTCCTTCCAGCTAAAGGCTGACATGTATTTCATGATGAATAGTTTGTGCTTGAATGAGCAATTTCAGAAGCTATGATGATTTTTTTTAAATTTTATGTTTTCTGAAGGTGAGCATCAGCAATTCTATTATTGTAAGGGAAAGAAAGGAGAAAAAGCTACAAAAAAGCATGTGTGTACTTGATTGAAATTACAAAGGTTTGTGCTAGGAGACAGCTTAAAATAACTTTATTCAGGACAGATGGGTGATGTGAGTATGTGGGTGCTATTCAACTGTTTTACTGGACTTTTCAACCCTTCAGCATGTTTTATTAACCCATTCTGAAGATCCACATGAAAAAAAGTTCACCTGAATTATGAAAATATTATAGATGGAAGTAGGTAGGGTGAACTTCAGTGATTTCCACACCTTGGGATTTTGGGTTGTTTGGGGTTTTTTAAATTTTAATATTTAGATTTGGGTGATATTGAAACAGCAGTTTTTCAAAATTAGCTTTGCACGACGACCATTATATATATGAATCTCTAGATTTGTTAATAGTACCCTTTTAAAACTTTGAGTGAAAATGTATCCATTTAAAAGTGAAGACTATAACAATTAAATGCCAGGACGCCCTCTACTGGCTCACAGTATTAACACCAAACAGTAAAGAAAATCAAACCTAAACCGGCAGGAACCATAAACCAGAATCTAAGAGAACAATGACAGCTGCATTTAATTTGAAACAGATTTGGGTTCCTCCGACGTCTTGAAAAGGTGGTGGCAGCACACGCTTGAAGAAACTGACTAGCTTCTCCAGGGGCTGTTGACTGCGTGGTAAAGAAAACCACATTCTTATTTCAACAATGAGGCTGCAATGTTATGCAGCATCAATTGAAAGAACGCTTTTCATGGTATGAAAATAGAAACAAATCATGCCCTCTTACATTTTCTACAGCTTATCATAGCCTACAAGGTCAGCAGATATTGCTATTCCTGCTATTGTACAGTCCTTCCCTGCTCTGGTTCCTGCAAGAACTGTGACAAAACTGTGCTGCTGGCCTGTGTTAGGTTTAGAAACAAGACTGATGATAGTTGCACAGTATCAAGAGGGAGCTCTTCGCCTCAGACATCTAGTAACAAGCTTGTGGAAACAGGAAATACTTCCTCAGAGGTGGCAGCTGGTGATTGTTGGCGTTCAACGAGCAGTGTCACACACAGGAGGAACACTTTAACCTCTGTCTGTGCTTCAAGTTTCTACTCGCATTAATCTCTAGAATTGTGCATACAGTCCTAAAAGACAGATCAGCAGACTTGTTTCTTCATATAGCAATACTGCAGAAAGCAGCAGGAAGTGAGAGCTTTTCTTGCATTATAGGGAATTTTGCAATTCCACAAACGTTCTTTAGACATAAAGAAATGAAAAATATACAAGATAATTTATTTATTAGTTTTGCAGGCTGAGAGGAAGATAGCAAAAGAACCACTGATGCTGGCTGCACTATTACTTGATAGGCCCTCTTACCTGAGGGTGTGGAGGAGCACATCTACAGTTAACTTCACAGTCAGGTGAGGTACCAAAGTTGTGACTTCCAGACATTTACCTATGACATTGCAGGATATTAATATTTCTACATGCCAAACATCACTGGAAGATATCTCTATCTTAATTCCATTTTCAGACTCTCAACTAGAGAATAAAGTATTAATGCTTAGTAAATATCCTTAAACCTGCAAAAGTAAAACTTTCGGCCTTGGATAAAAGCCAAAGTTTTGATTTGGCTGGATTAATACCATAACTGTACAAACCAAACTGAGCAGATCTTTTCCTCAGGTTTATGGGGCAAAGTCTGGTAACTTTATGCACTTTAATATGCATTCTCAACAGCTCCATGGAACATGGAATTATCAGCCCTATTGTGCAGTTGGAGAACTAAAACTATATTCACTGCTCAGTTTCTGGCACCAATTCTCTGCCAGGACTGGAGATCAAGTCTATGCTGAGTCCCCGTACTAGGACCCTAACCAGGTCTGAAAACAAGTATGATGTGACCTCGGTGACTTTAGGAACCCTATAAGGTTTTACTAGATTTCCAGGCAAAGCAAACAGTAACTTCATGATGCTCCAAGTGAAAGCAAGGAGCAATTTCAGGAAAAAGGAATGCTGAGGACATGGTGAAATCACCTATAGTGTCCAATGCCTGTGGAAGATTCCTTGTTTTAAACAGATACCTGAGCTTTACACACAGCTAAGTACAGCAGATGCTGCTAATTTGTAGTGGACATCATGAATCAAAGTTATTTTCATGTGGTGTACCAGGCTTTTTATCCTCCTGCTCAGAAGAGTTAAAATGATGGCATAAGAGGTGTAGCTGCCTTCCATTTACTTGGTAATTCATTCTGCTAATCAAAATGCAAGCTTTGAAGCACCTGCTTACAGGGCTTGTAGGATCTGATCAGTTACCTTAGTATTACTCTTCTCTCTACCAGACTCCTCATACAGGAACTGGGTACAACACTGGATCAGAAGATTGCTGTGGGATTGATGAAGCTGATTCATCTGCAGTTTCCTGAACATCAAAGGAAACTTATGCGTCCTGATGTCTTATCACCCTACTATACCTTTTCCTGATGGTTCAAGTTTGCATTACAGTAAGTGCAATCTGCTAACAAGCTGCTTGGGCCTACTGCAAAAGGACTGGCAGAGGCCAACTTCTCTCATGCTGATGAAGTAATGTACAATTGCAAGGTTTTCTGGGTTTCACTCTTTTTTTTCTTTTGATATCAGTATTTGTTTTAGGAGCAGCTCTGATCACATTTCATTTAAAGGTTAAAATCAGAGAAATCCCAAAAACATAAACCTAACCTTTAGAAGAACAGGAGTTGATAAATATAATTCCATCCATTTTTTTCTTACAGAGTACTCAGGTGTTCTCTCATGATTTAGGAAGTATTCATTCCCCAGCACCACCAACAGTTGGAAGGGATAGTTCTGGGTCTGAAGATTCCTACCAGCAGAATGAACATCCCTTCTGCCTTTTCTAAAGCTGCTTTACTCATCCATGTATGCAATCTCATACACAGACTGAAATTTCAGACACCCGAGGTCTGACAAAAAAAATGAGACTGCGCTTGTAACTCTTATTCTTTAACAAATTATGAATATCAGCTATGATCACTTTCAAAACAGTTCTCTTCTGAGTTGACACACAGCTGCATATGATGCTGATGTTAAAAGCAATTCCACAGATCATTTTCTGAAAGGCTGTTGGAGATCTCCATTGGTTTTACTTTTCATATATTCTACCAACAAAAAATGGGTTCCTAGGAGCACTGATTTGATCTTTGGGAAGAGGGAACCAGGTCTGGTGAACAGAGTGGGTGCTGAAGCACGGTGATTTTGTTAACAGCTGAAAACTGCTTCACAGGTGAAGCACTGTGGGCTAGTACAATGTCTTTATTAATTGTTGTTCACTCTTGCATACTGAGATTTTCTGACTAAGGGTAAAAAAATGTCCATATTTGAACACATGTGCACTCATACTGAGTGAAGCAATCAAGTTGAGCCTTGTCTCACTGTGACAGGTTAGAACATGTTCTGTAAGTATCTCACTGTTTCTCCCCTCCCATGCTTGGTTCCCGAGCTTCAGGATTAGTCTCTTGGTTTTTGTCTTGGACCTTGTATAATACTTTCTGCATTCCTGCAGAATCTTCTGGATTTCTTCCTGTTCTTGTGATCTCTGAAAGGTGCAGGCAGGTAGGGATATAAAATGTTTGACTGGGGCTGCCCAACTAGAGTTAGTGCTACAGTTATTGCTGACAGGTTTCAAATTACCTAGCAGACATCAATATAAATAAGAAACTATGATTGCATCCTGGAAGGAGTTCTGCTTGCAATATTGGCAGAGGGTTATCTAGCTTATCCATTGCAAAGTGTCATATAGGGGTTTTGCCAAGCTGTCAGTTCTTCTGGGTACAGACACTTGAGGAACTTTAAAACAAAACCTGTAATGACCACTGGGCTAAGTGGCAACTCAATGGGCTCTTTGAGAACCAGGCCTTAGACACAAGCACTCAGGATCTTTGAAACCTAATCGAGTTATTTGTGGAATTTTTCTTATGCAATTAACTTGGTGTAATTATGCAAGCTGTGTAGTGCCACTTCCACTGCCAGATGCCTCAGTACCACTCAACTACTTCACATTGTCAACCATTATATCCATAACTCCTAGAGAGGAGTTTCCTTCTCACTACACATAACATACAAGCTTTGGAGGTAGCCAATACAGCAAGTACTGAAGGCTTGTGGATATCCAAGTGTTGGGATGCATAGCATATACCAAATAACTTCTATGGTGCTGAGACTTCACTATTTTCAGTGGAAATTAAGGACGTTTTCCCCTTTGCAAAAAGAGTTTGGGTCCTCTCAGCAGAGTGAGACAACACTGCACATCAATTATCCTTCTTCTCTAAATCATGTAAAAATATCTCTAAGATAACAGCCCTATGTCTGCATGCCCACCACAAACACTACAACATAATAATCTGAGAAAACAGGGGTATGCCAGGGCCAGAAATGTGTCTCGGATCTAGCAGAGCCTGTGACCACTTGGCCTTGAAAATTAACACAATTAACTGTAGTTTTAATTACAGTACACCACTATTAATGCATCTATTAAAAGTTTCAAGGCCACCTGACTGAAACAGATTACATCCCATCTAAAGACTGACAGAAATTTGCTTAAAGAGGCCAGTCCTATGATTTAGGCCAGAACAGTAATAAAAAATAACAGGATTTGTGTACATATACATACTTATATACATATTTGGGTTGCAAGGAACCATTATAGGTCCTCTAGTGCAACACCCCTTGTCACCTTCACTGAGCAGGGACATCTTCAACTCAATCAGGTTGCCCACAGCCCCATCAAACCTCACCTTGAACTGAGCCTTGAATGAGGTTCCATCTCTGTCAGGCTCTGTCTTGTTCCACTCTGCCAGAGCTTCTGTCAATGTGTGTATAAATGTGCCTCAGATAGGCCTATGTGGTTATATGACAAGATGCAGGGAAGTCTGAGAGGCTGGAGCTGCCTCATGCTGGACACAGCTGGTTCCAGCCAAATCAAACAGACCCATTCTAGGGTACAGCTCAACCCCTCAGACAAGATGGTGGCACCTTACAGAAAACATAGTTAAGAAAGGGCAAAGCACACTGGGCAGAGAGAGGAGGAGGGGAAAACTAAAAGACAAAAAGCAGAGGGAACACCAAGGTCAAAGAAGGATGAGGAGGAGGTGGTCACACCAGCAGATATTCACACCATGGCCTGTGGAAGGACCCACCCCTGGAACAGGGGAAAACCATGAGGAAGAAGGAGCAGCAGAGAGAAGCTGTTATAGATTGACCGTAAACCTCTGATTCCACATCCCCCTGTGCTGCCAGTTGGGAGTGAGGAGTGAATTTAAGCTTAGGAAATGGGGCAGGAAAGGTGCTATATTAATGTTTGGGGTTTTTTTGTTTGTTTGTTTTTCTCACACAAATCTACTTTAACTGGTAATAAATTAGTTTTCTCCAAGTAAAGTCTGTTTCGTCTGTGATAGTGACGGGTATGCATCTCCCCATCTTTATCTCAACTCAAAAGCTTTCCTATCCTTTCACTGAGGAGGAACAGTGTGTGAGCAGCTGGGTGGGTGTTTGGCTCTTTGTAAAGGCTAACCCACCACAATATGTGTATAACAAAGAATATAATATGAAATAAAATTCTGTGCCATATTAAAGAAAAAAAAAGTTAGCTTATTTTAAGCTTTACTAGGAGTTTCTGAACACCAGCACTGTTTAATGAGAACTTGATTCCACAAGATTGCATTCTGGCCATCACGACACTAATGTTATGTGCTCAACGCTCTGTTCATCCTGTTTATGAGGGCCATTGTATGTATGAATTTAAATTGTCTGAAGCAATATCATAATGATAGAAAAAGCATTTTTCACAATTGCAGGAAATAAGGAATATGCTTTTTGAAATAAAATTCTTGTTGGCTGAAGTTAGCATAACAGATTTAAAAGCAACAAAGCAAGAATCCACAACATTATTCTAGTTATTCTCTCAGCATTTATTTGAAATATCAATACTTTCCATGATACAGTTTATACATTAAGCAGCAGGGGATTGTCTTTACTTCACATCATCCAGTATTGAAGTGGCACATTCAAAGCAGCTCATTAAACCTCTGAAACAGTCTGTACAATTTAGATAAATAGAACTCTGGATAACTAAACTAACAGAACTTCTGCAGCTATTACCAAAAGAATGCCAAGAAGCTAGGCACAGCACTGTACACACAAAGTGCAGGGAGGAGGAACACAAGAGAACCAACTCATCACATGGGAAATGTTTTTGCATATACAGCCACATGTCTTTAACTGCTCAACACAAAAAGGTAACAAGTTTTATTTAGTCCTCATTGAGGGCAGAATATGCACAAATGATGTTCAAAGAACACATGGTAGACAGAAACAAATGAAGTGAGGGTTGTGTTTGGTTGGTTACTGTATTCCTCAGTGAATTAGTTTACAAAGGATATCTGGTGCTTAAGCAGCAACATTTTGTGCCAAGACTTGACATGAAACAGTTAACAAATGCCAGCTTTATTCCCCATCTTGCCCTTTTACTGGCATTTTGGTGAGCATGCTCAAAGTTCCTGAAGGGCAAATTCAGGTGCTTTGTGGTCCAAAGTTTTTACTATAGGAATCCCCATTTTATGATTTACAGCTTACCTCTGGATGGAAATAGGCATTTTAACAATAATTAAGTATCTAAAAAGGAGCAGAGAGCAGAAGGACACACAGTACAGTAGTTCATTTTCTGATAAACCAGAGGGTCTACATTTACACTGTCTCTGCGAGAACAGCAAGCCAGTTTGGTTGGAAGATACAATTCTGGTTAGTTAATGTTAGACCTGTGTGAACTGTATCATCAGGAAGGGAAAGATGGAATGGCAAAAACTTTTCCCTCTTTTTATAAAGAACTAAGACTGAAAAGTAATACAGTGGTGACAGGTATTATCTTCCCAATACCACCTTCACTTCCAATTACTTCATGAGTCACCTGCCTTGCCTGCCATCGTCTTCCCAGCTTCATCTCAGTAATAGTTTTGGTTACCACCAGACCAGCAGGGCCAATAAACTAATCCAAACTATGCTGGCTCAGAAGATACCACGCATCACCACCACGTAGTATGACAACATGTAAACCAAAGATGCTTAGTGGGAATCAACGGCTCTAACCACTGCAGTTTGCACTTGTAAGGTGTAGGAAGCAGCATTTTGAAAGCAGTGGTACTGACACAACTATCTGCGTCAGAGAAGGTGGATCAGCCATCCTAATTGGGTAATGGAACTAGAATATCAACATAATTGATGGGGAAGAAACCTGACTGGCCATGAAGCATCCCCTCATACCAGTTTTCATCGATCTGGTTAGTGAGAGTAATGATATCACCCTCTTTAAATCCTAGCTCCCCTTCGTTTTCCGGTTCAAAGTCATACAGAGCTCGGCAGCATGGCTGATCCATATGAGCACCTACAGAGAAGGAACACAAAGAAACGATGTGCTTAAAAATCTCAACAGTTACAGTATCCTTTTTACCATTGTACTTACTACAGATTTCACTGGTTTTGGCATCACTTAAACACTGTTGACAGTACTTTGACAACATCTAAATTTAAACTGCTAAACTCCATTAGAAGACAGATATCAGCTTTTGGCAGCCTTCTGTTTTCATATGTGACTGCTAGGAAATGCCTGAGAATCCCGAAAGAACCAAGCTGAAGCTAAGCCTGCACCTTAAAGAACATCTATGATCAGTTTGGGATCTAATTTTTATCTGTTTACAATGCACAACAAAAACAAAGCAAATGCCTTAATGTATTTCCAGCTTTACTGGCATAAAGATGCTTTGTCTATTTACCTCAGGTAAGCAGTGCAAGAGGAAGTTTAAAAAACAATGAAGATATAACTGTGTCTTTGCCCTTTATTTGAAAAATTCACTGGTACAGCTATACTGTAAGCCCCTATATATGCTTCTAATCCTCTGAATTTTAATATGAGGTTTCCAAGGACATTTGGTCCCCATTCCCACAAAACACGTGCATGCAGGGCCACCAGGATAGATTCAGAACAAGTTTGAAATAGAAAGCTTCCTAATACAGTACTTCATGAACATCCTTAAGAATAATGGATATTATTCTGTCATTAGTTAGATTAGGTTTTCACAGAGCAAGTTTCTCAAATAGCAGATTTAATTTACTAAATTCTATAGTGAAATCTTCTTTCTTTTCTTTACGTATTGCTCACAACGTATTTTGTTTTATTTGTCAAGAAGGCTGACATCAACAAGCCTTTCAACCCATTTGTTATTCTCATTGCTACCAGCTGAAATTTAGAAGACTTTGCAAATAAACTCTAGTGACCATAGAAGATCCAAGCTTTGAATGAACCAACCCAAACATACATGAAATAATTTTCAAAGAAGACAGTGTTTCTCTGAAACCAATGAAAGAAAGAACCCCTACTGAAGAAAATATGACTCTAAAGAGGAAGATAGGACTGCTGAAGAGGCACAGGAACATCAGTCTATACTGTCTTAGCACAGACAAGTGTTTACACCACTATAAAAAAGAGTTGAAGAAGAAAATTACTGGGGGCACAAGGAGAGCTTTAGCATGCAAGACATGCATACTCATACACAAGGAATCTCCATTGTATCTTCCTCCTTGCTAGCATAGTGAGATTACTAGGAGTTTTAAGATTATGCAAGCCAATTTTTGGCAGGTGCCAAAGGGAGATACTGTTGCTGCCTATATCTGGGAGAACATCAAATATTCACATCATGATTTGATAGGAAGGAAATTAATCCTGATTAGAGATCTAGTGAAAAAAATCCAGTATTGCAAGGTGAAGTGTGGTATCAATCATCACCAAGGTAAACCGGAAAAACTGAGGTCATGGCCTGAACAGAGAACGGCCCTTACTATAACATGGGATAACAGACCATTACTGTGAGAAAAAATACTAAGACTTTCTTAGTTTCTTTAAGATAATAATTATGTTCAGTCATATAAATGCTTAACCTTGCTTGTGCCGCTCCTAAAGAAAATAACTTGGATGGCTTTGTTTGTATTTTTAGTGTTGTAATACCCAGTTTCAAAAAGCAGGACAAGGTGATGGAGGTTTCAGAGAGGGTCGGGGTTCTGCATGTTCATAGAAAACTTCCAATTGTTTTTTTGGTATTCTAAATGTCTTATTTTGTAAAGATATATATTTCAAGGTGAAATTAGTATGGCAGCATCTCTTTGAGTTTCTAGGACTAAGGAAATTTTTGACCAAAAGACAAATTTAAGCAGTGTATGATCGATCCACGTTCTCCTGCCTTGGTATGTGAACACTTTAAACAGAAAGAAAAGTTTGAATAGCAATCTCTTATACTATCCTCATTCTCATTTTCCCTCTCTAACAAATATCTACAAGAAAGCTTGTGGCAAAACTTCAGACAGAGTTGGCTTTTCTTCTCACATTGCTACTGCCGTTACCTGACGGTTTGGGTGTAGTGGCATGGGATATTCCTCCATTGTGCTGAGTATTGTCACCAGTTGTGAAATCCAGGCTCATACGCGGTTTAGGCTGGTATTCTCTCCTGGGCTGAGATGACGCCTCTTTTATTCTGCCAAAACATGTAGTTAAATGAATTAAAAGAGTCAGTTGTACAAACATCTCTGCCTTCATTTTTTAGCATAAATTTTGCTTCTATCTCTGGCAATCCTTAACTATCAGTTGGTCAATGCCAACTCTTTTCACTTTGTGAGAAGACTGTGTGGGAAATGACTGGCTTCTGTTACAGACATAGTTCATTTGTAATTTGGAATTCTTGTTTCACAAAGGAACACAGCTGCTGTTTTCCTGACCCTCAAAATAAAAATATATTGCATCAATCACTTCAACTTATCCTTCTAATTGAGAAATCTAGAATCCTAGGAAAGGGTGCATTTTCAAACTCCAGGAAAATATCAGGGAAGAGATGACAACAGAATCAGAGCAGCTTATGCAGAACACTTGAGTCAAGACCTCCACATTTAAAGAACAAATTGGTTTCTTTAACCTTCTCTAGATCTGTCCTAGACTTGCTGTTGGTAACACATTTCGATGTATTTATTGAAAAGATATGCTTCTAACTTAACCAGTTTTGGTCCTGATAATAAGGGTTTCCTCACCATCCAAAATATCAGCAATCTTAGTCAGTCTTCATAAATAAAAATATAATCATATTAAACCAAATCTAATGAAGTTATCAAAATAAACTAAATAAAAAGCCTTTGCTGTATTTCACTCATTAATGGAGTTACTTTTTCGAAACAGTGAAATTTTGAAGAAAGACATTCTTGAACAAGTTCTATTACATATAATACCTCTTTGAAACAAATACTATTTTTATAGATTATAAACAAGGAGAAGACAGTTCTAGTTATTTGTTAAAAATTACCCCAAAGCTCAGCATGAGACACGTTTCTTAAGAAAAGAAACATCTCCAAGGAAACCATTCCTGCTTTCCAGCTGCTCTGTCACGATACTCTGTGTTGAAAATTGCAGTCTCCTTTTGCTTGATGAAATAGAAAGTTTTAAAGGAAAAGCCTTTCCTAAGTTCCACATTTTACTAATTTTATTACAAGTCTCCCAATATTTGCCAAGTTTCTAAAGTCCTATGCTTTCCATTAATGTGTAGAAGAAAAATGAAAATTCCTGTACTTGGAGTTCCTGAAGAAAGTTTTGAAGCCTAATCTTAAGGATCCAGAAATAACAGATTCAAGCATGTTTTTAAATTTTTTATGGGTTTTTTTTCAGTCTAACTCATATTTTTTTAAATTTTTTGGGCAATATTGCAAACAGGACAGTCTTAGCAGTTAAAAGACATTGTCCATGACAAACAACAGGACAAACAAGTTCAATTCATGCCTCTTAAACAGGCAGTACTTGCTGTAGACAGTAACAAAACTTCTCAGCTTAAAAGGAAAGCATTGTTTATTTTCTGGTCCATATGGTTCAGAAAACAACTCTTAAACCGAGGGTCATGTAGTTTTTGCTGCTTCCATAGCATCAGCTGGAAAAGGCAATTAGGTCAAATACAAACAGTTCTACATCCCTGCATAATCTCTTGCACGAGCATATCACAGTGGTCTGATTTGTGTCCAGTAGTGTGGACAAAGGATGATTTATCAAGCAGACTCTTTACAATTATGGATGCACAGTAAGTTTATGCAAAGTATAATTATGTTGATCTATAAGCAGTGTGATGCAGAGTTCTTGAAAAGCCACAATCAATCTGAGCTGAAACTTAAAGATATTGACCATTTAGCAGAAGTTTCAAAAAGGAAAAGGACGATCTGAATTAATACAGAAAGAGAAATCTGTTGCAGAGAGAGATATTTTCACTTCATGGCATAACTTACAGACTACAGAATAACCCACCTGCTCCTCAGGATTTTTTAATGCTTCTGTAAAGTAAGTGAATTTCAGTATTCATTTGGAAGTGATGAAAATCTTTTTTAGCTGTTGAGACAGTACTGCAAACTGCACACAGAAACAGCCTGCTCGACAGTCTACCTACCAAAAAAGTGCTGCTCCTAGTCACAAAGAAATTTTAAGACTTAGAACTGGATGAGACTTACAGACTGTGTGCTCTGTGAAAATAAACACTGACAGACCCAGTAGTATCTAAAATTAGATCTACGCTAGTGACATCAGAAAACAGCAAAGAATCATGCATTATTAAAAGTCACCTTTACAGAGTATGTGAATATTATGGGCTCCTGGGAATTACATCCAGCTTTTAGGAAGAGTCTTCCATAACCACATGGACTAAAGAAATATTTCCTGTATGTTAACTTTCCTTGAAGAGGGACTTCTGTGGGGGAAGTTGATAAACTTTTACAAACATTTTCTCATTTTAAGAGGCTACAATCCATTTTATGTCAACAGAAACAAAAATTCTAAACTAAAAATTCTAAAATTATATGAAAAACATACTGTATCAATTCTGAGAAAGCATTGCAGTTGCAGAAAAGGGAATGGAAGAGGTAAACTCAGTTAAGCTTTGTAACAAGTTTGATCTGACAATAAAGCTGGAAAAAGGTGTATTTAATAGGGTGATAAACAATGAGGGTCTCACTACCTGGCTCAGGAAGATTTTCAGGTAGACTGTAACAAGATACTCTTTTACAATGGCAATCAGTAAGGTCTCTCAGAAATACTACTTTGTGAATACATGCAGGGATGGTAAGGAGTCCAATGTTGTACGTCCCATCGACTTCCAATATTTATGAACACAGTTTTCAGTTAAATCAAATTTAACAGCTTTACTGAGCTGTTAGGGTGAACAGTTGGCTGATGGGTCAGGCCCAAGGGGTCACAATGAATGGGGGTTACATTGGGCTGGCACCTAGTCAGTAGTGGGGTTCCGCAAGGATCCACCTTGGGGCCAGAGCTCTTTAGTATCTTCATAAATGAGCTGGATGCAAAATTCAAAGGTTTAATAACCAAGTTATCTGATGACACAAAACTGGGGGAAGCTATTGACACTCTTGAGGGCAAAGAGGCCTTGCAGAGGGATTTGGAGAAACTGGAGAGCTGGGCAATTGCCAGCCACATAAAGTTTAACAAAGGCAAGCACTGGGTTTTGCACCTGGGACGTGGCACCCCTGCATATCCATACAGAGTGGGGAGCGAGAGGCTGCAGAACAGCATTAGGAAAGGGATCTGGGGTTCTGGTTAACAACAAGTTGAACATGAACCAACAGCGTGCCCTGGCAGCCAAGAGGGCCAACCATGTCCTGGGGTGCACCAAGCACAGCACTGCCAGCCGGTCAAGGGAGGTGACTGTCCCGCTCTGCTCTGCACTGGTGAGGCCCCACCTCGAGCACTGTGCGCAGTTTTGGTGGCCAGAGTATAGAAAGGATATAAGCTACTGGAGAACGCCCAGAGGAGGCCACAAGGCTGGTGAAGGGTCTGGAGGGGAAAGTGTAAGAGGAGCATCACTTGGTCTGCTCAGCCTGGAGGAGACTGAGCAGTGACATCATAGTTTCCTCACAGGGGAAGGAGGAGCAGGCACTGATCTCTTCTCCCTGGTGATCAATGACAGGACCCACGGGAATGGCAGAAAGATGTGCCAGGGGAGGTTTGACTTGGATATTAGGAGAAGTTCTTCACTCAGAGGGTAGTGGAGCAGTGGAACAGCTGCCCAGGGAAGCAGTCATGGTGTTGAAACCTGACAACATTCAAGAAGCACTTGGACCATGTCCTCAGATACACGGTGTGAATGTTGGGTTGTCCTGTCCAGGGACGGGAGTTAGACTCTATGATCCTTGTGCATCCCTTTTAACTTCAGGTCATGCTGTGATTCTGTGATTCTGTGAAATGCATTCCTGAACTCAGTCCTCATTCAGTCACACTCAGAAGTATATGCATCTCCAAAACATATAAACTGCAATTCCTTAATGAAATGTCCCTTGTTTTCATAAACATACAATTTCCAAGTTGCACAAGACAGTAGCATTGCATTCTGTTCATAGGTTTTCTGCCTCTGTAAAACAAAAAACCCAACCAATTTACAAAAGTGTATTACCTATCTTCCAGCTTAGAAGTAACTCGCTGTAGGATCTGTGTGGCCTGCTTGTGGTACTCCAGCTGGGCTTGCACTAGAGCAGAAAGCTGGCTCACTTGTTCAATCTGAGGATTGACATTAAAACGTTGGATTTTAGGCAAGCAGTAACAGCAGCAGTAAAGATCACTATCACATTGATACTGCAAAAGCAGTTTTACTCTTAAAAATTTGATACATCTTTGTGGTTCCCGAGTAGTTACAGATCGGTCTTTATTCATTACCATGATCTGATCTGGGATGGCAAACCTTTCTCCACTGATTATCTCCATGGCTGATTTGCACGAACAGTAGCCTGCAGAGGCTAATTCATTCAGTAAACACTATCAAAGTAAAACGAGACTGTAATGACAGCACTATATACTTCGCCCTCCCTGCCTTTGAGGGGCACAAAACTGTACAGACTAAACACGAAGATATTAGGTACTCTTGGATGCAGAATATTTCTAGTGAAGGCAGATAGCACTCTGCTACATGAGGAAAAAAAGTCCAAAACTTCCATGTGGGCAATGCAATTGCTAGCAGTTTCCATATTACAATGCTGTAATGCTGCAATGCCGGCCAGCACTATCTGGCCACACGGGGATGGATGTTACTACAAGGATTAAAAGTACAAATTTGTTACACATTTCATTTCAGCACAGCTATATTTTATTTCAAACATGCAAATACTTTCAGGTTTATTATGGCCCCTCTACAGCAATCTGGTAACAAAATAAAGAATTGGTAACAAAATAAAGAATTAAATTAGATGTGCATTTAAAATTTAAATAAATCAGATCATTTAGTTCAACAGAAATATCTAAGTTTCCTTTGACTACACATTCTGTAAGACAGACTTCAGCTAAAATGTTCTTTCCTCCAAATAAAATAAAATTTTTCTGCTGACACTTGCAGAGTCAGATTTGAGCAGTTGCATTAACTTTGGCTTTCCTATTTACTATTGCATTAGATTTACAGCAGAGACCATGGAGCTGTGAGTTCATCATCTCGCATGACTGGTGTGCTGTCATAAGTGGCTACAAGCTCTTCAGAAAGGACAGGCAGGGTAGGAGAGGTGGAGGGTTGGCTCTGTATGTTAGAGAGTCTCTTGACTCTGTAGAACTTGAGGTCACCAACGATAGGGTTGAGTGCTTGTGGACCCAAATCAGAAGGAAGGATAACAAGACTGACATCCCGATAGGAGCCTGTTACAGACCACCCAACCAGGATGATGAAGGGGACGAGTTATTCTACAAGCAGCTGGCAGATGTCTCAAAATCACCAGCCCTTGTTCTTGTGGGTGACTTCAACCTGCCGGATATCTGCTGGGAGCTCAACACAGTAGAGAAGAGGCAGTCTAAGAGATTCCTAGAGTGTATGGAGGATAATTTCCTGCTCCAGCAGGTAAATGAACCTCCCAGGAGTGGGGCCCCACTAGATCTGCTGTTTACAAACAGAGAGGGTCTGGCGGGAGATGTGATGGTCAGAGGCCAACTGGGGCACAGTGACCATGAAATAATACAGTTTTCAATATTCGGGGATGTGAGGAGGACCACCAATCAAATCTCTGTGCTGGACTTCTGGAGGGCAGATTTTGACCTGTTCAAAAGATTGGTCCAGAACACACCCTGGGACACACTCCTCAAGAACAGGGGCGTACAGGAGGGATGGATGTGCTTCAAGGAAAACGTCTTGAGTGCACAGAAACAGGCTATACCAACTAGCCAAAAGGCAATCCGGTGGGAAGATGACCACCTTGGTTGAATAGGGAGCTACTGAAGGAAATCAGAGATAAAAAGAGAGCCTACCGACTGTGAAAGGCAGGGCTGACTACTCACGAAGAGTATAGGACTATAGTTAGATCATGCAGAAGGAAAATCAGAGAAACAAAAGCACAATTTGAAATTAATTTGGCTACTTCTGTTAAGGATAACAAAAAGCGCTTCTATACACACATTAATAACAAAAGGAGGGGCAAGGAAAACCTGGGTCTTTGTTGGACCTGGGGGGAAACGTAGTTACCAGGGATGAGGAGAAGGCTGAGGTACTCAACACCTACTTTGCCTCAGTCTTCACCTGTAGGAGAGGTGCCCCTCAGGATAACTGGCCTCCAGAGCTCACAGATAGAGACAGGAAACCAAATGGCTCCCCTGTGTTCCAGGAGGAAATAGTCTATGAATTACTGAGCCACCTGGATCCACACAAATCAATGGCACCTGATGGATTCCATCCTAGGGTGATGAGGGAGTTGGCGGAAGAGCTTGCCGAGCCACTCTCCATCACCTACCAACAGTCCTGGCTCTCTGGGGAGGTTCCAGATGATTGGAAGTTGGCAAATGTCATGCCAATCCACAAAAAGGGCTGCAAGGAGGACCTGGGCAACTATAGGCCTGTCAGCCTGACCTCAGTGCCTGGCAAGGTTATGGAACAGATCATCCTGAGTGCAATCATACAGCACCTTCAGGATGGACATGGGATCCGTCCCAGCCAGCACAGCTTTATGAGGAGCAGGTCCTGTCTGACCAACCTGATTCCCTTTTATGATCAGGTAACCCGCCTGGTGGATGAAGGGAAGGCTGTACATGCAGTCTATCTGGACTTGAGCAAAGCCTTTGACACTGTCTCCCACGGCATACTCCTGGATAAACTGGTAGCCCATGGCTTGGACAGGTGCACTCTCAGCTGGGTTAAGAACTGGCTGGATGGCCGGGCCCAGAGAGTGCTGGTGAACGGGGCTGCGTCCAGCTGGCGGCCGGTCACCAGTGGTGTCCCTCAGGAATCAGTGTTGGGTCCAGTTCTTTTTAACATCTTCATCAATGATTTAGATGAGGGGATTGAGTCCATCATAAGTAAATTTGCAGATGACACCAAGTTGGGAGGGAGTGTCAACCTGCCGGGAGGCAGGAAGGCTCTGCAGAGGGACCTTGATAGGCTGGAGAGATGGGCTGAGTCCAACGGGATGAAGTTTAACAAGGCCAAGTGCCGGGTCCTGCAGTTTGGCCACAACAACCCCATGCAGTGCTACAGGCCGGGGACAGAGTGGCTGGAGAGCAGTTAGGTGGAAAGGGATCTGGGGGTGCTGATTGACAGGAGGCTAAACATGAGCCAACAGTGTGCCCAGGTGGCCAAGAAGGCCAATGGCATCCTGGCCTGTATCACGAATAGTGTGGCCAGCAGGACGAGGGAAGTGATCCTTCCCCTGTACTCGGCATTGGTGAGGCCACACCTTGAGTACTGTGTTCAGTTCTGGACCCCTCAGTTCAAGAAAGATATTGAGGTGCTGGAGAGGGTCCAGAAAACAGCAACAAAACTGGTGAAGGGACCTGAGCACAAGTCCTATGAAGAGAGGCTGAGGGAGCTGGGGTTGTTTAGCCTGGAGAAGAGGAGGCTCAGGGGTGACCTCATCGCTCTCTACAACTTTCTGAAAGGAGGTTGTAGACAGGTGGGGGTCGGACTCTTCTCCCAGGCAACCAACAACAGAACAAGAGAGCACGAGCTTAGACTCTGCCAGAGAAGGTTTAGGCTGGATATCAGAAAAAAATTCTTCACAGAATGAGTAATCAGGCATCAGAATGGCCTGCCCAGAGAGGTGGTGAATTCACCATACCTGGAGGTTTTTAAAATAAGACTGGATGTGGCACTTAGTGCCATGATCTAGGAATCACAACAGTGTTGGATTAAGGGTTGGACTTGATGATCTTGGAGGTCTCTTCCAACCCAGATAATTCTATGATTCTATGTTGCTATGATCTCCGATCTTTACCAATCCTCTAAGCAGCCCACACACTTCAGAAAAAGCCTTGGCTCAAACCCTAAAACCCCAGCTAAGCAAAAGTCATGACTCATATTTACATAATTCTAAGAAGGAAGATATTTTTGTTTTGCTATATTATGCAGTTAGGAAGCACAATGATTCTACAGAAGATTTATGTTCTTTAGCTCAGTTACCTATAAAATGCCCATAAAATTAGTCAAACGTGCATGCAGTATATTACTATAGCTTGTAAGCCTCTCACTGAGTCCACCAAGGACACAAATGCTTCCTCATTGTACAGTGATAGGAATACGTGGTGTCAAGGATTTAATAAGGCTTTCAAGATTTAGACTGCTTTAGACCACCCTCACTGCTGAATCTTTCTCTTTTTAAGATTAAGCTCACAGACAAACAAGGGATATCTCACATCCATCTCCAGAAGGTTGAACATGCTTGACTCAGCAATTTCTTTTGATTCATCAAACTTCTCCAGAGCTTGGCGAAGTTCTTCATCAGGGAGTTTGCCTTGTCTTTTCTTTTTGTAATCAAAATCCAGGCGTCGACCCTCCATTTTCTTTAGGTGATGCTGAAAAACAAAAATAGAAATGCAAGTACAGAATAAAGGACATTGCCCAGCCTTCCTCATACTGTAATCAGATAGTCCATGTAGTTTTGCAAGGATGTGCTGTTTGCCGTATAGCAGTCCTTCCCCAGAGAGGAGAAATATAGAACAATGAAGCCACGGTGTACCGTTGTCTAAATTAGAGACCTTCAACACTAAAAAAAGACCATGAAGAATGGAAAATTGCAATTGTCACACGATTTTTCTAGGGTTTTAACTCTCATGCAGAATTACCTGAACACTGTATTTTTCACTAGGTATTTAGAGCAAACTCTATTAAAACCACAAGTTAATACATTTTTGTCTGTGTAACAGTTCTCATAGACAAAATAACACAGCAAATATTTTTATCATTTCCATCAGACCACCAAAGGATCTTGTCTTTTATTAAACATTTTCTAGTTTGTTAGCTGATGTAACATTCATGTCAATCTGTTTAGCAGCTGCTACATCAAGCTGGCCATACGTTAACGCTAAGAGCATGAGCATAAATACCTTACATGTTTACTTTCCCTCAGAAGAATAAATTTGTCATCTATTATGATATTTATAAACTTGTCAACTTTGTAAATTATATCAAACTGCCTAAGACATCTTTCTTCCACATATATTTAACAATATGAAAACCTTACTGAAAGCTCAGAAGAACAGTTATTTATACAGTTAAGAATTGGAGGCACATTTCCTTCACAATTATAAAATCAGGTTGTGTGCACAGAAGTATGTGTGCAAACAGCTTTTTCTCTGTAAATACTGGTTGGTTATTGGATTACTAATTATGTAATTCATGCAAGCAAACTGCTTGTGCTCAAAATTCCTGGGTAAGTTTCAAACAGAGTCTTCACACAGAAAAAAGAGTAGCACCAGTCTAGAGGCAACTATCAAAAGGTGCTTACGAGTCACACACTAGAAAATTGAGTGTAAACATCTGTTTGTTTATTCAGTAAAATAAGCTTTCAAATGGTAGGATTAGAGTACTGTGTTCATGCCTGCACAAGCTTGACAATGTTACTGTCAAAACATGTTAGAATTTTGATTTCTAAATCATCAACAAGAGAGACAGAACTGAAAAGCAAAACACAAGCCAAGAGACTAACATCAGATCATGCATGAATCGGAAAGCTCATTTTAAACTACACAACTAACAAAAATTTTGACCATATACACTGTCTGCACATCTGGCATTATTAAAATCCCATACTGAGGGCAATACCTGTATTTCTCTCAGATCTTTGTCATGGAGATTCTGAAGTGGGTCAATGAAGTTTTGTTTCACTTCCATGTCTAAAGAGTCCTTGACCTCAGAAAGCTCCTTCATAGCTTCTCCCACATCTGCAAGTGCTGGTCCTGAAAGAAAAGATCTCCAGTTTATCTCAAAATAACTTCATTCCAAATCACTGCAGAATGAAATTGAGTCAAGGAAATTTCAGTTAACATTTCATTTTAAGTCTCAAGTTTAGGAAAGAACCAGTATGACACAATGAGTGAAAGGGCAACATAAATGTCACATTTCTGCAGCCCCCAGAGTTTATGCCTTGTAACACAGCGTTACTGGAGTATCCATGCAAAGTCAAGACAGCATCCTTCACATCCCTCATTATCTGTTCATTCCTCACTCTGGTGAAAACAAACACGTTGGAAAAGACTTACCTCTATTTGGTCTAGTGCTGCATCAACCGACACTACACTGCATATAAAAATAGCTCTAATGCAAGTCTAGGTCTCCCTGTTTGTATCAGTGAGACTAGTGACAGTATAAAAAGTAAAAATTCTTAACAATCTCACAGAAATTTTTTATAAGTTTTTTTGATGAAACTATTGACTTCGTACACCTACTCAAGTTCATAAACTTCAATTAGAATTAGCTGCCTTGTGAGATTTCCTCCAAGTTTAACTTGAGAGCCACAAAAACTATCACCTTAGTTTAACTCCTCTGCATGAAAGTGAAAACAAAAAGCTCAAAAATACCCTCCTGGTTTGAGGCGTAGGTTGGTGGGAACATATCAACTTTCAAAGAATACAGAAGGTCTGAAAATTTAAAAATGTGAGAAGTCAGAAGGAGCTTCCTAAGCAGGGGATGTCAGCAAGGTACTGCAAAACTAGAGAGCCTGCCAGACCCAGATGAAGAGTGCCAAACAGCCATAGTAGCTGCTATTAGTTATGAACATGAAAACAATCGCCATATCTATTCTGCTGCATGCTACTGCAATCACCAGCAATTTGCACAAACTAAATTCTATGAGTTCCTAATTTTCCTTTTAAAAATGTGCTTGAAACATTCAGTAGTCTAGCACAAATTAACCGACAGCTGCCAAGCTAATTAGTAAATTATATAAAACACACAAGAAAATACCCTTTCCATTGCAGATGTCTTTATGTCAGTAACAACGTTTTACAAAGATTCAAATAGGAAACTGAATTTTCACAGTCCTGTTTCAGGGTCCTGTGTGTTGCGATATAAAAATAGCCACAGAGAAGCCCGCACAAATAGGACAGAAACACAAATGATCCTGTCGTGAATATCATCTCTTTTAGTTAGACCTCTACTATTGAAGAATGCAATGTTAAATCTCCATTTAATGTTTCTGACTCAGGCAGCTGTAAACCCATTTGGAGCTTGGAGGAAGGAACAGTTGACAGTTGAAACAGGAGTATTCACTAGTGCCTTAAAATGTAGAAAAAGTCAAAGTCTATTAAAAATCTATTATCTTTATTCCTTACCTGCAATGAAGACAATAAGGTTTATTATAGGGAATCTGAGGGCAAAATGGTTGTATTGTACACAAGCACAGTCAATAATATCATTTCAGAACGTGTACATATTTTATCCCAACATATGCCCAGTCACATAATCTATGACACAGCCTAAAGCGCACAGATATGGGTCCAAACGGAAACCATTTGACTTTCATACAGAAGAAAAAATATCTCTAGTCCAAATATGCAAAAGACACTCAGAAGTCCTAGACCAGTCTTAAAGGACAAGTCTAATGAAACAGAACTCTGATGCTTTTTGCAGTTCTTCATTTATAAGACTGCAACTCTTTAATAATAAAAGTTATATTAAATTTTACTACCATTTTTATTGCATGCTAACAGAAAGGGAAGTAATCAAGTTACCAAAGTTGCATTCTTCTCCAAGTTCTCGGCCAAATTTCAGCATCGCATCTGCCAGCAAGGCTTCAGCCTGAGGATAACCTGGTCCTTTTTCCTGGCCTCGAATTTTTGACATTGTGTTGATCATGCTGAGTTTAGCTCTGGAAGCTGAAGCAGGTAAGTGACAGAGGTTATAAACATGCAACAGTTTGCCTACACACTCTTTACATTTATCTGAGCTACCTACAACATATGTGAAGTACATTATCTAAAGTTATAAGTAAGACCTGGTTTTCATCAATTATTTTTAGAGCAAAGGAATGAAATACTGTTGGTCACTGATTTTTTTTTCTTCCGCTGATAGGCCAGAGAGCAGGCTCTGTCCTGACCTTTAAGGCAAAGCTTCCCTTGAAATGACTTGGACAAAAGAAAGCCCAGGAACACTGCCAAGATAGCATGCTTGACAGGTGCTACAACTCAAGTAGAAAAATCTTTTGAGCTATCCCCAAATTCTTAACCTTAAAATCCTCAGGTACCAGATGGGTAGCAGATTGAGATAGACTTCCTCACAAGGAATAGTCCAAACTAGCTACGTTCAAGACTGAACTGTGGTGCCTCACATTTTTTAAGTGTTTGAAAGTTTTTCTATTTTAGAATATTAAATAAAACCTATATTCCCAAACATAACGTCAAACAAATTTTGAAACACTTTTTGGTTTTTATGGGGATTTGGGAAAACTGCTACTTCAATACAGTTTTCAACTGTACTTTAGCTTGCATTTTATTTCAGATACACTAGTGTGGATCAGAAGAAAGCACACAATTATCATAATGGATTAAAAAAAGGCACTAAACGTAAAAGAACTAATCCGTTTGACTATGCTCTTTAGTGAATTTTTGCAATTACAGAATTGGAATAGCCTGCAGAGAGTGAATTAATCTATGGCATTTGACTTCAAATTTTGTCAACTAAATCCTATTGTCAGCAAAGCTGACTCAGTGGGTATTTGTACCTTTATTATTGTGTGTGCTACAGAAGGGTGGTTACGTGTGCCTCTATCCTCCTTCTTGCAAAGGCCTGACTTTGTTAGTTGCTCTTATGAGTTAATATTTCTGTTTCCAAAACATTAGTAGCTCACACTCTTGTGTGAGGATTTCATTGGTCACAACTCAACCTTGCACATATTTCTATAACAAAAAAAACATTAGCAGACTGGAGTCAGCAAATGTTTTATTTTTAATTTATTGTTGAAAATGCATATCAAGAGATGGTTCTTGTTGCTTAATATGTCTCACTTTGTGGCTTACAAAGTATGTATAGGCATTGGCACAGAAACAGACAGAGGAAGATCAGTGTCATAGTACTTATTTTGCCCAAGAAGCAGCTATGAAAAGATAACGTATTTTCAACATGTAGTAATCATGTTTTTGTAAGCTTTCTCACCACCCTTGAGTGCCACCAGCTCATGCTTTTCAGCATCTGAATTTCTTGATACCTTCTGTTTCCACCCACTACAAAACTACTGCCAGCAGCCTAGCTGACTGTTCAGTGTAAGAATCTGCATTTTAATGAGTGTCTGGCCTTTAAAAATGGCACTGAAATGATGGCAGCAATGTGAAAATATAGAAGCAAAAAAGAAACTAAGGCACAAACAAAGTAAGGGAAATGGAGGCAGCAAGCTGAATTATAACAGGAATAATGGGAGTACTTTCAGAAATGAAAAAAAATATGAGAATATAAAATATGAAGTGGCTATATTCTGGACCAGAAAGTAAGAGCAGAAAGCAAAAGGTAAAGGAAACAATGAAAGAGATGAAAAGACAATAAGAGAAGGGCAAGAAATAAATCATAAAGAGAAGAAAGGTAAGCATGAATAACTAATGCTTCAGTGATTCATCTAATCATTTAATAATGATTAAATGAAAATCCTGATTTAGTAGGAAATCTTAGAATACATCCAACGTGGTCTCGTTCCACTTTTCTTCTTTTAAAGTTGATTCTAGTAACTTCCATGGGAGCAGAGGTAAGTTTATGCTCAGTCAGTCTCAAAATCCCATCCTGAGCCCTTTCATTTCTATTGCTTTATTATGCTAGGGCCACACACTTTCTTCTCTTATTTTCAGCCTGAGTAAAGACAGGCACAAATGTACAAAACACCACATGGAAGTGACTTGAATGCTTGATTCTTTTCTCAGTTGCACTCTCTCTTTTACATTGACTTCCATGACATCACTAATGATTAATCTTAACATTAAATGTTTATAAAGCCATGGCGTATCATAATACTACTACCAAGAGTTTGAAGGAAACTTCAGCAGTGGGTTCAATTGATCGTTCTTTGTATTTTCTTAGGCTTGATGTGAGGAAGAAGTTCTTTACTGAAAGGGTGATTGGCCATTGGAATGCGTTGCCCAGGGAGGTGGTGGAGTCGCCGACCCTGGAGGTGTTTAAGGGGAGATTGGATGTGGCACTGAGTGCCATGGTTTAGATGATGGTTGGTGTTAGTGTTGGGTTATAGGTTGGACTTGATGACCTCAGAGGTCCTTTCCAACCTTGTCATACTGTGATACTGTGATACTGTGATTTTCAATCTTGTTCATCCTGCACTTCTTTTTCTTGAAATCATGGTCATGTACATCTGCATGGAAAATCTCTGAGACTTCATCATGTTCAATTTTAGTTATTTTCAGTTGTCCGTCAGTGAACTTCATAATTGGCAATTCTACAAAACTATCTTTTTCACTCACACTAACTTCAGCCCAATATCTCTTTCAGTAAATTCATTTTAATATACTTTTCCCTTTCTTTTACCTTTCCTTTTCCTTTTTTTTCTTTTGCTTTTTCCTTCCAGTAGTAGGAAACTAGCTGTTTAGTGAACTTGGACAATGCTACATATTTCATTTATTGATTCTTCAAAACATCATGAAGCAAACTGATTTCTAGTACTGCAGTGCCATGTTATTCAAGCATATTGATGTTTTCAAGGCACATCTTACTTATCAAGGAATGTGTGCTCCATTCCAAACCCTCTTCTCTGTACCGTAACCCAGGTAAACTTTCAAAGAAAATCTGTTAAATATTGTGTTAAAGAGGGGTTTTTCATTACATTTGCCCCCTCTTCCCAATGTAATGTTTCGATTTTTATGAAAATGAGAAAGCAAATAGAAAATAGTGCAAATTGGCATTTTTTGTTCCCCGGGTAAATACTAATATAGTTGTATGGAGAAATTTGAAAAGGAAAATTTTTATTTTATTGAAAAAAAATTATTTTACCATCCAATTCCTCTCACTACAGCGAGCCCTTTTGCAATTGGCATAAAACAATCTGAGATCAGATGATAGCTGAAAAGAGTCTGTCTTCCTTTCCTCTTACTTTATCTGCTAGGGTGGAATGAATACTGTGATCTCATTTGATATGCAAAAAAGCAAACCTTTCCCCTGCCTATTACAATTTTAATTTTTTGATCCTGCTTGTATGTGCTACAAGCAGATGGAGGGATGTGTAGCTAAGAGTATGGAAACGCTCTTTGCTGCAGCTCTGCAAACTTCCACCAGCCTGAAGTGCCTGAGATCACATCCTTGGCGACTTCCAGAAATTTACTCTCTGCCATTGCTGTGAGCCTCTTTCAGGATTCAGAGCAATCATAATCACTTAAGACATGTCAGGAACGTAACCAGCAAGAAACTAAACAGCCCAAGCTTGTTACTCAGTCTGTACAATGTTGCACAACAGCAGCTTGGCAGTAGTTAACAACTTTATCGCTAGCCCCATAATGTTTGTCAATCTCATTGCTTTTCCTGCAGGGTGCTTGTTGAGGATGAGCAATGAAGCTGTGGACTGAAGTCTTAACCAGTATTTCATCTGCTGACATAGAAGCCATTCTAGTCATGATCATTTTCTCTCTAGCATTTCTTGAATGCATAAATATTATTCTTCCTTTTTTCAATCCACTAGCACAATCATCAAATTATCATCCTTTCCATTGCAGTCTAACATAAAAATATTACCAATTAAGCCATACCAGTAACAGCACTTCATCCTACCACACTGGACTCAAAATATTTCACACTGGTTCAGATTTGTTTCCAGCTATTAGGAAACCAATTCCTCATACCAAATGAGTGAAATTGGTCTGTACTTCCAGGAAACTTTCAAACACTTATGGTAGGTAGAGAGCCTCATTTTATCTTTATGCTAATTTTACATAACCATAACTCTGTCGACGCCATCAGTAATGCTGACATTGACTTATGCTAGTATCAAAATCTTTATGTTCCTAAATCACTACAGAAATCTTCAAGTACATGAATGTAATGGTTCCCTTGATTAGAACAGCTCCAGATTACACCTCTTTGTGAGGCTCCTTGGGCAAGAGAGGAGCACACAGCTTTTCACCAGTGCAATCACAAAATCCTTCTTTCATCTTCCCATAGAAACCCATCATTTACTTCTATTTTGAATGTTCAATTTAGTCATCTCTGATTAAGTCTGTTTATCTGCCCTTTTGTCCAGTTAAGGATCAAGAACTCTTTTGCATCTTCCCTTTTGTAGTAACTCTAAAGAGAATGGAAAACCACTAGAGGACCAGGTGAAAAATGTTGTTATGTCTCCTTGTGTGCCCTGGTGGAAGTTGCTTCAGAACTTTGGTTTTCTTCCTGTGGTCTGCAAGGACTGCCTGGTCCTTTCCCCTCACGCATGGAGAATGACTAGGACTGCAGAAGACAGATATTTCTTGGCTGACAGGCGGCTGGATATGAGCCATCAAGGTGCCCAAGTGGCTAAGAAAGCCAATGAGCCAATGGCATCCGGGCCTATATCAAAAACAGTGTGGCCAGCAGGACCAGAGAGGTGCTTATGCTCCTGTGCTCGGCATTGATGAGGCCACATCCCGAATCCTGTGTTTGGTTTTGGGCTCCTCACTACAAGAAGGACATTGAGGCACTGCATCATGTCCAGGGAAGGACAAAGAAGCTCATGAAGGGGCTGGTGAACAAGTCTTATGAGGACCAGCTGAGGGAACTGGGTGTTTAGCCTAGAGAACAGGAGGCTGAGGGGAGACCTTATCACTGTCTACAACTGCCAGAAAGGAGGTTGTAGCAAGTATGTGTTGGTCTCTTCTCCCAAATGGCAGGTGATAGGACAATTGGTAATGGCCTGAAGTTGCTCCAAGGGAGATTCAGACTAGACACCAGGAAAAATTTCTTCACCAACAGGGTCATCAGCTGCCCAGGGAGGTGGCTTAATCACCATCCCTGGAGGTATTCAAAAGACAGGGAGATGAAATGCTTAGGGATACGGTTTTGTAGTGGACAGGTATGGTTGGACTCAATGATCTCAAAGGTCTTTTCCAACCAAGCAACTCTATGATTCTATGATCTCATGCAGACTCCCTCATGGTTCTTGATCCTGATCTCCAACTGCGGGCTGATTGCTTGGCCTTGGCACATCCTCACACCCAGAGAGGTGCCTGACGTCCTGGACTGCTGCTGCCTTAGTGCCCCCTGGCTGTCCTGCTCCTGTCTGGGGGAGTGGGATGGGCCCTGAGTGGGATGGGCCCTGGTACCACGCCCTGTCCTGCCGCTCCTGGGGAGCCACAGCCATCTCCAGCTCTTGCGGAGCTCCTCACGCTCACAGTGCTGACATCTCTACAAGTAAAAACCTGTTTTCTAGGTGTATGCTGCCCCTTACCGAAAACAAGCACACACAAAAGTAAAACAAGCCTTCAAAAACCAGTATCAATTCCTCCTGGCAGCCTAACACAGAAGCCTGTACTCATTTCTGTATTTTCCTTCAGATAACTTCACCAATGTTGTGGTAATCTGAACTGCACCATTGAGGATGAGATCTGTTAGACTATAAAACCATACTTATTGGTGAGAAAGAGTATACTCAAAAAGCGCTGTACTACGCAAGTACTATGCAACTGTTTACATTACCTGGATTGGGCTGAAGATACTCTATGGTCTTTGCCATTATTTCCATAACTGCCCTGCTGGTAACATCCACTTTCTAAAGGACAAGAGAGTTAAAGAAAAAGAAACATGAAAAAAATATTAGACAAAAGGAAGATATTTTCCCCTCTTCTCTGTGTTCCTAGAAATTCTTTTGAGTTTTTCTATAATTTTTGTGTCCTTGAGAACATCTCTGGTACCAGAAGACTATCAAAGCATGAGTCTGTCATTCCAGTTTACAGCAGATCCATTTTCAAGTGAGGCCATTAGTTCAGAGTACATCAAAATGTGTTACAAATCTGATATAACTCATTGTACCGTGCTGATACTTTACATAACCCTGGGAAGCGTCCACAATAGGAAAAACTTTTTGATAGAACTGTCACTGAAAGCTGTTTGAAGCATTAGCCACCTTTGATGCCTTAATAACTGGCAAAATAAAGAGAAAGCAGATATCAATCAGCACCATCCACCAACAATAAAATTGGCTGTCTACCTCTTTAAGAGCAAGGTCTGGTAAAACTGGGGTAAGGAAGACTAGGTATCACTCAGTTTCAAATTCCAAGAAACCTATCAGCATGGAGTCACTGACTATTTATTTCCTCTACCTGACTTACCTGAATTATTTTATATTTAGGAATTTAAAACACCTAGAACTGAATATCATTACTTTCTTCTTCTGTAATAGGAATACTTGCTTTCTGAAGCACTCTGCTATCAGCTTTGTAAGCTGTATATAGCTAAGTACATAACTACCCTCCTTCTCAGCATCAGATGTCAAAGAAAAAAATGCTGCTTTGGCAGATTCTGGGATCCATATAACCTGTTCTGTACTCTGCATTTATAGACACGTTGCATATCTCTGCAGGGTAGCTTGTTTCCCACAGACTGAGGTCCTTTACCATAATGGCAAGTTCCTATTTTAAAGAAGAACACCTGAGATAAGTTGGTTGTAGCACACTGTGACTGACCTCTTTTCTGTTTCCTGTTGCCACTACCATCTGCCAGGTCTTGCTCTGTGCTTTACACAAAGAAGCAGAAGAGATCTGCCAGCCCTGGGTGAATAAGTACCTGACCTGCCTGGTGAGGAGCCCAGAAAAGGCTAGAAGGCTGCAGAGGAGAGTGGGGGTGAGGAAACGGAAGGCTGGGGATAAGCCGAAGGAGTGTGTCCACTACCTGCAGAAAAGCTGGCAAGGGACACGGGGCCAGGCAGGGAGCATGAAGGCAACCGATGAGTTTACCCTGTTCTCTTCCCAAGTCTTAGAGCTCTTATCTCCTGGGTTGCCAGCTCATGTCACCCACAAGCACTACGTGGGACTCACTCCTGACTGCTGCAGTGTCCTATTTTTCAGTCTAAACCTTGCAAAAGTTTTCTGACTATTCATTAACCTCTTCCAGTTTTGACAGCAGTGCCTATACTTGCTGTGCACTCAAAGGACAGCTGTGCAGAGAGACACCCACTCTGCAGTACTTTCACTGTAAGAAGTACAAAGGATATGCCCTTCTCCTCCACTTTCTATCCAAAGTTTTTTCCACATCTCACTATACAAGTGGACAGATTTCTCTTGACCAGAGTTAAATATCAGATAAGCACCCTACAAATGACATAGCAGTAGCTTGTCTTACAAGATTTGACAGTACCAGAAGCCAGAAAAAACCCTGCTCCTACTGATCCTTCCACTGGAAGTATTAGATTTTTTGACCCTCCACAGAAACACTAAATGCTACCACTGGCAGCCTCACCCAGCAGTCTGTTGGGGATTCAGCCCCATTTACCCAAGGCATGTTACCAGTGGAAGCTGCCTAACAAGACCTATGAATGTATGAATGAATATTCCAGTGCACTGTCAATCTTCTACAGGAGACAGTTCTTACATCTCGACTGATGCTCAGGCAGCTGGGAATCACAGGCACCCATTGCCATTGAAACTACCACCTTGTACAGATACGTCTGCTGTTGTAATATCTCAGTTAGTGATAGTCTTGCTGCAGTAATAACAGTAGTACTGTGAAGCTCAACACCCTATTGAGCTGGGCAGTATTAAGACAACGTTTTTAGATTTAAGAAGAGCAAACCTCAGCTCACTCAAAGGTCAGTTGGGAAGGATTCCATGGGAAGCTTCCATGGAGGATAAAGGAGCTAGGGAGTGCTGGAAGTTTTTCAAGAGTGCTCTCCTGGAAGCTCAAACACAGTTCATCTCCTTTAAAGGTAGGGGAAACAGGTGGAGCAAGAGATCCCCCTGGCTTTATTGGGAGCTTCTGAGTCTGCTCAAAACCAAAAGAGAACCATATCACAGATGGAAAAGCAGATGAATACCCATTGAGAATACCCATTAACAATAACAATGGCATTGCCAGGCTGTGCACAGATGCAGTTGGAAGAGCAAAAGCTCACTTGAATTGAAATTGTGCAGAGATGTTAGAAACAACAAGAAAGGGTTCTTCAGGAACAAACCCAACAAACAGTAACAGAAGGAACGTATTGACACTCTGTTAAACAGGAGAGGTGAATTAGTCACTAACAACACTGAAAAGGCAGAGGTTCTCAACACTTTCTTCACCTCTGTCTTTACCAGCACTGTTGGGCCTCAGGCCTTGGACAAAAAAAACCCAGATTAATGCAAATACAGATCCACCATCAATGAAGGAAGATTTGTTATGTGAACTGCTACAGGAGCTTGATCCTTAAAAATCAATGGGCCCCAAGCTTATCAACCCAAGGGTGTAAAGAGAGCTGGCTGACCTATTGTGGCGCCACTCTCCATAGTCTTTGAGAAGTCATGGAGATTAAAGGACATCTCAGAAAACTGGAGGAAGGCTAGTGTCACCCCCATTGACAAGAAGGGCTTAAAGGAGGATCCAGAAAACTACAGGGCCATCAGTCTTACTTCAGTCCCTGAGAAAGTTACGAAATGAATCCTCCTACGGACTCTCATAAGCCAAATGAAGTACGTGATTGGGAAAAGCCAGCACGGATGTACCAAGGGGAAACTGCGCTTGACAAACCTGACCACCTTCTACAAAAAAATAACCTATTCAGCTGATGTGGAGCAAGCAGCGGACATTGTCAACCTGGATTTCTTCAAGGCTTTTGATAATGTTTCCTACAGCCTTCTCCTACAAAACTGGATGCATTGCATTTGAAGACAAGTGCTTTGTGGTAGGAGGGAACTGGCTGACATGCTGCACCTAGAGAGTGGTGGTAAATTGCTCCTTTTCAAACCGGCAGGCCCTTACAAGTGGGGTCCCACACACACATTGGGCCCAACACTGTTTAATAATAAATAAGTGATCTGGATGATGGGATCAAGTCTACCCTGATGAAGTTGCTGATGATACTAAACCGAGTGAGGAAGTGGACATTTTGGAAGCGAAAGCCTTCAAAAAGATCTGGATCACCAGAAGAGAGGGCTAAGAAGAACCTTATGAAATTCAACAAGGACAAGCGTAAGGTCTTGCACCCAGGAAAACATAATCCAGCAGTGCAGCACAGTCTGGGATCAAGCCAGCTGGGAAGTAACTCTTTGGAAAGTGACCTGGGGGTCCAAGTGGACAACAAGCTTAGCAGGAGTGAATGGAGTACTGCTGCAGCACAGAAAACCAACAGGATGCTGGGTTGCGTCAACAAGGGCACCATCAGCAGACATAAGAAGACATCCCACTCTACTCAGCGCTTGTTAGGCCACACCTATAATACTTTTTTCAGTTTTGGTCCCTGCTATGCAAAGAAGATGTGAACAGGCTGGAGAAGGTCCAGAGAAGGGCCACAAAGATGCTCAAAGAACTAGGAAGCCTGCCAGGTGAGGGAAGGCTGAGAGAAATGGGTCTGTTCAGCCTTGAGGAAAGAATGCTTAGGGGACAACTTATTACCATGTTACAGCATTTGAAAGATGGCTGAAAAGATGATAGCGACTCCCTTTTTACAAAGAGCTACATGGAAAAGATGAGGGGTAATGGGCAGAAGTTACTCCCGTGATCATTTTGACTCGACACAAGAGAACAATTTTTCACAATCAAAACAATCAGCCACTGAAATAATGTCCCCGGGGTAGTGGTGGATTCGCCCACATTGGACACTTTTAAGATTCAGCTGTACAGCTAGACCATCTAGACAGTGCTTTTGCCAAGAGGGTTTGGACCAGATGATGCATTAGGACCCTTACAACACGGTATTCTATGATTTTATGATTCTTTTCAGAGAAAAATGAAACTAATTTGTAGCTGACATCAGTCTCAATCTCTTAATGAAATATTGGCATATATTATATTTGCCATATATTAGGTTTGCCTTAGTTAGAAAATAAAAAGAAATAAGAAACTGAAAGCTCAGTCCTACTGAATAAAAGTTAAGTTTCTCAAAATTATTCAAGTCATTCAGAGACAAAAGCTTTGAAATTCTTATCCTAGAAAGGAAAAATGAATGGTAATAAAGAACATATGCATCTGTATTTACACTTACCCTTTCCATTTCTTTAAAGTCATCATCTAGCTTGGTTCCTTCTGCACCCCCGACTTTTTCACTCACTTTCTGCAATTTAAAAAAGAACAACAAACAGATTCAGCAATAACTGAAAAATCTAGTCAATGTGTTTTCCTGGAGAAATGTGTCTGGGTTTTTTTCTGTAAGTACAACATTCAGACATATTTTCTTTCTGAAAAACTTATTTCAAACAGACTTTAACTTAAGTTAAACAATCAGAAAATAATATAATACTGATTAAGTCTCAGAGACTCAATTTTCTGCTGATGCCAGAAGTACATACTATTATGTCTCTGCAAGATCACACATCTATTTCTCTACTGAATGGATGTCTGTATCTTGGAACATATCAAGCAATTAATCAACAATCCTAAATCTGTACTCAGCTGACAGAAAATCCATGGTCATATGTGCTGATGAAAAAGGAGGTGACTTTTTATAATGAACTGGGGAAGGAATCAAGGCACTAAAATATTTCTCTTAAGATGTGAAAAATGGCCCCAGCTACTCTGTCCAGTGTGTAGCAGTGCAACACCAAAGTTTATAATCATGCTCAAATACAGAGCAAGAGGAAGCTCTGCCTGACTCTACCCACCCAGAGGGAAACAGGTACACATGCCTAAGAACTCTCAGAAACGCACTCATTCAAGCTGCAACCAGACCTTCACCATTAAAAATCCAGTTTATAAGTAAAAGTGATAGATAGACAGACAGACAGACAGACAGATGAAAACCCACTATATTCACACCATGCAAGAATTTGAGGTTCACATGAGCTACATATAAAATAATCAGTTGGCAGATCTATTAGTAAGAATGAAAAGAAACTTTGGTGTCATGTCTTTAGCAAATACTGTTTTTTAATAAAATAGTTTGAAAACTAAATGGAAAATGATTCTGTGCTACCGAGTGTTTAATTTTCCTGATTCAATGGAACACATTGAATTAAATTTCCCTTTACAGTTAGTAAAAGTGACTGTAACAGCTCTGAATGGTAACTGCTATGTAGCACCATTCAAAATGGATTTTAGTGACTGCATTGTCAGTCACAAAGTGGTTTACTCCACAACTAAATCAGATGTATATGTTCTTATGAATGTACCAATCTTTCACTGAGCTGGTGTTTGTCACAAGAAATTCAAAAGACATATGACTTTCTGTTTTCTACCCAGTTTTAGGTTTTTGTACTGAACACCATTTACTTTCACAAACTTTCTAAGTGCCTCTGAATCACTTTTAGACTGTTTTAACTAAGTTTAATTACTGATTTCAGTGAAGCAACTCCAGCAATAAACACGGAGAAATGAAAGAAAAAAATGCACTTGTTTCAACCACTGTTAACATTTCTACAGCTTCCTTTTATTGTAGACAGAGGGAAGACCCACAGCAAATAACTCACATGTCATTAATAAAATTCAGACATTTGATTAATTTCAAATTCACTTCAATTCACCTCGAACAATGCTGCAGTGCAGCATGGCCAAGCATTTACTAAGGCAGGCTGTAATTACCTGCGCATTAGGAAATGGCTATCAGCTCTGTTTGTTTTCTGTCAGCCCCTTGCAAATCAGTATCCAAATGATGCATTAATGAGACACCAATACTATGAAACATCCAGAAAAATACAAGTAACTTTACTTATCCCTTCTTTCCTACACAGAAGAGATGTACAAATCCACACAGACACTGTCTTGTCACTAATTTGAATGCAGATGAGTTTTTATTGTCTGTGTTACTGAACTTGTGCCTTACAAAGATTAATGAAGTGCTACAAAAAATCACAGATTTCAAACTCAGTGTTGTTGTGAACAGTTCTGCAGTGGACAAGGGACAGATTCAACATCTTAAAAAGGTGCTATGAATCTTCTGCAAAGGGACCTCCCACTACAGCTCACATGGCAAAATCTGCACAGGAGCTTTCTACCACAAAGACTTCGGGTCTCTGAAAACAACAGTATGCAAATATGCTAGTACTTAAGTATTCAAAACAGATTTTGAATAACTGAAGTTCAACTCTAAGAATACAAAGTACCCAAAGGTAATTAATGTTCCACCCCTTTTAAGATGTACTTTTCATCACTTTGAGATATTTTCATAGTTAATGAGGATTTGCAAAGACATGGCTTTTCATTCTCACAGATGCCCTAAAGATCCTATCTCACATCTTCACATCATAGCAATTGCTCCTCCTGTTCATATACATTATTACTCTAGCTGAGGAATGTATGACACTCTCAATAGGTCAGCTCTGTAGTCTAATGCAGTCGTCACTGAAGAACCCAAGGCAGGTCAGCCATTTCTTCGAAGCATGCTTTCAATTTTTGGTCGTTGTGTCAATATAAGCCTCAAAAGCACCATTAAAAGAGAGAAGAGCTGTGAAGCCTTCAGTTCTTCTGGAGGTGGCTGAATCTTCTTTCAGGGTACAGACATCATAGTCCCTTAAGGAAGTACCTTCACCTCCATTATCCACACAAAGTGGAAAAGCACTGCTAGACACAGAAAAAGACCAGCTGAACCAAAATCTCACTTGAAAATCTAAATATGTTTTACTTTCTTGAAGGCCACAGCCATTCAATAGCAAGAGATGAGAACTTAAATAAAGGATTCAAATTTAATTTAAAAAAAAAAGAATTAAAAAATTAAACTCTCAAAAATTCTTATCCCTTATGGCAAAAGGGGGAAACCTACTCAGAAGAGGATATTAAATCCCTTTTGCAAGTCCATAATCTACAGTGCTGAGGTGGGAGCAGCAGGCCTGTGAAAGACTGCCTGGGCATTGGTATAGAAGTCCACATCTATGTCATCACTTTATTGACTAAATTTAAAGATATTCTTCAGTCCATTTATACCTATCCTCCAAATAAACTGTTGAAGTATTTCATTAAGGCTAGCAAGGCACCATCCTCTAAGACTCTCAGATCTGATCGTCAGGAAGCTATGACATCTTACCCTAGATGAGAATCTCATCTCATGCTAAAGATTCAGAAGCAGTCAGACACATCACCAGCTAATAGACAGAGCTAGCCTTCGCCACGTCATCTGAGCTGAGGTTTCAATATTCTGGTTCTTGCTTTACAACAGAATGAAAAGTAGGCCCTTTAAATTGTCTTCCAGAACAGTAACACTACACCTCCTTCTAGTCCAGTCACATGGAAGAATCAAGACTTAATCTGATACCACAGTCAGCATTATTTAGTTCTTTTGTGATTGTGCCTTCTCCTTCTCATGTTGACTACCTATTCCATCTTGACTCCAAAAAGCCATTACAATAAAATTATCATTAAAATATCAATATATATTCATGAAAAATAAGAGATTCAACATAAAACACTTTTTGGGTGGGGAACAAAATGTCATGAAAACATTTTTGTGCATCAAAAATATACAGACGTTTTCTAGACCTACCAGTGCCAGGACTGAAAATAAGTGTTATGTGCCTTACAGCCATCTCCAGTTTTATAAGATACCATTTCCACTGAGGCAGAATACTAACCCAAACTTGAAAATGCAGCAATATCAGCATTAACATACAACAGTAGTTACTGAAGTCTGCAGCTCTGTTAATTTAACCTAATAATAGTTTGGCAGCACATATAGAAGGCAGCTTTGCCTCTACACAGGAGTAGAACATCAACTTTGAATAGATTACCACCATGAGATACTGGCCCCCTTGTGGCAAATCACACTCTCAGCAATAACAGCAAGCAAGATAGGAGAAGCATCTGGTTAGACTTATATGGCACTCATTTGTTACAGAAACTGAGCAAAACTCACACTTTTCATTAAACACAAATGATTTCACAAAACAGAAAAACTCTTCACACTCTCTGCTGCATTTAAAATACTTTTAATTTTGTTTTATTTTTCTTTTAAATGTGAACACCTTGTACAAAACAGAGATTGCCAATAGGATATGGCATGAGAATGTAAAACAAGCCACTTCACCAGGGAAATGAAAATATTAACATATATTTAAGATACAGTAATGCCCATTTACATTTCATTAGTAAAGTTTCTTCTTCAGCTGGTACAGCTACACGGGCAGTCCACAATGCCACCTGGAACTCATCAGTAGAAGATTCTTTCCTTGCAGAACTGAGGAGCAGTGACTCCACAGCTACCACAGAAGTTGTAAGGGGTCATGAAGAGAGCGTGAAAGGTAAAAGGGAAAAAATTAAAGATCCAAGAATTTTAAGGGGACTTCATTGTTTATCTACTGTTTGCACTGAGACTTTGATTATGCCACTAAAGCTTTGCTTTCTCTTTGGCAAAATGGAGAATAAAGTTGCCTACCACATGGGAAAATTGTGAGCATTAATTTACACATGCTACTGCTTGCCGTATCTTACTGAAATGTTCATGATGTAGTTAAGGTAAGCATCTGCCAGACAAGTCTGAGACTATCTTTTCCTTTCCCTTCTGTCACTTAGCAGATACATTAACCAGGAAACAGTACTCCCTCCCCTGATAGCACTGAAATCACTTTCTCCCTGCTAGAAATCATTATTCACCGGCCTGTTCCGCTACAATACCACAGCAGCCACAGGCCAGGTAGGTTTATCTTCCCTTTAAAGTTTCCTTGACTCTGATGTTGCATGCAGAATGTGAACAATAAAGTGATCAGGAAGTGAACTGAATTTTGGAAACTCAAGAATTATAGGGAATGCTATGACTGAGCTCTAAAAGGCTTGTCGTCATCTCTCAAAAAGCATCTTCTAAGTAGCCTTTATACATACAGTAGCTTGGCCTTCCTAGTCCTCACAGGTGCTAGTAGTAGGGCCCATAGCCCTACTCCTATTACAAGCTTCACTAACAGTCTGAAAGCAGGTGAGAAAGCTAGGGAAATTGGCTATAAATATGACATTACAAGACACAGGACTGGCAATGCTAAAGATAAGCCATTGCTAAAGCTGATCAAACCATGAAGAAAAGTTTTTGTGGGATAGGATCTCCAGTAACACCAGTGACAGTCTGGAGCAAAACTGAAACAGCTCAGTGGAAATATTTCTCTCCAAGAAGGATAAAAAGAGATCAGGATCTAAACACTCAGCACTGTTGCAGTTTAAGAAATATGCGTTGTGAACCTGTCCTGTGTTCTTACTCTCCTCTCTCTCCTCTTTTATAATCAATCACTAATCTGTCTTTTTTTTTTTCCAGCTAAAGCTGTCAAAGGAGAGGGAAGAGAATCAATCCTTTCTTTGACCAATCTGATCTAGCATTTTGCTTTCTGACTGCTAGCAAGGACCACACTGCAGCATTCCTGCAACTCCAGCATCACATGGAAAGTCATTCACATTCAGCACTAGCGCACAATATGAAAGTATGCTGCAAGCTTCTGCACTGACAGGAGGTACTGCAGAGCCTTTGCTGCAATGCCACTGCATTACATTGGAGGCTGTCCACTGGTAAGTGAAATAAAGCAGGGTGAGAATAAGGGAAGAACTGCTGGGGAAGTGCTGGTGCAGTAGTGTCCTTTGTTATATCTTTGTATGGAAAGCCCCTGCACAGAGGCACCCGCAATGATGGATGAGGTGAGCAATACCCTAGGGTATTTTGGCAATACCAAAAATTTAAATCAATATTATGAATTCCAGTGACAGAGGTCTGCTGACAGCTGAAACACTGAAGTGCGTCCATGATAACCAAGAGAATCCATTTCATGCACTTGAACTTATTACTGAAGTTTTGCACATTTACCAAACACACACTTCAGAAATTCGGTTCTCTGCAAAGCTGAAGTTCAGCCAGAAACCTGGTCACAATCCCAGCATCTTTCCAGTTTAGAGCACCCTCAGGAGCTGGGAAAGAGAAGCTGGCAAAAGCTCAAAAGCTACAAGAGAGCTGAGGACAGTAAGAACACGGGATGCTTTTTTAACACTCTCTGCCTGCAGAAGGCCATCAGTATGAGAAACAGAGAAGAAATTGGCATTGAAAAAATGTGCCAATCTCTGCTTTTTTTGCAGTACAGAAAAGGAGCAGAGAATTTATTCCTATACGTTATTATTCTGACACAGCATTTCTACTTCAGTTGACAACAGCACCATGACCCAGTCCCTTTAGCAATAAAATGCTCACAAGGTTTTAACACCTGTGCAAAAGGATCTGGATTCAAACCCATAAACCCTACAACTTCTCCACACAGCAGCAGTGGGAGGCCTGCCCTATACTGCATTGCCACAGAGAAAAAAGGACATCTGTACTCCATTTCCAAGACTGCCAAAAATTTGGTAGCTGCTTGAGTATTTCTACAACATAAGCGGCTCACTCAGCTGGGAAGTGATAATAAAAGTCTGAGGGAGGGTCAAAACTGACAGAACAACACTAATAGTTTTGGGTCCTCTCAGATTTCTTAACTACAGAGGTGTGTGGCACCAGTTTTCCCATCTGGAATGTTATCAGTTGCCATCTCCTAACCTATCACACTCTGTAACCATAACTAAAGAGCTTTTGTATTTTAAAAGGAGAGTGTAAACCACGAGATTATATATTCACTCAAACTTACATATTCCTCTCAGGCCTTCAAAGCGATTTTTAGAAGCTTTAAGGGGAAGATGCTTCCTCTAGATAGACAGAATTGCAGGTTAAATTTTATTGCTGCATTTTGAGGCGGGTGAGCTGTGGATCTTAAAACCATGTACAGAGGAGTATGACAGTACACAGAGCAAAAAAAAAGAAGGGAAGAACACAACACATATAACCATCCAGATAGCATCCTAATCAGGAGCACAAGTACAATGTGCTTATGGCTAATGATCCATCTTATCTCCACTACACACATTAACACATCCTTGCTCTGCCCACATAGCTTCCAAGTTCAGCAGAAACAACCATCTCTTCCTTCTCACTGCTTCACTTGGCACATGCATAACTCACTGCACAGAAGAAACAATATCTGTACAGGTGACAGGTGGCTTAAACCATCCTATGGTTTATTACACCACATCACTGTGCTCCTTAGGCTCACCTACTCCATTTCAGCACAAAACTGTGTTTCCTGCAGCAGTGGTTTAAGCTGACAGTTGGGAGGCAGAGTTCACATTCTCTCCTGAAGAATCATGTTTTGTCTCGGTTACCGATCCAGCTAACTTGCATGCACTAAACATGAACTTTGAAAAATACCGGAGTATTTCATATGCATGTATAGCAGGTGAAGAGCGCCAGGGCACAGACTGCACCTTGCGAAGATCTCCATGGAATAGAGTCCAAATATCTGATCAGCATTATGCAAGCAGTGATGCAACCATGTGCTGTTGATTGGTAAAGCAGACTCCACCACACATGACTTTGGTAGGCAAATTAACTATGCCTTTTTACAGAGTATTAAAACTTTGGGGGTGTTGTAATTTCTTTCTCTCAGTACAGGAACGAACTGAAGTTTAGCAGAAATAAACAGGTCATACTCAAGCCAAATAAAAGGGGTGGAGGGCAAAATAACAGCACAAGGAATGTACAGCAATTAAATCCCATTTAAGTCATATTTTATAACTCTACATAATGTATGTCCACCTACAAGCCTTCTGCTGGGTGAAAGTAGCCTAGTCCTTAACATCTGGAAACGTGAGAATGCTAGGAACATTCAGAAGCTGATGAAGGCCAAGAGAATAAAACATGACTTAAACATGATTCATCAATTTAACAGCTGTACAATCTGGGCTATTGTGATTTCATCCCTTCTGCATTTGACGGTGTGTTTGCTGGAATCTGTCACTGAATTAATTGTTACCTGCCAAAAACAAGATATAAAAGGAAATTTCTGAGGGAAAGCACGTATAGAAGCTGTTGCTGGTATTCCTATGGCCACAATGTCTAAAAGGCTGCAGTCTGTACAGCACAACAAAGTCCCAGCCCAAACTACCTGAATATTTTCTTATGCTGTTGGCAGTGTTGATAATTTATAAACTACATATAGAGCACCCCAAAGTCATCCTTCACTTTCAGTATGATAGCAGCACATTTAGAAACTGCTGAGATCTTCTTTAACTTTCTTACATGAGCACTATATAAATTAATCTAAATGCTCTTTTCTTAATTCATGTCCTGCTATTAGGGGTAGGAGAGCACTATAGTACAACGATTATCCTCATACAAGCTCTGGCTATTTCTGGGGTAACGCCCTTGATTGACTGAAAGGGTAGTGTGACTTCTGTGCTTCTGAGTTGTACACAAATGAAAAGGGAGAAGAGAAAGGAGACTGGATAAGTTAGGACTGGATGAAACATAACCAAACATAAGAAAAAAATGACAGACAGCACCATTTAGCTCAACACTCTACTGCGTAGGAGCAGATGCAGCTTTGCTTCTGCCAGCTGCGGCAAGGTCAGCAAGGGTATTCTGTCAGAGTTCCCGGAGGAAAGGGAGGAGCAGCCCTTTCCTATCAAAATGAATGCATAGTCACAGCCCTAGGGGATTAATATTTAAATTTGAAGATTATTATTTTCCTCCTTTTACCACTGGGTGTATCAGATACAAGTGACAAAGGACATTTTAAAATGTAAGCAAAATACCCCTGTGTAAACACACATGAGACTGAAATCTCAGCTCTAACCTAAACACTACTTCAATTCACCAGCAGCACTCCTGAAGTCACAATTTGTTTGAATGATAGCATCCAGATGAAAATATAATAAAAATAATGTTGGGTTTGGTAAAAGGATCTGTAGCTACCTCAAAAAATGTAAATATTTACACCTTTGAATATCTCAAGATATTTACAGAATTTTAGTCTTTTACAGCCAGTATTTCAGTCTTTTACAGCCAGTATTTCAGTCTTTTACACTAGCTGAAGCTCAAGCCATCGTGGATCAATTTAAACATATACATGAAATTTCATGGAAATGTTCCTCTTAAAGTGCAAATTCAATTGCTGCTTTTTGTCAGGTTATAGTCCCTGTAATTTCAAGATCATAAGAGAATAAACTAATGCAATGACTAAGTTCAGTTTTATAAAGCTATTAGATTCTATTAATTTTACCTAAACAATTTATTAAGACTTCATGAACTGGCTGTGCAGGCTCATTTACCACCCTTGATAAAAAGAGTTTAAGAAGATGCAAAAGTGGACCTGCTTGCATTTCTTGCTTAATATAAAAATACAAAAAGTCACAACAGATTCTTTTCTGAATTGCCTTCTGAAAGTTAATCCATTGTTATCTCCCTCCCTCATTGACCTCAAAGTCAGAAGTCCTCTGCAAGGCCACTGTTCATAATTAAAGTATTTTCACACTGCATTAGCCCATACAGAAAACAAAACAGGCAAGGTAGATTCCACTGTGCACATGCATATGTGGGTAGACTACTTTCAGAGATAAACTAAGTCTGAAAAATACGGAAGCTTCCATAAAAAGTAAAAGGAAGTTTTTATCACAATGACATTTCATCCTTCCTGAATTGCACCATAGGCATGTCCCATCTCCAAAAAGGGCAATCATCTTTTAGAGAGCACAACAAAAAAAATAAAACATAGCTACATAAAGGAAGTACTATTCACAGCTTAGAGTGCCGAAATGTATGCACAGGAATATAGGACTTGTTACTAAAACCCTATTTGATTCTTTCTATGGGCTAATGCAGGTAAAGGGCCCTTCTAAGAGGGCCTATTTAGAAAGAAAGCTGCATATTCAAGTCAAGTGAAGTTACACAGCAATACTTTAAACCTGTTTCATCCCATTTAGAGAGACCACATCTGTCTTTGACAGACTAGGAAAGGCAGTCCTTTTGGCCCACTTCCACAGATAATGTCTGCCTGCACATCTGCAGACATCTCTCTGACACCTGTTGTCTCTGAACTGAAATCTATTTTGGGGTACATAGCTGATGTAAGGCACACTATACAGTCATTACTACACTTGTAGGCACTTTCCAGCATCTATTACAGACATGGAGGTTACTGCCTCCTACCTGCAAAAGAGTACTACCTGGCAAGAGGAGAGGTGGGATGTGAAAAGAGCAAGGGAAGCAGACTGCAAAGCAGATATGATCTTCAGTTGGTGTACGATACACAAATCAGCTTCCATTTTACGACACACATAATCCTAACAGGCTCTCTACACTGCCTCTGTCAGTGAAAAAGCCACCTCCTCTTCTCTCATCTGTTTTCTTAAAAACATTTATCCGTATTACCAGGTGCTGATCTGTTTTGTGCCAGATGCTGATATGTTTTATACCAGGTTCTATCCCAGTGTTGCCACATTTCATCAAATGGTATCCATGTACTTTACAGAATGATAGGTAAAGGCATGTAAAATAAAGCTTGTGAATGTGCAAGATTTCTCTTCCATTTGAAAGAACATAATGGAAAATGTTTTTAAAGACAATCACCTTACACTACAGGAGAAATTAATGCTTTTTCTCCCTTTCCTCCTCACCTTATTTCCCATATTGGCTAAGAATTTTAAGGTGTAAATATCTTGCAGTATGGGATATTAAACCATGTATGGTCCTTTATGTCAACCTGCCAATTAAATTTAGTCGAATATGTATATTCAATACAAAATTTACCACAAGTTATTCTGTTTGATGTAAAAGCAAAAAATAACAAAATTGCAGATAGGTGATATTTTCAAATGTCTAAAATCAATCATCACAATCACAAATAAAAATACAGCAATCTCAATGCAATTAGTTAAAGAGTCTAACTAGCCTAACTACCCATGTATTCAGAGTTACTGTTCATTGTGCAGACTACTACATAACTAAAGTATTCATTATAAACAAGCAATTTTATCCTCTGGAGGTGTGAGGAGAAGAGTAGGTTGGACCTATAGTTGGTTGTAAAAGAAACACAGAGATAGAAATGCTACTAAATATTTCACTGTCTTACTCTGCCTTGGAAGCTGCTTAGCAGTGTTCTTCATCTGAGGTAAAAAGTAGCTCTCGAGAGATCCTCAATCTTCTACGCCGTTGTTTCTTTCTTTAAAATACTGTGTTTGAATTAGTTTCCAAAGGCAACATATATGCAGAAGCTATACACAGAGGTGGTTGGCTTGAAATGTATAAATATGCTTTGCTAGTTTTAAACTGTCTTAATGCACCTTCCAGTCTAGAGAAGATGCCAGACTAACCTGCACAAAACATTCCATTACAGGCAGAAGCTCCTGGCATTCGTCACAGTACCACCTAAAGGCTACTGAGACTCTGAGAAGCACTCGTTTTTCACTATTAACCTGCTTATGATGGTGCCTCATGTTTCCTAGAATAGAATCACAGAATTATTTAATCATTAAAGTTGCAAAAGACCTCTAAGATCATCAAGTCCAACTATCAGCCCAACACCGCCATGCCTACTAAACCATGTCCCCGAGTGCCACATCTATACAATTTTTGAACAGCTTCAGGAGTGGTGACTCAACTATTTTCCTAGGCAACCTGTTCTAATGCTTGATAACCCTTTGCATGAAGAATTTTTTCCTACTATCCAATCTAAACCTACCAATCTAAAGCGTGGAGGCATTTGAAAGACGTGTAGGTGGGGCATTTAGGGACATGGCTTAGTAGTGGACTTGGCAGTGTTAGGATAAGGGTTGGACTGGATGATCTTACTGGTATTTTCCAACCGAAATGATTCTATGATTCTATCATTCTATAGCAAATGCTGCATTTTGCTCATCAGCGATCTCATATTTTAAGTTATCAATGTGAAGGTGCTCCTCACAAGCCATGATTCCTTAAAATGCTTCTTCCTTGAATCTCCTGTGTCAACAAAAACATAAATGCAGTCAATAGCCTTGCACTAATGAGATTTCAGAAATACCAGCCCAAAATGGAACAGCAATGTTAGACCTTTTAAAAGAGAAACTTAAAAAAAAAAAGATTGATTAAAAGCCCAACATGACCTGGCAATGTACACTTGCAGCCAGGGAAGTCAACAGTATCCTGGGCTACATCAAAAGATCCATTACTGGTCAAGGGAGGTGATCCTCTCAATCTACTCTGCTCACCTGAGACCCCACCTAGGGTTGCATGATGATCTCTGGGGCACCCAGCATAAGAAGAATATGGACCTGTTAGATCAGGGCCAGAGGAGGGCAACGAAGACAACCAGTGCTGGAGCACCTCCTTGGCACCAAGCCTGACAATGGCGCTAAGCCTGACAATATTCAAGAAGCATTTGGCCAATTCCCTCAGACACTTGGTGTTAATGTTGGGATTGTCCTATGCAGGGATAGGAGTTGGACTCGATGATCCTTGTGGATCCCTTCCAACTCAGGTCATTCTATGATTCTATATGAAGACAAGCTGAGAGAGCTGGTACTGTTCAGCCTGGGGAAGAGAGGGCTCTGGGAAGACCTTATAGCAGCCTTCTAGTACCTAAAAGGGATCTACAGAATTTTTACAAGAGTATTTAAAGGGTTAATGGCTTTAAACTGAAAAATGGTAGATTTAGATTAGATGTAAGGAAGAAATTCTACACTGTGAGGGCGGTCAGGCACTGGCACCAGCACAGGTTGCCCAGGGAAGCCCTGTATACCCCACCCCTGGAAGAGTTCAAGGCCAGGCTGGACGGGGTTTTGAGCAACCTGAAGTGGAAGACGTCCCTGCACCTTGGCAGGGGGGTTGGAACTAGATGATCTTTAAAGACCCTTCAACCCAAGCCATTCTGTGATTCTACAATAAATGTCAACTTTGCAGTGGTTTTGCATTTCATTAGTATCTATGAGCTGTTGTTTGATACAATATTATACAATCATTATTTAACAACTACTGTGCCATAGTCCACAGGTAAAGCTCTTATCCTCTTTACTTTAAGAAACATTTTAATTGACTAATAAAAATACAAAAGAACTTTGTCTACTCCAGGGAGTCTTGCAGAAACACCTACTTCATGGCTAGAAGCACCCTGGCTCCAGCAGCCTTTCAGATGCTCGCAATGCGCTGCTGCTTATTAGAATAATGCTACTTCCAAGCCTGCTAAGATGAGGCTTTCACTAAGCAAAGCCAGATGACCTGCCTACACCTGAACTCTTAATACAGCCAGCAAAGATGGAACTCAACCAGTTTTAACACTTTTCTTTTGTTAGGTAAGATATAGTAAGGACAACTTAGACTTGAAGCTGGCTGCTGGAACTTAAAAAAACAGTAGCATATTGGCATTCTGAATTACACCTACCGTTGCATATGGATGGTCAAAAGGAAAGAATGAGTGAAAATATAGACTTTAACTATGTACATCCTAAATATGCAAATGAAAGCATTTTAATCCTCTAAATTAAATGCAAATATAGAAGGTCATAAATTATTTACACAAAATCCAATGTTAGCAAGCAACATGAGAGCATGCCTCCTGTTTCCTAGGTGAATCATCTTTAATACTTAGCTCTACAGGATCCAAAAAAAGAAAATTTGTTCCTTTGTCGTAAGAATAAAATGTTTTGTCTTTAGGTTCTGTATTGCCAGCAATAACATGGTGTGAAATTTGCAGCATAGCTGTTCATCAGCAGTCACATTCTAATACTGGCATTACAATACATATGAGTACAGGTGAGGGTTGGTTGTTTGTTTAATTAAAAAATATAACTATTTTTTATAAATCAGAACAGATTAAATAAATTGTATGAGAACATACACCACTGGTGTTCTCAAGACTTATTATCCACCTCTTAATCCTCAAGCATTAGATTCTCTATTAACAATAGGTGGGCCATGATAAGATGGGCTGTGGCACATTGAATCCTGTATGGGTTAGGACTTTGAAAAGAACAACATGGGAAAGCAAGATGTGGCTTTAGCAGTGATAGAGAAACATAAGCGTGGAGAAGACTGTCTTCCAGCACCACAGACATTTTCAGCAAGAAACTGCTACAGCCACTATGCTTCTGAAAGGGTTTGTGGGAGGGATTAGGAAAACCAAGGCCAACAGCATCTTCTTTAAGATGCTCAATGCACAAGCCAAATTCTTATTTCTAAGGTCAGAAAGGCTACTCTCAGCTATACACTATCTCCTGCTTTTCACCACAAACATGAAGCAGTGTCTAGTGGTGGAACTGTCAGAAAAATCATAACAAGCTCTTGTGACCTGGTGTCCACCCAACCATTTACTTTCATTTCCAATCACTGCATGCCACACTAAAATCTGTTCACGCATCAGTTCCGCCACAAGTCACCCTGACTTTGTATTTTTACAGTTTCAGCATCAGTACAACTGGAGTCCTTTGCTGAGATAACCTGGCAGTGCGCTGCACTCTGATGACTGATGACCTGTTTATTTAGCATAAATGGGGGGGGAGCGAATGAGAAGCCTTTGCTGTGCTGCAGTTTGCATTTCATTCTCAAGCTTATCTTACCACCACACAGCCACTCTGAGGGATAATACTGCTTTAAATTACTGAGGGAACTGAAAAAAGAATTACTGTGCCTAATGCAAAGGACACGTAATTTGCTCTTTTAACAAATATTGTACTTATCTTCAGGAATAACAGAAAAGTTTCTAATTCTTATTTGCTGTATAATGTTATTTTGTGAAGTTTATTTCCAGTTCACTTTTCCTTTAACATATGAAGTTGCTTCTGTGAAACAGAGCAAAACCAGCAGTTTGAATTCCTAATGAGTATTCCTGCTCTTATATTGTGGGAATATGAGTGAAAACCTCCCAATTTTAAACCAGGACATTATGCCTTTAATAGCTTATCAACAACAAACTTTAAAATCATCATAAAATTTGAAGCTGAAAAAATAAACAAACACAAAACAATTAAAAGTTCCATTTTTGCTGTCCTGACACAGGAAAATTCCCATTTAAAATTCAGAGAATTTTTACCTCTAAAAGATTGCAGGATTGGGATCAGATGTACCAACCATACAATCTGACAGAGCAAGACATTTCTTGAAAAGAGACTCCTAAGGTTTCTATGTCACTGTTCTTTGTTTGAAGAGTAATACCTGCTTTTTCCTCAGTTTTTCACTCTCTTGCATATTTGAGCTGTAAATCTGCCTGGTTAAGGCTGGAACTATTTTTATGTAGAGTATTGTCACGCTAGTTCAATCTATCAATACTATAGGCCTGACACTCCCTGGGCACCAGTGCTGAGGACAGGCAAAATGCTGCAAAACTTTTCCAGCATCAACCTGCCCAAGGATATGTCTGAAAACTAAAAACCTCTCATATCCCTCATTAGATATGAGCTTTAGACCCTTCAGCAAACTGCAGACAAAAGCAATAAAACTGAAGCTATTATGACACTGGGCATCTCATGTAAGACAACCAAGGAGATGACTGATCCAAGCTCTGTTTAAACAGCTGAAACGATACAGCATCATGATGTCTAGTTCTTCCCTGGAAGCTCTTCCACATAATAGCATCTGACCATTTAGGTGCCCTTTGTAAAGACATCTGGGAGCACACAAGATGAACACTTTTAATAACTACAGAAAGATTTTTATAGTTTAGGGTATGTCAATGATTACCAGAAATAGTAACTGTTAGTTTGCTATAGAGAAAATTTAAAGATGTTTAAAAATTTCTCAACAGTTTGAGAGATAATGTAATTTGGCCAAAAATACTTTTTTTTACAGGATTCTACCAGTCTTACTACGACCTGAGAATGTTTTATCCATGCCAAGATAAAAATTCTGTTCAAAACTGAACCTAGCAAGTGACCTTGTAAGCTTACTCAGACAGTCTCTTTTACAGGAGAGACAAAAATGTGGGTCTCTGACATCTCACCTCCTTATCCTCACATTCAGTAAAAAAGCTATACTTAGCCAAATTAACATTTAGAGGTGAGGGAAGGGGATAAAAAAGGAATTCACATAAATTAGAAGAGGTCTGAAAGGAGAGATTAAGATCATCCAGTTCACACGAGAATTTTTCATGAATAGAACAGTACATATTTAAGCAGGCTGCTCTCAGCTTTTTCGACAAAAATTCTTTGTTACCTCAAGAACTGTTTTCAGTGTTAGGCAAGTTAGGAAATTTTCTGTAATTTTGAAAAGCTGCACAGAGCAATATAACCATGTTCCTCCCCATTTGATGAATCTATACAGGGTTTCTTGGTACATTTTGTTTTTAACAGAACAGAAAGAAGATACCTTGTTCTGAAGGTTGGTGACAAGTTAGTTCACCAGTCCCTTTTCTAACATGATATTGACAGCACTGAGAACTAAGACAGCAGTTAAATGTGCAGGTTACAAAGTATACAGTTAAGAAGGATAGAAGATAACATCACCAACGCATAAGGTGTGAATCCCTCCATATGTGTAAATGGAAAAATACCAGGCCTGGTTTTCCTTACCATGGCATCAGTGAGGTTTCATCAGCAAAAATAGCAAGGACAATTCTTCACGATCCATGAACTTAATTATATACCATTTCTTAATCACTAAAAATTCATTCATCTATAGCTCATGAGAAGTTAAATGATTGGCTGTGCATTCTCAGACAATGACGATCTGGCACTCATTACAGAATCTGTTTCTGCAAATCCTCCTTTTTTTCAAATGCAACCACAAGTTACAAACTGTGCATTTCTATTGCACTGTTATGAGATGTTTGAATTACTTCATGGTAGCCTACTGCACCTAATAAAAAGCTTTACTTTTAAATCATCAGCTTTTACAAAGTATAAAATAAGTCCCAATTACTCACAGCAGAATGATGATTTTCTGTCAGTCTTTCCAGTGGAGCAAATGGTAAGAGTTTTTAGACAGGTTTTGCTGCTTTGCGGAGATACTAGACAAACTTACCAATGCAGTGCATAGGATTACTGAGTTTTACCCCAAGCGGTACACATAAAATTTTTTAAGGACTAAGTCAGGAAGTGAAAGCTTGGTATCTAGACATCCAGCTCTTATGCTTCCATCTTCTCACAGAAATACTTTGACATAGAGAGGCAACAAAACTTGTTGATGTCAAGGATGCTGACAAAGCTGCAAACTTGTAATTAGTATCAAACAAGTCTTATTTGACACCACTGAGGTGTATGTTCACATGTGTACTCTACAAAGCAACCCTGGCTTATCAACAAAACCCTAGCACAATGCTGCGGAGAGCAAGTGGCCTCAGCTTGTTATGGGAAACGGTAATGTGATCTCATGGCAGAGCAGTAAAGGAAGGCAAAGAAGTGCAGCAAGCCTGGATGGCCTTTAAGGCCAGCCATCTCTGAGCACCAGTATGGTCTCCATACTCAGGAAAACAGGCAAACAGGTCAGGAGACCATCCTGGCAAGGCTAAGCTCCAATGCTGTGCACAGGAGATGGCAGCAACGAGAGTCTACAAAGAAGGAATACAGGAACTGTGCCTGCATGTGCAGGCATGATGTCGGAAATCTTAGAAACCTAGTGGGAGCCAGAACTAGCAAGGGACACCAAGAGATGCAGGAAGAGCTTCTATCCCTGTCTTAAAAAATGAGACAAATGGAAGCTCCCTGCTAAACTGGGTAGGAATTATTGCAAGGAGTGCAGATAAGGTCAAGATACTTGGTGTATTCATTACCTTCGTGTTCACCAGTAATGTCTTCCATTCTTTATGCCACGCTTCAAAGGGAAGAGGAGGTAGGAGGAATGGAAGAGGAAGAGGTCAGGGCTGTGTCGAGAAAATGCGATTACAATGAATCCATGTGACCAGATGGGCTACAGCCATGGGTGCTGTGCAAGTTGGCCAGTGTCTTAGCAAGGGTGTACTCTATCATTTTGGATAGGCCATGGAAACCGGGGAAGAACCTTTTGATGCAGAAGAAGTCCAAGTAACGCATCCATCTGCAGACAGGAAAGGAAGAGAGATCCAGGGAACCAGAGCGTCATTTCAATCCTTAAGAAAATCATACTTGATTGCCTTCTGTGGCAGCATGACTAAACCTGTCAATTAAGAAAGCACAGCAGTTGTCACCTAATATGACTGAGAATTTTGAAAGCATGCCAGTAACCAGTCTGAAATGCTACAGTCTGCATAAACAAACAGGTAAGTGAAAAAACAGCTGGAGCATCGGTCTTCCAGGACCATGGCTAATGGTTCATACTCTACTTATAGGCTGGTAACAACTGGGTTTCCTCAAGGGTCTGCTCTGGTATGTCATCAACTGTTTATGATCTTTATCATGGACCTGGTTTCATGGGAAGGCAGCTCTAGGGGACAACCCTCGATGGTGGTGGGTAGTGAGCTGAGCCAGGGCCAGATGTGTGCCAGGGCAACAACAGAGGTCAACGGCACCTAGGGATGTGAGCATGGCATGGTATCAGAAAAAAAATAAAAAGACACTGCTAGGATACAAAGTTATGTAGATTCAAATTAAAAAACAAAAGCTAAGTCACAAAAAAACCCCAAACCCCACAATTACGATTTAAAAGTTGTACCCTCCAAGAGCAATGCCTGCTCAAAACACTGGGAGGTAAGACAGATCCCTTAAATCAGTGAAGAACAAACTTTACTGTTGTTTTTCTTGAAAGAGCACTGATTATTTGAAGTAATGGTGAATTCACGACAAGAAAGGTCACTAAGTCATGCAAACACACTTTATTCAAACCAAGCAGTGACCATATGTTCTATTTTTAAAATCTACCAATTTCACATACAAGCCCTACACTCCTGTGTTAGACTTAAATTAGGATCGCACAGAGAGGCAACACTATTCATCACATAGAATTTATATGTCTTTAATAACCATTACTGCACAGAAGCCAGCATAGATAAAGGTTTATTGGAACAAACCAGAAGTAAAATGTGTCTTCATTCAAAATTTGTTTTACTTTTTTATTACAGTTGTAGAATTTTAGGCTTTACAAAAATTTCTCTTTCAGGAAAGAAATATACTACCAATACAACAGTAGAACAGTTTGAAACCACTATACATAACACAACTTGGTACTGGTTTTTTGCAAACACTCTCAAAGGCAGCTAAAGAGCAGAGAAGTCCTATGCTGTCAGCCATATATCCACCCTGACATGGCTTTCTCAGCAGTGTCTGGATTTGAGGGGCATTCTCCAAGGTATCATAACTCAGTCTTACACAAACAATCTTGCTCTCACTTCCCACACAAGCAGCATTTATTACTAGCTTGTCCAATTTATTATCAGGTCAGCCATGACTGTTTTAGTTTTGTTCAGAAAGATGTCAGATAAGCCACGAGCCACAAGAGACATTACAGAATGCCATGAACAAAAACAACAGGATGCAAGGAGAAAGAGAACAAAAGGCTCTGTCTCTGTGAATAACTTCTGAAGCATCTTGGAATAGTCCCAGATGTGATACAAAATGGATCCCGACATGGTTTTTGTGCACAAACTTCCCCACTGTTGAAGTAATTGCCGCCTGATCTCTTCTTACTCCAACTAGGAGGCACAGGGTATTTTTAAAATGTGTCTCTGTAGAACACGCAAGATAGCAGGTATTATAAGAGTATCTGACATTCAGGTCATTCATGCCTAAAAATTTTGTATGGGCAGCTTCCTTATCTGGCCACACTTTACCACTAGCCTGCAGTAAAATAATAATCCAAGGCCCAATGACCACTGAAGTCTATTCATCCCCTTAAGTTTTCCCTGCAGCTTTTTTACTGTCCATAGGTTACACAGTGCTTTTCTCAACCATTAGACATGCTTGGACTTCCCTTCTTCAAATGCCAGTTTTTCTGTACTGCAGACACTTCTCTCCTACCCTCTCACAAATCTTTTTCCTTTTACTATATGTAAAAATATATCTAACTATCTGCCAATGATGCCAGCTATTGAAATATTTTACTAACTACACGTTAACAATCCTGTGCAGCAGGAATGACACTAAAGGAACAGAAATCACAAACACTGAAGCTCCTGCACATAAAATATGCAATTTGCTGTTCTGATGAGTCAAAAGGAAAAGACCTACTTAAACCCTCAGATTATTTGGAGGCATAGTTGATCATATTTACACATGATTTGTACTAAATATAGAGTTACAAAGACACATAAGAGAACACTTTTTACTGAATCAGAACTCAATAGATAATTTTTACAGGAAAGGAAGAATAAATTAATACTCAAACATATAAAATGTTATGTTTGAAACTTTTACATGTACTTGAGGCAACAAACATACATTGTAACCAGCAACCTTAGTTAACAATATTACGTCACCATAGTTGCTTGCTTTAAATATATAATGTGCACACACAGGAAATTCAGGAAAGTTACTGTAAGATGACCATGAAAAAGCTGCATTGTTTTGGGCACATTATTTTACCTATCAGTATATTAGTTTCTCAGAGAAAGAAGAGCATTACTACTTTTCTTTGTAAAACATGTATGTATTTATAGTGTCTTTCTTCCATTATTCAGGATATCTATTTACACTTGGAGATGAAAAATATATCCACAATATATATTCTTAACAATTTTAAAAAAATAAAGTTTCCAGTAGAATGCTTTCTCTTCTTTTTACATTGAGATTCTCTTGAGATCTTCCCTTCTTTATAGGGGCACCATTACCAGGAAGCTGTGTTACACTTATTTCAAATAACTCTATGTTGAGTAAACGTTAAATCACACAATAAGGGTGTACAGCCTGTAATTTCTATTGTCAATTTAGTGAGATAGTGTCAACAACAGGAATAACTCTTAACTATTCTTTGATAGTCAAGATGATAATACCTAAGATTTTATTTTCATGGAGAGTACCACCATTATGTGAAGCTCTATCTAAATTATTTTAAAGACACAGAACATACCATTAAATTGTCTGCTACAACTGTTAGTTAAAAGTTACTGTGTTTGTCTGTAGACTCAGGATGAATCACGCTCCAGTTACATTTTGCAAAGTGTTGTACTTGAGTCAAGCTAATTCTTCCTTTGAAAATTATAAAAAAATATTTTTCTGTACATAGGTTAGCTTCACCTTTATATGCTATATGAATCAGTGAATGCTATCTTTGAGCTGCATTTCATAACTAGGACACAGTTCTTGCCTCATTACAGATGGTGGTGGCTTTCTTCTTCTTGGGCATGCCATTGATTTACTGCAAGTTCATCATGGTGCTAACATCTAACACTACTGAACTGAAAGTTTTTTCAATTTTCTAAGGGCTATATATATATTTTTCAAAGAGTTGCTCTAAACCAAACATTTAAAACAGCAGCAGATGCTTAAATGTCATTCTGTAATGGACAATTAAAAGCATCTGCAGATTTTGTGCATAAAAATATTTCTCCCTGCGTTCACCTTGTGTTGAGTTGATGTATGAACACTCCTGTTTAACCCTACAAAGAAAAATGTGTTTGGTTCCAAGTTTACTTTTAGAGGCCACCTGCTCATTTAATGAAATCATTATTCAGGGTTAACATTCTCTGTCTAGGCAAGGCCCCAGAATGGTTGATGTGTATTAATTTAGATGGAGAGACTGCTGCTGGTCATGATCTAACACCATCAACCATTGCAAAATGCTATGATGTTCATATCTAGTGTAATAAGATTGCAAAGCCCAAGGACTTAAGAGATTTTCAGGTCACTGTTAGTGACCAGTCTGGCTGACTTGCCAGACTGTACAGAAGCCCTTAAAAAAAAAGGGAAGGGAATAGGGGGAGAAAGAGAAAAAGAGGTAGGAAAAAAGTAGGAAGTAATCTAGTAATCTTGAAGGTGCAAGAGGTACAAACCAGTCAGGAAGTGAGAAAGGATCAGGTGTTTTTCAGGTAAGGACGTGATGCAAGCAAAATCTCGAATACATTAAGAGAATACGCACAATTATCCTTACTCTGTGGTCTACATTTCAGCTAATCTGGACAGGAGGGAAAACTTCTAGTGCTTTTATTTAGAAAAGACTATATCAATATGTTCTTGGGGTGAATTTTACCTCTTTTATAAACTGAAGGTCTATACTCCACTTACAGTTCAATACGGAGCTGAATCTACATCTGCAACAGGCCAATCAAAATGCCTTGGGTAGTGACAAAGGATTGGCTTGAATTGACCCAGTCATACCCGCACACAGGAAGATGTGTTGCTCATACCTTCAGGAGGATCTCTGTGAATAATAATGGTGAAACAGCAAGTCTCAAAGCTATAGGAAGGTCTTCTGCAGAGCTGAATCCTTCATGTGCTCTACACTCATGTTTTCATTTTGTGACTGAATTAAGGTTTCCAGATAAGCATCAGCTGAATTAAAATAACTGTATGTTGTAGTTTGAGTTAAATTAGAGTCAATTTCCAGACTATAATTCAGTCTTGTCTAAGTAACTTCATTTTTTTAAAGCTAACTCCATATTTCTCAGTTTCTTTCTAGAAGTAAGAACACAAGACACTGTATTGCAGAAAGGCCAATGTTTATGCTTATTTCTCTAGTAACCAAGGCCATCCTCGAGCTAGTGGAAAAGGCTGCACATTCAGGGAGGGGCGGACAGGACAGGTGACCTCAAACCGACCAACAGTGTTCCATCCCATATATGCGAAACTCGGTATAAAACTGAGAGATTGTGAAGGTCTCGCTCTATTCTGCGATGGTCAATGTCCAGCAAGGACCTTATCTGTCTGGTTCCTCCTGACTCCAGATCTGGGTGTTCCTGAATTCAGTTCCTGAGCTCAGCTCCCCCCTAGCCGTGGACACATTCCCCTATGTCTGCTCCACAGTATTTGTGGTGATGTATAGTCATGATGGAATGGGGTGGGGGGCACAATGTCATATATTGTATTTATATATTATTACATTATTAATATTGTTATTGTTGTTATTATTATTTCATTAAAGCTGTAGTTTTTGTTTCCAACCCGCAAGCCTTCTTCCTGTCATTTTTTCCTCTCCCCCTGAGGGTACAGGAGAAGGGAACTGGAAGGCCAGCTGCATAGGTTTAGCTGCCAAAATTGGCTGGGTCAGGGCTAAACTGTGACACTGTATTAATCAGAAACTAAATGTTTCTGCAGACCCAGGACTAGGGCCCTAGAAAGGGATCAGGATCTTTTTGTGCTATTACAATAGTCACATACAACAGAGCATTTGTTAGATAAGCAGCAACCATTTCTTTTTTTAAGTTGGACCTAGAAGGAGCAAATACAGTGTTCAAACTTTCTTCTTCTCTTTAACAACCACCTAAAACTAGGCTCAAGTTATTATTTTTCCACAGTCTCTCAGAAGCCCAAAATAGTTTTTTTAATCCAAGAACTATCTAAAAGTACTGGATAAGGCTTACATCCCAAGCAAATATTCAATATCCTGAATGGATTCAACATTTGTTTCTGTTTCAAATTAATCCTTCCGTGCACTGGCTGGCTGTGTAACAGCAAGAAAAGATGTGCATGATTATAATACTGTCTTCATTACTAATGTTAGGACTTTTACTGAAGTACTTCCAGTAGCTGTACAGGAAGTAAATTCAAATAAACCATTAGATAAGACATCCTTTCTTTAAGCACGAAATTAAATTTACAATAACACTTGGAACCTGAAATAGTAAAAACTAGGGGGTTTATACCATCCATTTAGCTCTTCTCCACTATCTAAAATGTTTGCTGTGTTTATTTTTATGGTGGAAAAGATTTTTCTGGCAACAAAAAGAAAGCTGAATCTTTGCAAGACCTTGAGCTGGAAGAGCATTTCACTATCTGTGGTTTCATCTTCAGCTAAGTAGTGGACAATAGTCTTAGCAACGCATTATAATCAGTTTTTGCACTTCCTGCAAGAGGAGTAATTTTGTTCATACTTGTTATTCTTGCATGCAACGCATGGAGAGCCTCTGAGTTAGAGAAAAAACTATGTCTTTTGAAGGATTATAGACTGATAATGGACTAAATTGTGCAAGAGTTCCCACAGAAAAGTATAGGATTTCTCTGCTGTCAATTCAAACAATAAAGAGGACCTCCCTTAATTAGTTAGTGGGATGAGAGTTTTCCTTAAATCATCTTAGCTTTTGCTCTAGGTACAATGGTCCAACCATTCACCTCTAATGGTCGTTGATTTTATTTGATGAGTTTTGATGCCAGGTCCCTGATTCAGTGTACTTCACACTAGGTTACAGGCGTTCCTCTGCCCATCATAATTCCTCTGACCTTTTCTTGATACTTGGCAGGGTTTTAATTATTGTGAACCACAACTTTCCAGGTAGCCTAACACATATCAGTTCAATAGCTGCTCACCAGAATACACATAGTTCCTCCCAAACGAAGAAAGCAGCACGCAGCTTGTAAGTAAAACTGAAAAAAACATCAACACAAAGCTACTAGTCAAAAAACCCTTCCCTACATTTTTTCTCACAACCCCACTATAGTTTCTGGAGTGTCTTCAATCCTTCAGCACATTAAAAAGAAACTTTAGAAATGTCAGTGCCCCAACCAGTGCCAGCTGACTGCCAACCCACTAAATAACTCTGAAGCACCACCTACACAACAGGCTTTACCATGCTCCACATCCCACACGCGGGACATGTTGCACAGAATCCCTGCAGAAAACATCTGAAAACTCTGGGCTAGTTTGTAAATACATAGTGTTTCAATTCTAAAAATAAACACCACAGTTCCACTTTGCCACAAAAATGCAAAAGCTTGATAGGAAAGTGAGTGGCACAATAAAGACTCCCTTTACCTCCTGACAGGTAAAAAGATGCCTTTTTAATAAAATCATGTAATGCCTCCATGCATCACATCCACCTACATCACCAGAAGGCCACAACTCACAGTTCTCTCATCTTAGCATTCAGTACCAATTCTTCACTATTCAGCAAGTCTCTAATGGTATCTCTTTACTCAAAGGTGAATAGCTTCAGTTTCATGAGTACTGAACTCCCATGAATTTTTACAGAAATGAAGCTTAAAAGCTGTTTGGGTATTTAGGTACCTAAATATACAGGTTGGATTAATTTTCCTAAATTATATTAGGGGGATCATATTCCTAAATTAAATAATAGAAATTAATTGTCTAGTTAAAAGAATATTTCCTATATAAACGAAAATTCTAAACCCAGGATTTTTGATCTGCAAATTTGCTGTTCCCATGAACAAGACCCTAAAAATCTTTATGGATGAATGAACACTGCAGGATTCTTCTCCAAAATTAAAACAGTATAACTTAATGGAATAAAAGGAATGTGGAACTAATTTTCCTGTGTAATCAGACTGCTGAATCAAAAATAATTAGTACAGTTCTTTACAATTCCCTGACAAAGTCTAGCAAATGCTGGCTCACATACCAATTAATTCAGCTATTTTCAAGTCTGTCAAAAGCTAGAAACACCAGAATATCTATGTACAAAATGCAAAACAGAACAACGTATTCTGAATTCTGTACTGAGAACAAAACATTAGAATATCTGCCAATACCAATCCACTTGGATATCAAAGAAACCTTGAGTTCACAAACAATACAGCTGGGAAAAAACCCAACAAAACAAATACACAAAAAGTCAAGTTCATAAACAAGCAATTTCAACCTAGGAAATTGGCCCGCAGGGACCACAACTTGAGAAACGGTGCTATCATTCTCTAGGCGTTGAATCAGGGGTTTGATACAATTGTACACTAATATCTCACATAAACAAATCCAAATGTCACTAATAGCAAATGGGCCAGGAAATCATATTGCATAACCAGATGCCATTTCTAACGCAGCACAGGCAAAACTCTGCACTGAATTCTAACATTCTTGACACACCAGAGTACATAATCTCAAGGATACTATCAAACAGGCTCATTAGAAATAAAACTTTGTTCTTTTTTAATCAAAGACTCAGATAAACTATCACAGAGACTGTCTTTTCAAGGAGGACAAATCCATACAACAGCCTAGACACATCCAAATGGGTAACAGCAGAAGCTTGTTTATAAGCTTCTGTCTCACTTTCTGTTCACAATAACACGTCTGGAAGTTAAAAGGCTAATTAATTCCCTGTATGTGGTTGGTTTTGTTTTATCATTTCTCTGAGTAAGGATAAGCAGGATAACAGAATGCTTTGCAGCACAGCAAGAACATCATTACCTTTAGCTCCACCTACACAATTCATCTTGACACAAGCTGGTGCCTTAAAGATCAAACTCTGTTAACCTCATTATCAGCGCTCAGTTATTTAACCAGCTTTAGATAGGTCACTTAATGACCTTAATAAATCATGTAAAAACATATTGACAGATCTTATGTTATTCTAGTTACATTAATTGGTTTATTATATGTCCACCTGTCGCTTCATAGAATCCAAAATCAGCCTTTTAGCACAGCTTTCCTGAAGCAATTTCTTCAAACATGTGAGCACTTGTTCAACATTGAGGATGAACTTTCCATTTTGTTCCCTGTACATAGTTTATACTATTTCACATTGCTTTTGCAGGAGTGTAAGAATAAGAATCATTGTGCCTCTTTAAAGCACGAAATCAAAAAAACAACTCAAATTTGTTACTATCAATACCTGCAAAAGAGAAATAACTTTATCACATTCTGTGCAGCAAGTCCTCTGCCTATAGAGATCCACTGTGACAGCTGATGACATAAAAGCCAAGACAGACAAGGTTTTTTTTCTTTATAGTGCAGACTTTTCTCTTAAATCCTCTTTTCTTGATACCAAACAGAACTATGCTCCAGGAAGCTATCAGTCCTTGTTCTCACCTTACATAAACTTCCTAACTTTAATAATGGTGACACTGAATTCTCAGTCCTTTAAACTCTGCTTTGTTTTCTGGAACAAGTATGTGCCTTTTTCATAGCTTCTCTAACATAGCAGTAAACAAAACACTTCAATTAACTACAATTTAATTAACTGTCATCATCCAGGGTGCTCTACTACCCTGGCCCCTGCCCTCCAAGACAGCTCCAGGGAATCAGGGAAAATGCCCTGCTGTTCTACCTCCCAGCAGACAGGGTCAACACGTGCAACCTCAGGTAAGGGAGCCTCCAGGTCTTTGCTACCCTCTGGCGAATTTCCTCTCAGAAGCAGAGGCCTTCGGATCCTTAGAAAAGGAAGGATGTTTTTCTACACTAATCTCCTCCTGCCATTTGAAAGCCAGTGCCTAAAATTTGCATGTAAGTACAGAGGCCATTGCAGGTCAATCCATCACACTTTTTACACTGCTGTCAGGATGTGTATGTCTCTAAGGATACCGGCACAAGTTAACTAACGCTTAGCTATTAACTAACTTGTTAACTGTCCACCAATGAGGAATAATTCTCCCATCTACCAGCAATGCAAATATATGAAGAGCATACAATACAAGTGGGATATCCAAGATGTTCTATAGTCTCACATTGAGCAAGTGGAATTAAGAAGCTATAAAATTATTTAAGTGCTGTTGCCTGGATACAATTTTTTCCTATTTCATTCTCAAATGACTCGATAAAAAATCCAGATTGACTTTGTTCTTCTCGTTCAACTGAAAAGGAAAAATCCTTGAACTTCAAAGAATAAATTTTCTTAAATTGCAGATATTATTTGATTGAAGGTACATAAGAATTAAAATTAATATTTATAAATGAATTATAATATAATGTAACAATAATTAATTCTATCTATCACAAATTCTATTTCTAATCACATATTTACAACCTACAATTACTTCTAAAATACTGTCTACATAACTGAATTTTACAGCTATAAAAAGAGATAAAGTAAATTGCATGTGTAAAATTGTTTTAAAGATAGTGAAGGATTTACAGACACTCAAAAATACAAGAAATTACATGATTAAAATTACTATGTAACTTTAACTTCAGTTTGTGTATATATGCACTATGCTATAAAATTTTTTACTATTTTTGTGATAGTTGCTACTTTTTCTCATTCACTATAGAGAATGAACAATACTTTTTTAACAAAAACCTGGTTTTTACTTTGTTTTAGCTCTACCATGCAATCTGTGGACAACTGTCATATCACAAACCCATATCCTGCATAAAGATTAAACTCTTCCTACTGTTGTTTCGCAATCATATTCATGAATACATAAACCAAGTGCAACAAAACCAAAGCTCAATTTATGTTAATAGCAACTATACAAGATGCAGAATATCTTAATTTATTTATGTTTGCTAATTACAGTTCCTGATATTCTTTTAATCTAATATTTATAGATTGAAATATAGAATATATGGTCATAAACAAGGCCAACAAGACTGCCATCCTGGTAGGAGTCTGTTACAGACCACCCAACCAGGATGATAAAGGGGATGAGTTATTCTACAAGCAGCTGGCAGATGTCTCAAAATCGCCAGCCCTTGTTCTTGTGGGCGACTTCAACCTGCGAATATCTGCTGGGAGCTCAACACAGTAGAGAACAGGCAGTCTAGGAGATTCCTAGAGTGTGTAGAGGATAATTTCCTGCTCCAGCTGGCAAATGAATCTACCAGGAGTGGGGCCCCACTAGATCTGCTGTTTACAAACAGAGAGGGTGATGAGGGAGTTGGCAGAAGAGCCTGCCAAGCCACTCTCCATCATCTACCAACAGTCCTGGCTCTCTGGGGAGGTCCCAGATGATGGGAAGGGGAAGGGGAAGGGGAAGGGGAAGGGGAAGGGGAAGGGGAAGGGGAAGGGGAAGGGGAAGGGGAAGGGGAAGGGGAAGGGGAAGGGGAAGGGGAAGGGGAAGGGGAAGGGGAAGGGGAAGGGGAGGGGAGGGGAGGGGAGGGGAGGGGAGGGGAGGGGAGGGGAGGGGAGGGGAGGGGAGGGGAGGGGAGGGGAGGGGAGGGGAGGGAAGGGAAGGGAAGGGAAGGGAAGGGAAGGGAAGGGAAGGGAAGGGAAGGGAAGGGAAGGGAAGGGAAGGGAAGGGAAGGGAAGGGAAGGGAAGGGAAGGGAAGGGAAGGGAAGGGAAGGGAAGGGAAGGGAAGGGAAGGGAAGGGAAGGGAAGGGAAGGGAAGGGAAGGGAAGGGAAGGGAAGGAAAGGAAAGGAAAGGAAAGGAAAGGAAAGGAAAGGAAAGGAAAGGAAAGGAAAGGAAAGGAAAGGAAAGGAAAGGAAAGGAAAGGAAAGGAAAGGAAAGGAAAGGAAAGGAAAGGAAAGGAAAGGAAAGGAAAGGAAAGGAAAGGAAAGGAAAAGGAAAGGAAAGGAAAGGAAAGGAAAGGAAAGGAAAGGAAAGGAAAGGAAAGGAGAAAAGGAAGCAAATGTGAGTAGAAGAAAACAGAAAAGAGAAAGAAAGAAAAAAATCAACAAAATACACTCCTCTTAATAGTTCTTGCTTGCACAGTAGTCTCTCCTGTCTACCGTTTGATGGAATAAGCATAGCACTTACAACTAATTCCCTAAATTGCAATATGCTGCAAATTTGTTGCATAACCTGAATAAAGTAGTCTTTAAATGAAGTCATAATTATCTTCACTATCTATAGTAACATTCCATCCAATTACCTGCAGCATACACTGTCCAGTCACACAGAGAAAGATCTTGTACTGTACACCCAAAAGTGAAGGTTGTCATGGTTTCTGCTACTTCAAAAGTCTTGACCTACTATGGCTAACATTCTGTGCTTAAAAATAGTATTATGACAAATATAAGCAACAAAAAAAGACACATCTTGGCTTGGTGCTACGCGAACAAAAAAATACAGCCCTTCTTCTTCCTCTAAAGCATTTACAATCATGCTATAGAAAATACTAAAAAAACACCTTTACTAGGGTTGCTTTTCCATACATCTAGCAAAAGTACTCCTTAGTGTCTTTAAAAAAGACATCATTTTTAAAAGTATGATGGAACACACAGAAAAGTCCATTTTTAATAAAATGCACAAAAATTTGAAAAATTATCAGGCTTAAAATAGTTGTCACGGTATTATCTGGTTGTAGTAACATTTGCAAGCATATTTGACTGATTTTTTTTTTAATACCATCAGGAGACTATGAACTTGCGAAAGTCTTGTTTAATTAAGAGCCATAAAATCATGACTGAAATAAATCTTAAGGACAGAAGTAAAACCAAAAAACTCTGATTATTTTTCTGCAACTATGTTGGCTTCACTTTAAAGAATGCAAGTTTTTTTTTTTTCCTTTTATTTTGGGCATAAGGACTCAGTTCTACTTACGCAAGACGAATCATTGGGATTTCTCCTAACTAAACTGCCAACTTCAGAGCCTTTATTACTTTTTAATGATGTACATAAAAGTTTGCTGCTTAATACAGCAAAGATGTATGCTACTCCACTCTGGGACTTGACCCTAATTTATCTTCAACTCTTCTTTTAATTCACATTTCCTTCTCTTAATGTATTGATAGGGTATACATAGTCAGTAAAGAGAAGTTTAGGAATCTGAGTGTTCAATTCCCAGCTGAAATTCAGCGAGAATCTATCTCCATTGAAATAAATTAAGCTGTACCATTTCTGCATCAGTAGGTATCTGGCAGATAGACAGAACCTAAACCACTTTTTTGGTTAGGTTGGTCACTATTCATGCTGCATTTGTTCTTGTTCCTGGCTGAAGCTAGTCCTTTCTCTTCCTTCTGAAGGTGTGGCCAGCAGAACAAGGAGTAAAGGCTGTGCAGAAACACGATTGTCAGCCAATTTAGTTTAAATCAAACTGAATCAAGCCTTGCTTAAAGAAGAATGTGTTCCAGAAACATTGCAAATCTATGAAAACAGTTTTAAAATACTCTTAAAACTAAAAAAAAAAATCAAATATAATTTACAGTAAAGATTATAAGAATTACTATTACTTAATGGAAGTACAGCACTAAAACTTACAATAGCTAAAAAAGACTCTGCTGTTCCTCTGCATATTGAGAGTGGTATTTTCTAAGTAATCTTTGGGCTATAAGTAATTCTTTGAAGTAAAATTCTTGTAGTATCAATATAAAAGGAAGAACTGTATTATTAAAAAGAGACAGTCAAAGGCTAAGCCAAACTGTTTCTTAACAAATTCAATGTACACGTATATTCCTGTGGGAGCCTGGTTTATTGCAAATATACTCATTATCTGACCAATATGGCAGCAAGTGGGAAAATGCCTTACACCTGTGTATGCTCCTGGCAAATAGAGAAGCTCACATACCAGACTTAGATAGTTGCATGTCCCACCTGTTTCTGAAAAAGGATACTACTTAATAAAAATTAATATTTCATGTTTTTACTGAAATACCTGTGCAAAAACTGCGTACATTACAGTAAATGATTGATGCCTATTTTCAACATCTGCCTTAGTTTCATATTTTTTCAGATAAAGTCCAAGACAATGCCTTTAATCTTCAGAGACTTGTATTAACTGAAACAGGCTCTAAAGATCACACCGTTTTCCCACTGCCATGATTGATTTTTAACAGAAGAAACTGCTCATAAACCATTACCTTTAATGACCATTTGCCATTTGCTATCCACATTAATGTAAAATACCCACTGATACTAGATAAAAGGGTACAAAAATGAATTTAAGCATTACTGTCTTACAATATACAGCACAGAAAGTGAGGGATAGATTACAGCAGGAAAAGGACAGCAAAGAAAGTGGATCTGGACACCCCATGCAAATACTGAAATGGGAATTCAGACTTCTGGTGTTTGAATTTGCCTTTACTGCAGTGACTCTTGGCACCTGCATTGTGACTATGCAGCTTCACCTGGTTCTAGTGAGAGTATCTGCATTAAAAAGCCCTATTAGACCGTCTGGTCCGGTGCTACTGTAAGGTTCTACATGAGGTACTAGGTCTTATCCGAAATGTCCTCCTCCTGCAGCATTAAAATCTTAGCTGCATTTTAAAGCTAGTAAGAATGTATCAACATAGGTAAATTGGGATTCTCAGGATACTACCAGTATAAACATGAACAAAGCACTCAAAGCCAAACCCACATCTTTGAGACCCAGAATATAACTCAGATACGTAGAATCACATAACAGATATACAATCATAGAATGATCTAAGTTGGAAGAAACCCACAAGGATCATTGAGTCCAACTCCTATCCCTGCATAGGACAACCCAAACATTCACATGAAGTGTCTGAGGGCATTGCCCAAATGATTCTTTAATATTGTCAGGCTTGGAGCTGTGACTGCTTCCCTGGGGAGCTGTTCCATCGCTCTCTGAGTGAAGAACCTTTTCCTAACATCCATCTGAAACCTCCCTGGAACATTCTCCTGCCATTCTCTCCAGTCCTATCACTGGTCACCAGATATCAGCGCCTGCTTGTCCTTCTTTCCTTGTGAGGAAGCAGTAAACTGCTATGATGGCCCTCTCAGTCTCTTCTTCTCCAGGCTGAACAGACCAAGTGACCCTTCACCAGCCTTGTGGCCTCCTCTGGACATTCTCCAGTAGTTTGATGTCCTTTTTATACTGTGGCCCCGAAAACTGCACACTGCAGCTGCATCAGTGCAGAGCAGAGCGGGACAATCACCTCCCTTCACCGGCTGGCAATGCCGTGCTTGATGCACCTTAGGACATGGTTGGCCCTCTTGGCTGCCAGGGCACACTTTTGGCTCATGTTCAACTTGTTAACCAGAATCCCCAGGTCCTTTTCCGCAGGGCTGCTCTCCAGCCTCTCAGTCCCCAGTCTGTAGGTGTATCCAGGGTTGCCTTGTCTCAGGTTCAGAATCCAGCACTTGTCTTCATTAAACTTCATGTGATTGGCGATTGCCCAGCTCTCCAATCACTCTGCAGGGCCTCTTTGCCCTCAAGTATCAACCATTCTCCTCTGCTTCATGTCATCGGCAAACTACCTCAGAAAAAGACAGTTTTGGTTATAGTCCTTTTCCTCATTAAAGGGCAAGTGCCACACTAAAGGAACGCAGGGCAGCAGCTGCACTCACTGCCAGGAGCAGATAGGCTGCCAGTCAGAGCATAGCAACCCACAGTCCAGGCAAACTGCTATCCTCCACATTTAAATCCAGAGCCAGCTTCAAGACTGCTGACTACCATTCACCTGAGTTTTCACACAGTTAGTCATTAGAAATAGATATCAAAATTTTTCCTGGCCATCCATGGAAGCTATCTGCAGCCTCCAGGTCCAGGGCATTGTGCTTCAGGGCTGCAGAGGAATCTCATACTTACACTGTTGTGATTTAACTCTTAAGGGTGTCTTGCTCAGCTTGAAGAAAAGGATATCTGAGGATATAATCTCCTCTCTAAAGGATTAATGACCAAGTATGAAGTCACGTATCCCTTAGTCACTCTTCCTTACTAGCTCCATGAGGAAATATGTCATCCAGTGTAGCAGTCAGCAGTAAAGGAAGTAAGCAAAGGAAGGAGTAAAGAAAGCCAGTGCTGGAACTTCAAACACAATTCACTTACAAAATAACATACAATGCAGTGCATGTCTCTACTTTATAATCATCACAATATAAAATAATATGATGCATATAAACAAAACTATGCATACAGCACAATAGCAGATGCTCTTTCCATACCTGTTTACTTGCATTTAAAGGATGAGGTAAAACACATTTTTAAAATTTCCCACATAAATATTAAATTCTTCTTTTATTCTGGAGCAATGCTATCAAAACACAATGTAGTAGAGGAAAAACGCGTACATTTAAGGACACACAGCATGAGAGCAGGAGATGAAAAAGTACCACTTACTAGTCCCCAATGTTTTTCAGAAAACATGCATTTGAATTTTTCCTTGAAAAGAAACAGATGTAATCTTTCTGCTAAAGACAGCTCCAAAAGAAACAGAATACTTTTCAAGGCTCCCTGTCTGCATAACATCAGTTACATACCACACTCTCCTGTCACATTCCATGCGCTAAAGTTACTTAACAGAATTTATTTTAATATTCAGTATCTTTAAAAATCGAGTAAAAATAAGTTAGCGTCTGCTGGCAAGTGCTGATACTGCTCAGCCATCTGAAGAAACCTAGACACAATCTTTAATTACACAGCATTATGTCTCCATCATAAGGTAACTCCTAGGATTGTTGTCTGTTCTTGTTATGTTTCAGTGGGAACAAATCAGGCTCTTAAGAGGGGAGCATTACTTATGTTCGGTTTCCAAAAGACTGATTCCTTAATGAGTTCTTAGTGCTACCTATTAATTTATTTCAAATTCACTGATGCAATTGATGATCATAAAGGGAAAACAAAAGAGACGAGACAGAGGTCCCTCTGTCACTCATTGAATGGTTGTTTTTAGAAACTTGTAAGAAACTTCTTAAGCTGCAAGTGTTATAAAGGATTATCAGAGTTGGAGATGATTTATTGCTTCCACTCTTTATGGATGATATGTGAATAATCAAACATAAAGTCGAGTACTTGCAGAATTTCTTTAAACTAGACAGGGAGATACTTCAATGTGAAGAGACATTCACTGTTCAGTGTCTGTCACAAACTAGTAGTTTCACGAAGCACATCTTACAAGATATTTATGAGAATTACATTCACTGAGCAATTAAATGAAATAGATGTGAAAACTAATGCAGAGTTTAATTAGCAGACTGACATTCGCAACAAAAGCTGTTTACTTACAAGCAGTGTCTGTTTACCTGAAAGAGATGCACAGATGTAAGGAGCTGTGAGATAATCACACCTCTGCTTTTATTCTTACGTCTCTGCCACATTCTTTCAGAAACAGATCATGCCCACAAGAGCCTTACAAATAAAACTTCAGTTAGAGTGACCCTGCCTGGTGTTAAATCTATACAGCTTAAGTGAAACAGAAATAAATGTGCAGGTGCATATATGATCATGATAATAGCATCAAAATGGTTCAACTTTTTAACAAAACCAGAAATTAGTAGGAGTATTTCCCTTTCCTCTCTTTCTCAACATATAATCTCTTAAAACTGAAGGCTGAAACGTTAGCAGCAGTATCTTTTTCTCTGCTAAGGGCTTCACGAGTCCAGGAGGGTAAAAATAACGTGCTAGCAATCTGTATGTCATGGACTTATCCTGCTTTCTGATTCTACAGATTAAGCTGTAAGAACAATAACTATGTAAGAAGGATTTTCTCTGCCTGCATATCAGTAGCAATGATAGATATTTGCCAAGCAAATTGTGCTTAGGGGTGATTTTACTACTTGCAAAAAACAGATCTGAGTAATGCTGTGTCCAAAATCCTGAGGGAGGTCTGTATGATGTAAAAAGCATATCCTATACAAATAATACTTGAACAGGAGAGCTCTCTTAATAATTTTACCAAAATAAATTGCCTATCCCATTGCCTCAGTCTCCTCATCTGTGAAAAACAGATAAAAATCTTTGAGATGCTGCCAAGGAAGGCACTGTAAGTGAAAAGTCCTATTGTTGTGTGAAAAAGGATTTGTTCAGTTAAATCTCCCAGTCTCCTGTGAGGCCATCTTCTCTACATGTGTCTCCCAGTTTCTACAAAAATGACTGCATGTGACTTCTAGAAGAACTTTGCATCCAGAAATATTCATGGAAGCAGCAGAAATTTTAACTTCTTAATGTAAAGCAAAATGTGGGTGAAGTTAAACTCAACAGATGCTATGCTAAATACATTCTTCTGGAAAAAAAAAAAGCAGTATCTGAGTTCTGCTTTGTGGTGCCTAGCTACACGAGCATGATACAGAGCATCGGAACAGATACATAAAACTTACTACTTGACTGTATTTGACAGACAGGGTAACTTTTTGGCTATAATATCTGGACACATGAATGCATATTCTGCAAACTGATTTCCCTGCCAGTCCCATTCCAGTCCTTTTACACTACATCAGATATCTCCAACACCTGTTTCAACTGATTGTTGTAAACACACACAGTTAACTGTAATCAGCTGGTCCAGAATATAATAAGCATTTAAACTCCTTGTGAGGAAGCCAAAACATTAGACTTCCTTTTTTTCCCTCCTTTTTTTGCTGTAGTTACTGCTAAAACTTGCTTTGCTCCTACAGATGCCCGCAGGCCCTGGTGTCCCAGGGAATGAATTGTTCATGATATTTTGCTGAAAAAGAAAATGTACCGGTGCACTCATCTGGAGTTTATTTAAAGTTTCAGTAACACACATATGCACCACAGAGAGCTTAAATTTCAACTTCTTTGTTTTTCCCATGTTTCACCTTCAATCCACAGCCAGGGTTCTGTTCCACCAGCAGATTTCCAAGCCCTTGGAGAATGGTTAAGGGAAGGCAGTAGAGAAAAATCCTTCAGTAACTGCACACTTCTATGGCTTCATTTAGGTTTTCATTACAACACTAACATTTAAGGCTCTTCGGAGTGTCTTGGTTACCATTAAATAACAACTTGATATAATGAAAATGATACGGCAGTAAAATTATTTAGGCAAGAGATGTTACAAATATTGACTCCCCGTCCTCTCACTCGAGCCCCTGGACAAAAAGCTTATAAATTCAATGGTCTAATAAGGTAGAGGAACATGTCACAATCATGTTCCCAGTCACTGACAAGATCATTTGTTCCTTTGCTAGATCTCCTTCAGGAATAGAGTGTAACATCCCCATTTTGGTGAGTGAAAGACTGTTAAGAAAAAGAGGAGAAGCAGATGTTGAATCTTGGAAGACTCAAAAAAATATCTCCCATTTTCTGAATGTTATAAGGCCTGGTAACAGAAATGGTCAAATAAATCCACTGCAAAAAGAGAGATGACCATCCCAAAATGAGTATGAGGTCAAATCTTCTTACTGCTGGTAGGCATGAAGTATTGACTGCTTCAGAGAGATGAACATCAGGTTTCTCAACCTCAGTTCCTCTGAAGTAAAAGCAAGGTGCTCAGCTACTGAATTGTCAAAGGGCTAGAATTCAGCTGGTTGTTCATAGAAACAGAACTAAAGTGACAGTGATTTTAAAAGCCACTAAAAGTTTGGATGCATTCTGGCCAAGGGGTAGGCGGAAGAGGATTTTTTAGGATTTCAAGTATGAAATTTCAGAAACAGATTTCATCTAAAACTTCTTTCATATCCAGCGGTAAGGACAAATGTCCTATTAAATGTATACTATTATCATATGCACTAGAGAAAAGAATCTGCCTGATTTTTATTTCTCCAATCAAGTTTGGAGCCTGATATTGTTAAGTAAAAAAGCATTGCATTTAGGATAAAAAAAAACAACAAAGAAAAACCCCTTAACATACATTTTTACTACCTTCCAGGGTAAAACTCAAAACTGCATAGTAAGCATCTTCTAACATTGAAACGTAGTACCTTTAGAAAACTTTATTAATTAAAAAGTCATAATATACAGAGAATTTCATGGAATGGTTTGGGTTGGAAGGGACCTTAAAGATCATCCTTTTCCAACCAGCCTGCCATGGAAAGGGACACCTTCCACTAGATCAGGCTGCTCAAAGCCCCACCCAGCCTGGCCTTGAACACCTTCAGGTATGAGCCATTCATGACTTCTCTGGGAAACCTGTTCCAGTGCTTCACCACCCTCACAGTAAAAACAGTCTTCCCATCGAATCTAAATCTACCCTCTTTCAGCATAAAACTGTTACCCCTCATCTTATCACTACACTTCCTGATAGAAAGTCGCTCCCCAGCTTTCTGTAGGGCTTCTCTAATTACTGGAAGGCTGCTATAAGGTCTTCCCAGAGCCTTCTCTTCTCTAGGCTAAAACACGCCCAGCTCTCTCAGCCTGTCCTCACAGAGAAGGTGCTCCAGCACCTCTGACCATCTTGGTGGCCTTCATCCAGACGTGCTCCAACAGTTCCATGTCCTTCCTGTGCTAAGGACTTCAGAACTGTACACAATACCCCAGGTAAGGTACAGCAGAGGGGCAGAATCACCTCCATCAATGTGTTGGTCACGCTTCTTCTAATACAACCAGGGTTATGGTCGGCTTTCTGGGCTGCAAGCATGAGCTTCTCATCCAGCAGCACTCCAGGTCCTTCTCTTCAGGGCTGCTCTCAATCCATCCTCCACCCAGCTTGTATTTGTGCTTGGGATTGCCCCGACCCAGCTGTAGGACCTTCCACTTGGCTTTGTTGAACTTCATGAGGTTTGCACAGGTCCACCTCTCAAGTCTGTCAAGGTCCTTCTGGATGGCATCCCTTCCCTCCCGCATGTTGACTGTGCCACACAGCCTGGTGTCTTTGGCAAACCAAAGATGTTAAACACCAGTCCCAACACCAACCCCTGAGGAATGCCACTCATCAACAGTCTCCACCTGGACATTGAGCCATTGATCACAACTGACCAGTTTCAAGATCATCCCCTAAACTCAGAGAATGCTAAACATATACAGGAACAAAAATGGTTTGTAAGTTAATGATCTACTTTCCCTGATGCGCCCCAAATTAAAGATAACAGACAGCCGTTTCATTACTGATTTTGATTGCCATCAATGCCTGAGCACAAAGCTCTTCAGCCAAAGAAAATAAGACTGGCCTGCAGAATTACTTCAAGTCAACTGACAGGGAACCGTGGCTGATTCTTCTTCAGTCTGAAGAAAGAAAAAGTCACATGATTTCACCCAAAAGTAGTGATGACTCTTTGTCCAATACAAGTGCAAACGGCATCCAAACAGATGGGAAAGAATCGGAGGAGTGGCTAAGACACACATTTTTTTCTGCTGTTACTCCTTAATATCAGAACATACTGCTCTTCCAGTGTATCTACCATGTCAGGTCATGTTGGATTTACATTACAAAGCACTAACTATCGCATTTCTATGAAATCCTCTATTTTCACTCAAACTTGAGGCTTATGCAGATGGTGTTCTCCTGTAAGCAGTTCAGAAGCACAATTTTTAAAATCTGAGAAAGAGTTAGAAGCATTTACTGCTTGAAAAGACAAATATAACAACTTTCAAAGATTCATTGCTAAGATAAAGTATTTTCTGGCAAGAAAATCAGACTAAATAAATGTTATAATAACCAGATGAATGTCATATACACCAATAACTAGGTGAGATACCTATTTTAGGTAACACAAGGGTAAGCATAATCAAAATGACTGATTAAGTGCACGTGACGACACATGTACACCTCAGGTAGCAGCTGTTGCCTGCTTTATTTGGCAGCTAACAAGGAAACTTTACAGTTTGTAGTGAGATAATGACTTATTGTGGGTTCCAACTTTTTATTATATTTATTTTTCATTTGTTGAAATATGCATTCAGCCAAGCAACAAATTCCGTATAACTTCCTTCATATCACATTCTTATTTGGCTTGATAAAACTCTCAAAAATGCATTTTGGTTTAGTCCACCAGAAAACCCAGTCATTACATAACAAATGTAATTGATCCTCTGGTATAACTTAAAAGTACTAGAAGATCATGCTAGGATGCTATGTGTCTGTAAACTTCACACTACTGCAATAAAAATGTGTACTTCTGTTTTGCTTTTCAACTATGATTCATGTTTGAATAAAAAGCTTGTAGAAAAGAGTGTGACTTCATAGAGTATTGCAAAAAAATCATGTAACCTAAAACCCCCCCAAAAGGTTCTTTTGCAGTTCACAGGAGCTATGACGAAGCTCAGAATGGGTACACTTAATTGTATAAGCAAGTAATTAAGTTATTTACCCAACAGATACTCTTTACTGCATATACTCTGGTGGTTTCACAGTATCGTCACACTACATTACATAACGAGCAATTTCATTACTATTTTTTTGGTAAAGGATTCATTTTGTGGGCACAATGGAAGACATCCAAGTATCAGTGCAAATTGAATTCCAATAGGAACATCCCACTCATTTTCCAACTGGGAAAACTGAGGGAAAAACCAGATGATTTGGTTTGCTCTTGGACATAAAAGTCAGCAGCACACCATTAATAAATTCTGACATTAATCATTAAGCAAATTTTTTCTCATTAGCTGGGTTTCTTTGTTACATATATCTGCACAAAGCAACAGAGATAGGTAGATTGTGGCATTCAAATCACTTAAATTTGATCATTTTAAATAATTCTGTACTCAAACCCCTTCATTCCCTCAAAATACCCAAGCTCCAACACTGGACACATTTCCAAATACTGAAATACAGCTGACCTAAGTATGGAGACACTGAGATGATGATGACACAAATTGACTTTGTGACTTCTGCTGGTACAATTAAAATCACCTGGAAAAAAAAGTCTCTGTTCCTACTTACACAAACAAGGTTAACTGTGTGAAGATAAGTCCAGGAATAATAAGATGGCAGACACTGAAAGACACCTAAGTTTTAGCAGTTACTATGTTGTGGAAAAGCACAGCTGAAAAGAACATTATTTGCTTGTCTTCATGTGCTCAAAAAAAAATTATCAATGAGGAAAAGAAAATACAGGTAAAATATTATGTCCACCATTTCACCACTTGATTTAAACACAGAGATGCCCACCCTTACCCGAATAAAATGTCCACATTTCTGCTCAATTTCTAGATAGGTACGGTCTTACTGAAGTCAACAGATTTATTTCTTATGTAAAGACTGAAAAAAGGCATCAAGATTTACTTTACAGAGAGAAATTCAAATATTTTATCAGTATTTTGATTCAAAGGACTCCACTAAGAAGTAACATTGACACACCAGTTTTTCAAGGCGTCGTTTTAATCTCTCTTGCATTCAATAATATTAGTGGATTTGCTAAATTAAGCTAGTTTTATTGTCTGATAATAATCTTAAAATGTTTTTAATAGCATCAAACCAAATATAGCCAAAATACAGATATTTACCCATGCTCCACCCTTTGCTAGGTAGAAAAACATGACTCAGAAAATGTCTTATGGTGTCCTTAAGATTTATAATCTAAGAGCTTCCTATAGCTCATCCTTCCCTGGAAGGCTTTATAAGCAAAATAAAACACAGCATACCAAGCCATACCCCTTTTCATATATCTGTGGTCCTTCTTAAGAAAAATACACCTGAAATATATTATCAAAGCAGAGAAAAAAAATTCTATTTGTATTTTTAAAAAGTTTAATAAAATAGTTTAAAATTTTACTTAGTTGGCAAGTAAAGAATGCTAACTTATCACAGTAGAAAGCAGAAAGCTGTATTAGAGTAAAGACTGTACGGGTCTCCTTCTTCTCCCAACTTCTCCTTCAGTTATGGTTTTAATTAAGATGAAAATCAACTCAGAATCTAAGAAAATGAGGAAGGGAAACATCCTTTTGGGGCTGTGACCCATACGCCAGTTAGAAATTAAATATGAGAGTGGACAAGTAAGACTATCACTAATTTTAAGTAATCTAACATCAAAATTAGTAGACAGTTGAATCAACTTTATGTATTTGGCCCAGATCATCAGACTGCAAATTAATTTTTCCAGTACTGCTAGGTACATCTCAGACTTTTACAATTTCCTGTTCATTGCCACAGATAATCTCCAGCAAGCTTCTGTGGAACACATGCTTATTCCAGAACCTGCAGCAGTTAAATAACAAGCTAAGACAGCTGGGTTCAATTTAGGTTGTGGATTACTCCTTCACTCAAGAAGATAACCACTGTCAGGCTGGTGAAAGCTACCACTGCTGCTATTACTGAATGTCGTTGTTATGTCCAGCTTTCTTCTATTTAGGACATGAAGGAAATACTTCTAAAAGTTTACTATTATCTAAAAAGAAAAAGGACACAAAATTAATTACTAAACAATGACAATTCTTTCTCAAAAATAACTACGGTTCTTAAAACCCCAGATTAATATATATTAAAGGGATTAAAAACACAGGAATTAGACATTTTCAACTTTTTTGAGAATATTTTGCATATATCTCCTATATTTTACTCTGTAACTGATTCTCCATTTTATGCCCAAAACCTTTGCATTTAAGGGACGAAGTTTAGGAAGCAGATACTGTTGGAGATAATGGTATATTTTTTTCTATGAACCTGAGTGCCGTAAGTCCACCTGTGACAAGTTAGTGCAATTGTGACTTGCAAAGTTTCCAATATTCAGAAATGGAAAAAAAAATATTTCCAATATTAAATGGTTTCTGGATCTGAACCTGAGAATCAGTTAAACTGCAGTATGATAATGATTTTTTGCCACAAGTTCTTGACTTTTCATGTTTAAGTTCTAGTGGCATTTCCCTGGAAACACTGTTTTTAGCAGCATTTGCGTAACAGAAGCTTTTCAACACAGAGACCTTCTCTTCCATACAGAAGCAAGAATATTCATGAGCAGGTAAATTCATATCTGTGAAAGCTCACAGATAAGCCTTCAAGGATAAGTAATCCACATCCATTTCAATATTGTCCTTTCCAAATGCACATTAGTATTACAGCCATTGAAATTCATCAGTCAAAACATGATGAAAATAATTTCTACAAGATCTGAAAGCTTTTGGAACGTTATTCACAATCTAGAAGTAGTTCCAGGAAGGCCACAGCTCTACCCTTGCTTATGACTGCAATGGAAATAATCCTGGGAGAAAGTAACATTTGCTGTACACTGGTAATTTGCTGACTACTGGTTAACCGTATTACAGTAGTATAGTCTCAGATGCCTTGATCTTTCACAGCATTCACACATATGATCTGCCTCTGAAGCACCACTTCGTAGTAGATTAGGAACCAGGAGAAATGACTTGTGGGAAGAGCCAGAGCCCACAGGTTTAAAGGATGTTGTCAAGGCTGATAAACTCCAACGTAGTTCCTTGCTTTGTATTGTCATTACAGTAGTGCTATGCCATAGGATGCTACAGTCGCAAGAAACAGTATTTTGCAAGCAGTTCTACAATCATAAGCCACTGTATACCAAGTCGGATAAAAAAAATTAAAAAAAAGTTTCCATATACTATCTTCTTGTAGGAAAAATGTCTTTAAACAGCCTCCATGCAGTATAATATTCCCTAGTGAGACTCTTTCAATCTCTATTGGCCCATTTCTTCAATTAAGAGCAAAAGTCTTGCAAGAAGCCTTTGAACACTGAAATACTGAAGTTGCCTTAAAAAATAAGCAGTGCTAAATAAAGGAAATAAGATATATGAACTGCAGAAGAGATACAAATTTCAGGAATACCTGCAGCACTACCTGATCTAAGTTCACTATTACTAAAAGGACTTTTATAACATCAAACAGCAATGCTCATAAAGCACAAAGAAAATAGTTTAAAATTCCTTTCAGGGTTAAATTTTAATGATGACCTTTAATCAAACATTCAAGAATTAAAGAGGCTTTATTTTTAGAACATGATAGCCTTTGGTAACAATGATGCTCTTAAATACTTTTAAATGATAATATAAATTACTAGTATTTAGTATTTAAGGAAACAGAATTGGAGATATTTCAGGCAAAATCTGGGTTTCATCAAGATACATGAAAGTTTAGAAACAGCAAAACATTTACAACAATCATTTCACAGCATCATCTTGGTAACTGAATTAAAGACAGCAGAAACTTTTCATGTATGCAGCACTGTAAATAAAAACTAATTATACCAAAAAAGGACTGTATTCTGTAGTCCACATGCCTTGGTTTCTTAAGAGATGTCCTTACTATCCTTCATAAAAGGCCATCAGGAACGGAAGAGCTGTTTCTAAATAAATAGATAAATATAGATCATGACAGTAGTGCCACAGCACAAGCGCAATAGAGCCAGCCCAAGACCAACTGAGCCCCCAGTCTGTGTTTGTGGGACATTATGTAACCTACGCATAAACCATATACAGCTTATCATGCCCCATGACTAAATACTGTCTTACTTCCTAGCAGGCAAATCCAGAGAATAAAAGTAGCTTGTACTGCTTCATGAGGGTAGGGGGGGGTAGGAGTAAAACTGTCCAACAAGGACTCATAACCCGTAATTTCTCTAATCAGGCAACCTTTGGCACACAATCTGCTGCCCATGCCTCCTGGGACACTGCAATAGCGGTGTTATGTAACCACTGTAATACTCTTAAATCAATTGGAAAAGACCAGACACAGGGTAAAGCATGGCTCCCTTGCCCCCCTCCTCCCTCAGCACTTAAAATTGCTGTAAACTGGAATCTGTTAAGCGAGGGCCTGACCTAATGCTCTGCTGAAGTCACTAAGCAGGTTCCTGCTGCTCAGCCCGGGGCTCAGAGTCTGACCCTGACAGCTCCCATGGCACAACATTCTCCATAAGGACACGCAGTGCTACTCCCCAACGATCAGCCTCTGCCCTGAGCTGCCCCACCTGCCAAACACAGGCAAAGGGAGCGCTCAGAGTGCAAGACGCAAGACATAAGCTGCATACAGGCACAGGTGCTGTAGGCATCAAAGGTGCCATCTTTAAAATTTTCCTAGCAATTGCTGAAACTCTTACACTGACATGCTGCTCTACACCCCAAAACCAGACCAAAGCAAACAAGTAATGTGGTTCTATGAAGCATGAGCTTAAAAGAGTTCAGCACAGTTCCTTTAACTTCTAGCATGACAGAATTTCTTAATTACTGCTACTGAGACAGCCTCAACAGCATATTTCAATGTTTGGAGACAAGGACAGTGAAAAACCCTCTACAGCAAAAATGTGTTCTAAATGCAGCTCATCAGGAAATGAATGACTTCCTGCTGTCATTGCCCCAGGTTTATCGCTGTTTGAGCTAACCACCAATTGAAAAGAAAACTTTTTGAAGGAATGGACAGAATGATTCAGCTCTCATCCACTAATGACAGCTCCTTCCTATCCTCTATTTCTGCAACATGTAAACCAGTCATAACCTCAGCCATGGAGTCTCCAGATCCCAGATTAACCTGAACCACCTTACACTTTTAGTCCTGGATGTTCCTCATTTAGCACCCAACAGTCAGTCATAATAACAATCACCATTTAAGCAGGAGCTAGAGCCAAGGTCTCTGTCTGAGACTGTAACAATGCTTCTTCTGTTTATATGCATATAAAATTGTACTTTACACTGAAAAAGTGAACTTTTCATGTCAAGATAGTCTTGAATGCGAAGTTCATTCATAATAGTAAAGACAGAGTTGAGTGCTTGTGGGTTAAAATCAGTGGAACGTGCAGAAAGTCATATATAGTGGCGGGAGTCTGTTACTGGCCACCTATTCAGGACTAAGAAACTGATGAGCTCTTCTATAAGCAACTGGGAGAAGTCTCGCGATCGCTGGCTCTTGTTCTTGTGGGGGATTTAAACCTTCCAGATGTCTGTTAGAAGTATAACATAGCAGAAAGGAAGCAGTCTAGGAGTTCTAGGAGTGTACAGAAGACAACTTCCTGACACAATTGGTGAGTGAACCAACTAGAGAAGGTGCCCCACTGGATCTGCTGTTTGTGAACAGAGGGCCTGTGGGGGAGGTGACTGTGGAGGACGCCTGGGGCACAGTGATCACGAGATGACAGAATTCTCAGTTCTTGGAGAAGTAAGGAGAGGAGTCAGCATAACTGTCACCTTGGACTTCTGGAGGGCAGACTCTGAACTGTTTAAAAGGCTGCTTGATAAAGACCAGTGGGAGACGAATCTAAATGACAAAGGAGCCCAAGAGGGCTGAATGCTCCTCAGGAAGGAAATCCTGGCAGCACAAGAGTAGGCAATCCCCGTGTGCCGTAAAGTGAGTCAGTAGGGAAGAAAAACAGCTTGGCTGAGTAGAGAGCTTTGTATTGATCTCAGTAAGAAGAGGAAAGTTTATGAGCTTTGGAAGAGGGGGCAGGTATCCCAGGAGGATTACAAGGATGAAGTGAGATCATGTAGAGAGAAAATTAGAAGAGCTAAATCCCAACTGGAACTCCAACTGGCCAGTTCAGTGAAAGACAATAAAAAATGTTTCTTCAAGTATATTCACAACAACAGGAGGACCAAGGAGAATCTCCCTCCTTTACTGGAAGCAGGAGGGAAAGTAGTGACAAGGGATGAGGACAAGGCAGAGGTACTCAATGCCTTCTTTGCCTTGGTCTTTAACAGCAAGGTAAGATTTTCTCGGGATATTCAGCCCTCTGAGACAGAAGAATGAAGCTCCAACAATCCAGGGGGATTCGGTTAGAGACCTGCTTGACCAACTAGACATCCACGAGTCTATGGGGCAGATGGGATCCACTCAAGGGTATTAAGGGAGCTGGTAGAGGTCCTCTCCAAACCCCTTTCCCTCATCTATCAACAGTCCTGGCTGACTGGGGAAGTGTCACTTGTCTGGACACTGGCAAATGTTACAACCATTTATAAGAAGGGTTGGAGGGAGCATCTGGGGAACAACAGGCTTGTCAGTCTGACCTCGGTAGCAGGGAAGGTCATGGAGCAGATCATCTTGAGTGCTATCACACAATACGCAGACAGCCAGGTGATCAGGCCCAGTCAATACGGGTTTATGAAAGGTAGGTTCTGTCTGAACATCCTGAGTTCCTTCTATGACAAGGTTACTCACTTAGTGGACGAGGGAAAGGCTGTGGATGTGGTCTACTTCGATTTTGCTAAAGCCTCTGACACCGTTTCTCACAGCATTATGCTTGATAAACTGGCTGCTATTGGCTTGGACAGACATACCACCTGCTGGGTAAAAAAACTGGTTGGATGGCCGGGCCCAAAGAGATGTGATAAATGGAGATAAATCCAGTTGGAGGCTGGTCACGAGTGGTGTTTTCCCAGTGTTCAGTGCTGGGTCCAGTCCTGTCCGGTACCTTTATCAATCATCTGGACAAAGGGATTGAGTGTACCCTTAGCAAGTTTACAGATGACACTAAGCTGGGTGGAAGTGTTGATCTGCTTGAAGGAAGGGAGGCTCTGCAGAAGGGTCTTGATCAGGCTGGGTTGATGGGCTGACACCAACAGGATGGGGTTCAACAAGACCAAGTGCCGAGGCCTACACTTCGGACACAACAACCCCATGCAGCGTTACAGGCTTGGGGAAGACTGGCTGGAGAGCTGCCTGGTGGAGAAAGACCTGGGGGTGTTTGTTGACAGCCAGTTGAATATGAGCCAGCAGTGTGCCGAGGTGGCCAAGAAGGCCAATGGCATCTTGGCCTGTATCAGAAACAGCGTGGCCAGCAGGACAAGGGATTGTGCCCCTGTACTCAGCACTGGTTAGGCCACACCTTGAGTACTGTGTTCAGTTTTGGGTCCCTCACAACAAGGACATTGAGGTGCTGGAGCGCGTCCAGAGAAGAGCAACGAGGCCGGTGAAGGAGCTAGAGAACAAGGCCTATAAGGAGTGGTTGAGGGAACTGGAGTTGTTCAGCCTACAGAAGGGAAGGCTGAGGGGAGACCTTATCTACAACTAGATAAGGTCTACAACTGCCTGAAAGGATGTTGTGGTGAGGTTACTGTTGGTCTCTTCTCCCAAGTGACAGATGATAGGACAAGAGGAAATGGCCGTAAATTGCATCAGGCAGGTTCAGATTAGACATCAGGAAAAATTTATTCACTGAAAGGGTGGTCAGGCACTGGCACAGCTGCCCAGGGAGGTGGTTGAGTCACCATCCTTGGAGGTGTTTAGAAGGTGGGTAGATGAGTTTCTGAGGGGCATGGTTTAGTAAGGGGACAGGTATGGCTGGACTTGATGATCTCAGAGGTCTTTTCCAACCAGATAATTCTATGATTTTGTGATTCTATAGCAAGAAGTGCAAAGAAACTTTGCCCTGGTAAATCCTTGCAAGAACCAGTGTTTATCTGACTGAAAATTTCGAAGTGCTTCTGCTTCCAAGCTATTAATAGTGAGAAACTAAAGCAATAGCAAGCCTAAGAAATCATAGCTGTGCTCTCTGTACCCTAAAAATGCCATGTCCAAACAGCAAATGTTATTAACTTTTTATTCCTTTGGAAGACTGTGTGATTTAAATGGAAAATAATATTGAACAATACACTTACGCTGATGATGTCACTGTTCCCAACAGGCAGCTTCAATTCACATCACTATTCAAAGCACTAGCCACTCTCCTAGTCAGCACAGAAAACACGCAAAATATTAGGACACACTTTTTTAATGTAATAAAATGTCAAATAACTTTGTCCCTAAGGTGTTTTCCGGTATTTCCAGTGGATATTCAGACCTCCACACTATGTCTGTGTTACGAGGCTCTCAAGTTGCAATAGAGACAGACCACGGCATGAGATGCCCAAGGAAGTTTATAATAAAATAAAAACGCCTTAATTTCTAATCAGTCTATGCTCAGTCTAAGACAATATCCCTGTCACTGAAGACAAACTAAATTTTCCCCATCAGTTACAGAAGGGATCCAGCCTTACACAACAGTAATGAAGTCTTTTCCACTTCATGGCTCTTATAACAAGCAAGAGGTCAATTGATGATCCCAGATTACTTTATTCTAAGAATGTACTGAAATGACATTGGACATAATGCTGACATGTTGAACAAAGACTTTATGAACTGAGAGCTCAGCACCTTTCAGAATCACAGCTGAAGCTGAACTCTTAATTATCCTAAGATATCATACATGATCATGCTAAGCCAAGTAGGTACCTTTCTAGCATCCGTCTACAAAAGCCTGTTTGGTGTTTTGCACATGAGTACAGGACTTCCACAAGTGAGAAATTCTCACTGCTGTGTCCTACCACTTCAGTCCAACCACAGTCATGTCAGCGGAGTAATACTCATTATCATTTTTTTATAAGTCCTAATTACAACAAATCTCTGTCAAAGAGATACAGCAGGATCTAGAATGACAGGTGCACCCTTATGACTGAGATCATCCAACTTGATTCAAACATCCCTGCAGACTTTCAGCAGAGAAATCCCGGGACATATCTCCAATGCATTAATGCTTCCAGCTCACCCCTAAGCCAGCTGCCACAAGGTAGGAAGGCAGAAAACAGGCTGTTCGCTGCGAATTCCTCAGTTCCCCTTGAAATACTGTCAACAGTCTGCACTGCTAACTAATGAAGGGGGACATCATACAAAGCATAAACACTCAGAATAGCCTCTTCCCTTTCTTACTACATCAGAGTTTCATGTTCTTCCTAGTTAAAGAAGATACTAAAAGCTAAACGACACTACTGTCAGTAGGACTCTGCCAGGCCTTTGGTCTGTCTATAGTAATGCTATTCCCAGCTTCCACCTGCCCTGTAGCTGCCCTCCAGTCAAAAAAAAAACCAGACAATAAGCAATTAAGGAGATTTCTCTTCCACTTTTTTTCCCATTTTAGTCTGAAAAACTAAAAGTTAATAAAAATTAAACCCACAAGGACTTGGTTGAAGCTCTGGACTTCCCCTCTAAAGCAACTGTCGTCATTGGAAACATAGATCATTTTCTTCACCCAGTCGGCAACATTTTAGCGGGAAAAAAAAAAAAATAGAAAATGAAACTTTTCTGTTTCGTGGCTATTTTATACTAGTTCAACAATACAAAATAGCTAAGTTCTTGTTCTCTTCTTAAAAGCAAACTATTCCTGTATATCCTGTTCATGACGAATTTATATGATTCCATCACAAATGAGCTCTACAGAAGGTACTGTAAAAAGATTGAAGAATCAAACAGTGAAAATCATGTTGACAGAAGGAATTCAAGTTCCTATTAAATTTCATTGCACCACAGCAAGAATTAATCAAAAATAATACTACTATTACATACTATTTCCATGACCAGCTTATTTCAATAAGGTTACTATTTCATGTTTTTAGGGAAAAGCAGATCTCATATTGATAATTCTGTGAAGAATCTGTATGTTCCTCTATGCTTGTGTCTTTATATGCCATCCAAACAGATATATAAACAGTACTGGATTCGTCTTCCATCAGCTTATTGCAGCACGATTATACCAAGACAGATTTCAGAAAGCCTGAATTTATTTTCTTCTTTTGGCATGTGTTGTTAATTCCTGTAAAACAGTATTTTTTCAATGTTTCTTCAAGATGCATATCAGGAGAAATCAAAGGAAAGATGGAACACAGAAATACAAGACAAAATTTCCTTCAGCCTTTCTCTTGTAGTAAACATTTAAAATATTTCTCAATGGAAGAAGAATGTAAACTAATGAGTGTTTTGCTGCAAGAAAGGTAAAAGTACACTACGTCAAGCTTCTCCATAGATATTTTTTTCTTAGACTGAATAAAGCAAAAGCAAGAGATGAAAGTAAACACAGTTTCCCTTCAAGGAGAGGTCACAGGAGAGCAATATCCTCTGCGACACCAACACACAGCACACTCTATGCTGGAAGTCACAGACTTGACTGAACCAGCTCACAGCCAAAACAATCACCCCTCTTCCAATGTCTGATCTCTGTGCAAGTAAGAGCAAATGAAACAACAACGGAAAACTTGATTTTCAAATCAGCAGTGTTCTGGAGAAGCTTAGAAGAAATGTGTCCTTGTAACGTGCCAGAGAAAGGCACCGTTAACAAAACTGCAGATCAGTACTGGCCTTTCAGCTGAATATCTTCTTCCATGACTCCTGAACTGCCAAAGCTCAAAATCATAGAATCATAGACTCATAAGGTTGGAAGAGACCTCTGAGATCATCGAGTCCAACCATGCCTGTATCCCTACTAAACCATATCCCTAAGAAACTCATCAACCCGTCTTTTAAACATCTCCAGGTATGGAGACTCTACCACCTCCCTGGGCAATCTGTTCCAATCCCTGACCACTCTCTCAGTGAAGAAATTCTTCCTAATGTGTAAACTAAACCTGCCCCGGTGCAACTTGTGGCAGTTCCCTCTCATCCTATCGCTCGTCACTTGCAAGAAGAGAGCAGTACCCACCCTGTCACAACCTCCTTTGAGGTAGCTGTAAACAGTGATGAGCTCTCCCCTCAGCCTCCTCTTCTCCAAGCTAAACAACCCCAATTCCCTCAGTCTCTCCTCGCAGGGCTTATTCTCCATCCCCCTCACCAGCGTCATTGCCCTTCTTTGCACACGTTCCAGCACCTCGATGTCTTTCTTGTACTGAGGGGCCCAAAACTGAACACAGTACTCGAGGTGTTACATAGTCTCATCAATAAAACCAACAAATGAATGTACTTTCTACTCTCTCATTTGAAAATTCCTTTGATAAATGGAGTAATCTTTCTTCCTTTTCCTCTATCTACAGACTGCAATAAATCAGAACTCATTTAACCCTTAGTTCACTGGTAATTCATCCACTTGACATAGTAAGTACCTAAATCTGAAGTAACCGTGCTGATACTTGGATATTTTGAACATGACCAAAATGTCAAATTAACTTTTACATATAAAGTTAAGTTACAAAGTTATTATTTTATTGATGCTGTTGAACTTCCAAAATACCCTGCAAATTATTTCTCCTTCTATCTTAATCAGACACAATATTCCTAGATTCTACAGAAATTAGTGGTCAAAAGTAGCTTAAAATTATTTACTAAATTAAGTTGAATTTGAATCATTGCATCACAAAGATGCTCTCATAGCACAAAACAAGACTGAAAGATCAATTTTTGTTGGTGTAATTTGGAAAGTAGAGTTAAAAGTACTTGTGTATTACCACACACAACTCACTTCTTAATCACGTGTTTACCAGCATTTCCTAAAGTTACTTGTGTGAACATGAAGGGGATTATTGTGGTGTGTCAGCACCTCCTGTAAAGACTACACCCCATATGGAAATGCATCAGCAGTTTTCCTCTCTCAGACCAGCTCTAAAAATGTGTATTTTTAATCCCAACATTAGTGTTTTGAATCCTTCCGTTTCTCCCTTTCAGACGGCTTACAATGGAAACTTAAATTTTCAAGAGGTCTTTTTTTTCTGTTCCTATGAAAAAGCCTATATTTATATGAAAGGACTTATTCAATATCCACTTTTTAGGAAAACTAAATCCCCAGTTATCTTATTTGCACAACTGGAGAGCTCCTACAGGAGGTCCTGAGAAGAATGATAATAAATACTACTATTTGCTTTAGATTGTCAGCGAGGTTGCATCTACCAGTCTTGGCCACTAATCCTCACATCCGTGTTCATGTTCATCTTCAATTATTTTTTTTTTTTGTGTCTCCTGAACACAGGGTTTTCCAGAGAGATACTCCACTGGAGCCTTCCCCCTTTTTTTTCCCCCAACAGTAATTCTGCTACAACTTGCATCCCTCATGCTGAGGGGCTCCCTCAGCCTTCTGAATGAAAACTGACTTTGCTGACTGAGGTAGCATTTAGGCTTCACGGGATGTGGTCCCCTCTGCCATTATGACAGGAGGGACAGAATTGCTCTTATAATACTATACTCTACTTGCTTACAAGCAGGCTGTGGTTTGCAGTGTCCCTGGATGTCTTTCTTGCTTTCAGAAATTCAATTCACTTCTAAATAACTTCTTCTACTCTTAGAAGCTGGATCAGCTTAAGGAAGAACAGCAATCACTGAAACCCTACCTTAAAAACTGTTTTCAAACATAAACTGAAAGTTCTGTGCCTCGATCAAATGCCTATAAGGATCTTCTGTCTATATCCTCTACATCCCATGGATAAATGTTGCAGTCTATCAACACTTGACAAAATTTTTTTGAAAAATTGTAGTTCTCCGCAAAAACTGCTGCATTCTATAGCTCATGATAAAGAATTACTCCTTTATCATGTGATTGCTTATTAGCAAGAACCATCTCCTCAGGACAAATCAGCCAATGGCCTCATCAGCAAAAGAAGATACACTGGATTTGGAATTTATCAGTGAGGAACGGGGAGGAAAATCAGTAAGAGTATCATCCAAGAAACAAAGTCACATATTATTTACTTATATTTCATTTAGTCTTATAAAGAATACTTACTCCTGTTCACTTACCTGTGCTTTAAATATATCACAACCCTAATCGAGCTTAACTACTGTTCAGTTGTTTACTAGTGAAAGAAGATGCCATAAACCTCTCAGTTTGACTTAGCTCTATCTTCAGAATCACAGACAGCTGTTTGAACTTTCACCACAGTAACTGGCATTATCACTGCATAGATTATTCCACGTCCTCACCAAACTTTTAAATTATTTGTGTTTTGAATATTCTTGAACATGTCAGAAGTAGCTCAAGGAAGAACCACTTATTTCAGAGTTCAATTTCAAAGAATACCACTTTGTAGAACTTGAAGCAGAAAAATAATCTATTTCCTTTTCCAAACTACACAGAACAAACATTCTATAATACATTAAAATAAGGTAATAGTAAATATTAGGATATTAAGAGTATAAAATTTCCATATATATTCTGTAGTTGAAATTAATTAAGCTACTGAAATTTCCTATACAAAAATGTTTTACATGACCATTCTCCCACGCTTTTTTCCCAGCCACCACTTCAGGTAGATCTAGACTGCATACCTTCCCTGTCATCTTAGCGTTAGCTGGGAATTGATTTGACTACTGACCTCCAGAACTCTGCCAAAAGAAGCCATTTCACAGAAGTTGCAAAGCAATTTTCTTCTTCTATAGTTTGTTTTACTTGTATGGGCTTCATAGTGGCTTTAACGACAATGGTGTTGTTAATAGAGCAATCGGGGGTATTTCCCAGAATTGTAGACTGGTATTTCCCCACTAGCACAGTCATTCTCATTTAGTGATCCTCCTTCCTTTTCCATTGCCACTGAACAACACATTATAAGCAGAGTCTTTGACATGCAGGGCTCACTTTTTAAATTTATCTGCAGCTGACCCACTCAACTCTGTGTACAAATTGCAGTCCTGCTATTTTTATAATACTACTCCACTAGGACAAAGACATGACTCTGTGCGGGTGAGTCATCTCTGCAGTTCTATACATGAGAAAACTGGAGATGCTGAGATTTAAAGCAAACTTTAACAGCAACTCAAGAATAATTTGCTTCATCGTCTTAAGGATTGGTTTCAAGATCTATTGTTAACATAAATAGCTAAAAACATATTAAGCAATGGAAAGGATGTGTAGTACTGAATTAAAGCATCCATTATCCATGATTTCAATACCGTCTCTCACAGTATCCTTCTTGACAAAATGTCCAGCATACAGGTAGACAAATCCGAAATATGTTGGGTGAGTAATCAGCTGACAGGTCAGACTCAACGAGTTATAGTAAATGGGGTCACATCGGGCTGGTGGTTAGTCACCAGCGGGATTCCCCAGGGCTCAATTTCTGGGCCAGTGCTCCTTAAAGTTTTTATAAGTGAATTGAATGTACATTAGGTTTGCTGATGATACCAAATTAGAAGGAGCTGTGGACTCCCATGAGGGCAGAGAGATCTGGAATACACTAGAGAGTTTAGTAAGAGCAACTTTAGGATTCTGCACTTGGGACAGGGTAATCCCGGTTTTATGTACAAACTGGGGGATGAGAGGCTGAAGACCGCCCTGCAGAAAAAGATCTGGGGGTTTGGGTTGATGATAAGTTGAATATGAGTCAGTAGTGTGTGCTGGCAGCCAAAGGAGTCATGTCCTAGTGTGCATCAAGCACAATATCGCTATCCGGTTTAGAGAAGTGACTGTCCCACTCTAAACTGCACTGGTGTGGCCCCACCTCAGGTACTGTGTGCAGTTTTGGGTGCCCAAACTTGTCCGGAAACATCAACATCCAAAGCTTCAAACTAAGAATAATAAAAAAAAAAGTCCAGAAGTATCTGTTTAAATTCAAGCTTTTTATCCAGCCTCTTAGTGTCATAACAGTCCACCTCATGATTTTTAAATGTTCACAGCTGACTATGCTATATATCAAAATAGTACTGCTTGTCTGATTAATTTGCAACTTGGATATGCAACATAAAATATTAATCACCACTTCAGAAGCCACTTTCATCCCCTAATTTGAAACACAATAATGCTCTGCTTAAGTCTGCTCCAGAAAGCTTGCTAATGTCTTTTCTGCTTGTATCCACATTTTGCCCTTTTTTTTGTTTGCAGCAGGCACACATACAACAGAAGCATAATTTCTAGTTATTTTGCACTAGTCAGATGGTAGCAGCAGTTTGTCATATTCTCTGACCCACCACTTCATTCTAAAGTCTGTCCAAAGAGGTACTGCAGATTACTAGATGTAGGATGCATACATCTAAATATCTCCTACGCTGACACATGAAAAAAGAATACGGACACATAAACAAAAGCACATATCTCTTTTGTCTGAGCACAATGAGCACATACTCATGGCTGGGAGTGCTTGATATATAATCATATATAGAGCAGGTAATAGGGGATGCATTGCAGTAATTTCACTACTAGTTCCACAAAGACAAGTAAAGCAGACGAACATGAAACAAACAGGGCTTGTATGCCTATGGGGAAGACTGTAATTGGATTCAAGAACTTTAAATCCATCTCCAAATGCAGAGAAGCGGAGACTGACTCACAGGCCTTTCCGCAGAGCATGCAGAGGTGACATTAGCAGTGAAGATGAGGGTTACGTGGGCAGAAGAACTGCTATAAAACCAAACACATTTGTAGTGTAAAAAGGCAAGTACAAGTTATCTATTTAGATGGCTCCTACGAGCTTCACAGTTCCAGAGAGAGAACCAGGATGAGAAAAGAGGAAGAGTAATTGCCACATAACTGCATCACCCCAAAAGAAGCAAACTTCCAATGCATCTGGAAATAGGCAAAGTCTTAGTGGTACAGCTACTTTTCATGATGTGACTCAGGCAATTGAGCTGTAAAACTGTGCATACCACGTAAATGTTGCAGTGTCTGGGAAGGTGCATAAACGTTTGTCTGTCACACTCTGGTTTTGTCTGCTTTTGTTATCACAGCAGCAAGAACACAGGGAAAGGACAAGGTGCATACATAGGATGCCACTGGGATACGCCTATACTTAAAGGTTTTTTGCAGCATGAGCTATAGCACTCTGTGGGATAAATAATCTGTGTTGTTACCTAAACCCATGCCCTCCTGGATTTCTGCTGCGTGAAGCTCCTTTGAAAATTCCACTGAAAAGATACAGGTTATTCAGATTGAGGTCTACTGCTTAGACAATCCTTTGCAAGTGATTAGTTCATATTAAAGAACCAAGATCACTTGCAATGCTGCTTTAAGTCTTCTGTGCAGAAAATCACAACAGCCCCAGGGAACACAACTAAACAGAAGGGATAGAGCTCTCATGACTGCTATTTGCGTAAGTACAGATAAGCACCCTTCCTGCAGCGTAACACTAAAGTACACCACATAGATGACATCCGATTTAGAAAGATTAAAAAACAAAATAAAATCTATCCACTTTACATGAATGCACTCTGTAGCAAAAAGCGCTTCCTGAAAAGTTCAAAGATGCATGCAGCCTTGAAAATTTTGACATCCATATGCCCCTACCAAGCAAGACAACAGCGACCACAATAACTCTGCAGAACCAAGTAGACACATAAAGAGATACACAGTAAAATAGTGTATTTGCTGTAGTTGCTTCTACACATTATATCATCTTATTACAGGGATGCAAATGTTTCACCACATAAGAAAAATGAATTAAGAGTATTATGGTTTCTTGACCACACATATCAATATGTTCAGGCTTCAATGCATACAGAGTCCTGGGAGTCATTATCACCAATAGCAAATACAGGCTAAACCAAGCACAAGATATCTAACTGATCCAACACAAGTATTAGCTACCTATGGGTTTTACTGGCATGACCATTCTATTCCATTCTCATGTCTCAATCAAAGCACAAAAGCGACGAGACTGAAACTTAATAAAATCTGTCTCTAAGGAGCACAGATATGAAAGATTACATCAGGAACAACAGCATGGCTCTAACACTATTCAGGGAATTGGCGGTAAGAGTGCCACTTTTTAATCTTTTTGGGGCAGTGTAACAAACTATTACTGGGGTTTTAAGCAATTATTTTCTATTAAATTCTTCTGTAGTGTTGAATGCTGACTGTCCTGTAAAAAAGAAAAAGTAATGATTTTTTTCTCCTAAATTTCAGCTTTTTTTTGGTCTCAAAATTATTTGTAAGGTACCATTTAGACCTTGCACACAGTAGAAGAAGTTCTGACACTAAAAATCGCTTAGTCTTTAAATCCGTAACACAATTCATAATCAAAAAAAAAGAAAATGTTCTCTGAAATTGCATGGTCAAAACACACAATACTAAGTTTGCTCAAACTGTTCTCTCACCAGTTGCCTTTCAAACCTTTTGAAATCCACAACTCCAGTTTCAAAGACTGGGAACAATACACGTGCAGGTACGTTCAACTGTTATAACTGCACAGACTGACACTTGTTCACTTATGTAGCAGCAATAGGACTTCTGTTCTTGAATTGCTACGCCCAGCATAGACATAGAAAAAATATCTCATAGCCTTCCCACAACTTCATTTCCATGAGTGGTCATAGTCCTCCTGATAGAGCAGGGCAAGATGGGCACAGAAGGTTACATACCAAGGAACAATTTGTTCCTTTCATTGCATCCAATACCGTAAAACGCATCCTGACCACTTAGGGTTTCTCCAAGTCCCGCAGCTGACAGACACACCTAGCGGTGCTCTGAGGCATCTCCCATTCTTTCATCAAGAAGACACTTCGCTTGCTGGCTGACATGTAGCTTTGGTATCAACAAAACAGAAGACACCCTCAAATGCTCTTTTTCTCTGTTTTTAAAACCGAAAATCCCATTTGTACTGCTCAGGGCCAAGTCTGCTCCACCTATATGTATAGCAAGTTAATGTAAGTCCACATGAAAAAGTAAATTCATGGAATGGGTCTGTGGAAAAGCTTTTAACCTCCACGTCTTGAGCAAACCTATGATTAAACAGGAGGTACGCTGTTTAAAAACAGAATGGTTCTCACCACATATGTGAACAAAATTATAAATTCCTTGATGGACTAAAGTAATACTCATGAGAAGTGATGTTTATTATCATTTGTCAATCTTTTATGGGAACATTGGAAAAGTGTAGCCAGACAGCCCAAATTTTAAAAAGATGATGAGATGAATTATGATCAAGTCATTCTCAAAGCATGAAAATTACTCCTCCAAATAAACTCTCTCCATCTAAACCTTCAGCTCTATAAGGAAATCAAATATAAGGACTTCAAAATTAAAATAAATGTTCAGGATGTCCCCATCTTTCTGCTACCACACACAGCAAATTAGCTACAGTGCAAACAAAGGATAGGAAGGTAGTTAAAACTAATGCCATGTGGCTCTGATGAAGTGCATTACTTGACTGCAATCATCTGGAAAGATTAAGTCTCCATAAGGCAGGAGGCATCAAGCTCTTGACTTCCAGAGGCATGCAGAGTCCAGGGACTTCCTTTACTCACCTAAGATGTTCCAGTTACTTCAAGAAGCTTTGCATATTGAGCATAGATTAAATCCATCAGGTCTTCCAGCCCCACTGAATACTTGAACAGGAAAATATCAGCTGGCATATCAAGAAGAATAGTAGGCCTATCTTTGGCTGAAAAACGCTGTTTTAAAACAACATATTTCATATCACCACCAACATAACAGTACCATTACTCACCAGTGCTGTACATTTGGGCAACTTAGCAAGTCAGGAATTACATAGCACACACCTCTGCAGCAAGATCAGCATAAGGCAAGATCATACTGCACTCTACTCACTGGGCTCCGGTTGCATAAGTGCAATGGCTCCCAGCAGAGACAAACAAAGAGATATGTAAGGATGAGACATTTACCCTCAGGGTCACATTTACAACGGCCATCCTTCTTGCCATACCAAGAGATCAAGAAAACACAGCTTCCTCACTAAGTTTGCAGCATTTTTTTTCAGTATCATATTTTTGGTATGCTAGTGAGACAGAAGTGAGGCAGTACAGGGACAGGAATTCACAGCAAAGCTTGCACTGTCAGTGTGAATCCCTTAGTTACTAGGAGTATCTACTGCCCAGCTTTTATCAGGGTGAGTAGAAAAGGAGTGGTTAAGGATCCTTTACTTCTTAGGCCAATTAAGGCAGATATCTGAGCTTACAACAAAACACAGAAAGGGTTCTGAATCAGCCTCCTGGGTTTGCATGGATGCCCCATACCTGCAGGTATTCAAGGCCAGGTTGGATGTGGCTTTGAGCACCCTGATCTTGTGGAAGGTGTCCCTAACTATGGCAGGGGTGTTGGAACTAAAGATGTCTAACCCTAAACACTCTGTGATTCTATGACTCTATGAACAACCAGTACTGTAGCAAGGCACCAAGTACCTCAGATCTGCTAAAGATTATGTTCCTCAATGGCAGCATGGCAGTGCTAACCAGAGCACCAGCGATCACACTGAGACACAATGTTTTCAGGAGTCACTGGCCTTTTAGTATTGCATGGCACTGCAACAGTCCTCAGGTAGGTCTGTGCCTCAGAAGATACAATCTAGCTCTTTAAAATGCACTCAAGGTAAAGAAACGAGCTCTGTTACATCTGTTCACTATTACATGGTTTCTTAAAACACAGCCCTCTCTATCCATAAATCTATATTATTATATTTATTTTCCCAGCAGATTACGTTGCTTTTCTTCTTTTATCAACTTACACTCATGCTTGCAAAGGAAGTTACTAGTAGCCAAGAAATTTACTAAATTCAAAGCTCAAGTCAACCCATCAGCTGAACAGAGCTTTCCCCAGCAGAATGAAAAAAAGACTTTAAATATTCACATGACATAAAAAGCCCTCATGGACTTGGGTTGTTTCCTGCAATTTTCATAAGCATTTGACTTGTGAAAACATTTTAAGTAGTGCTGATAAATGAAAAGATAAATGCCTAGCAACTGCCAAGTACTTTTTTGCAGATTGCAGGTGCATTAGCATTTCAGTGTAGATCAGGAGTTAACTTTTAAAAATTAATTCTCATAGTCATCCCCACTTACTCCACTATGCTTGAGGTTACAAGCAGTCTTGTAGCATGTAAACTCAATTCCTTTTGAATGAAACTGAAGCAGAAATAGCTCTCCAAGAGCTCATCTGATGAGCTGCAACCACTAGCAGGCACCCAGTCCACAGGAAATTAAACTAAAAATAAATCACAAATCTCCACTGGGGTACACTGCATCCTCTGCATTGATTTTTGTTTTACAAACCTATGCCTTTTGCACCATACGACTTTCAAACATTTCTATGTGGTCTGAGAAGTTCAAGTTAGCTGCTAAAACACTCAACCTGAAAGAAAGCAAGAAGAAGGGGCACAATCATGCACCCATCAAAAATATGGCACACATTTTAAACTGGAACAGCTCCCAAAGGAGGTAAGTTGCAAGAAGACAAAATGGCTCAGAGGAATTACTGCAAGGTCTTTGCAATAGCTGTCATATGTCTCCTGTTCTATGTCATTTTCTCCTCAAAACTCTTAAGTTTTACATGCTTGTAAGAAAACATTACTTCCTACTCTCAAAAGAATTGAAAATTTAAACCCTGAAGTAAAGACCTTTCAGAAAAGAAGAAAAGGAAACAGCACAGTTATTCTTTAAAGCATTTTGACTCTGCAATGTTTCTATGTACTGCAAAAAAGTTTGATTAAAAAAAAGAAGAAAAAAAGCTTTGTTAAATATAGCTTCTACATTTATAATAAAATAAATAAGCAAAATACCCCAAATCAGCAGAATTTAGTCTGCAGAATGTTTTCTTGCTGCTGAGTATAGGCATATAGCACACATACTAATGAATGTCTCCTATCAACAACTAGGTCACCTCCATTGTTCATTTGCAAGAAGTCTCAGTAGGAGATAAAATTCTGGGAAAATTTTTGAAAGCCATGGTTATGCATTGCTTGCTTGCAAGAGCTTTGATATTACAAGAACAATTTCTACTTTTGTGAACTGATTTGCCTACCTTTTAAACATTATATTTAAGAGCCTTACTACGGTGTTTTATAATGCAGAGTTGTGGTTAACAACAGCACTCTTGTTTTTAAGAATAAATAAGGAATCAGATCAGAACTAACAGCCTTCAAACCCAACACACTATTTCAATAGAGCCAAGCAGTCACAACCATAGTCAAAATGAATTAATTGGTTAAGTCCTTGGTTACACGGAGATGATGCAGAGGAAACTAAGCCAAATAACTCCGCCAGAAATTCCTCAGATGTCAAATCATGGCACAGAAAAAGAGGTAAAAGTCACTTTTTGCTCCCTTTTGGTTACTTTGCAGCAGAGATGTGGGAAGAGAAATCCCACACCTCCTCCCTCCATCCCAGCCCATCCTTAGGCTTTTCTGTCAGGGAGCTAGGTTCAACTAGGATAGGACAAGGACTGAGCTGCAATATCTTTCCTTCAAGGCTTCCTCCATAGCTTAGCACAGGACAGACAGAAATAGTTATTACTTCCTTCTTCAGTGTACAGAAGGTAATTTCTAGGGCAAGCCTATACAAACAAAAATGGGGCACCAACACTACTAAGCACTCCTAGCACTCACCTGGGAATGCTAAGGAGAAAGATGGCATTAGTTCATTCATGCTTATTCAGTTTTCTAAGTTTCAATATTCCACATCTTAAATCTACAACCACAAATCCAGAATTCCTGCCAGAAAATTGACACCCCAATCAACTGCTGACTTCTGAAAGTGACACAAACACAATGTGCTGTCATACTATAGCTACTTGCATGACATTTCATTAGAGAATGGAAAAAACAATAGGAGTCATAATCTTCCTCACATGCTCTTCTCTTAAGTCCTCAGTGCAGTGTTAATAAAAAATCCTAAAACACAGCATGCAAAGTCAACAACTAGTCCCATTGGTCTTTCTTGCTGGCTCTCTGCTACCTCCTCCTTCACATGCTCTCAAAAGCCCTAAGATTCAAGCAGGTTTCTCCTCTGGCTCAGCCATCCACAGGGTTGCTTGATCTGATCTTCATTCCTTAAGAAAAAGCTCATTTGATATGCATGGCTTCTCCTCCACCTGCTTAATTTACCTTCTGAAATTTAATTCTAATTTTATTGCAAGAATATGAATATAGCATTTGAAGGAAATAAAATTCTCACTAATCATGTTTTACAAAGGTTTGAAAGAACTTCAGGATGAAATCAGAAAAAAAAAGTGTATAGCAGTGAATCTGTTTAAATTCTTTTAGAATGAGAATTTCTTTGGACACAAATGTAGTCAATCTGCAAACACAAATAAGAAAACATAGTTCTAGAATAGTCTGTTTTATTGCAGCTTCATTAAGAATAAGTCCTTCACAGAATGCAAGTGAACAAGACATAACAGCGCTAAGTCTGCATGTCGCTAGAGATCTTCCACATTCACTCGGGAAGATTGCCTGCTTTTTATAAAAGGTGCTAGAAATTCCATATAGACGATTTTAAGCATGATTTGGGAACTGATCTCTTCAATTAACCTACCAAAGCCAAAATTACACCAACAGAACTGAGAGTAAGGCTAGACATTCGACATCACTGAAATTTCTTCTGTAGTTTGGCAGATATTTTCATATTTAATTCCATCCCTATTCCAATTTGTTTTAATCTCAGGAACCTATTTTATTATTAAAATGGATTCTGCAGTGCTACCAGCAGACCCCAGCCAAAAACTCAACCCAAGCATGCTCAGCTGCTTTTTTGGCCACAAGTGCATCAAGAAACACAATAGTCAAAAGGCTTTCTAGACCTTAAGCACCACACTCACATTTCCAGAGATTAATGTTGACATGGGAAGGAGGATATACAATTTAGTCACTTAATGCTAAGCAGAAGGATAGCTCCTGTTCTAAAGATATACTAAAGCTCTTATCCCAGTCTGCACCAACGCTTTGTCACATTAAAGTAACAGAGTCTTCCCACAGAGTCTTCCCACAGAGTCTTCCCTCTACATTGGGGTTACAGAGACACAAGACAAACTGGGACAGTCTTGCCTTTAATTGTGAAAAGCTACCCTCTATATAGCTGGTAAATCCGTTACCACATTTTGCTCTGCAACCTAGCCCAGTACTTCCAGTCACTGACAGCTGCTCAGGCCCCAGCATAGACGTCACAGCATTGCAGGAATAGGTTAACACAGAGCTCACCTTCTGCCCAGCACAGTTCTGAACTTCACTGAACTGCTTGAGTGAGTCAATGATTTGAGGCAGGCACTTTGCTGTTTAACAAGACCAAGTGCCAAGTCCTACACTTGGGACACAACAACCCTATGCAGCGTTACCGGCTTGGGGAAGACTGGCTGGAGAGCTGCCTAGTGGAGAAAGACCTGGGGGTGTTTGTTGACAGCTGGCTGAATATAAGCCAGCAGTGTGCCCAGGTGGCCGAGAAGGCCAATGGCATCTTGGCCTGTATCAGAAACAGCGTGGCCAGCAGGGCCAGGGAAGTGATTGTGCCCCTGTACTCAACACTGGTGAGGTCACACCTTGAAAACTGTGTACAGTTCTGGGCCCCTCACTAAAAGGACATTGAGGTGCTGGAGCGCATCCAGAGAAGAGCAACAAGGCTGGTGAAGGGGCTGGAGAACAAGGCCTATAAGGAGTGGCTGAGAAAACTGGGCTTGTTTAGCTTGGAGAAGAGGAGGCTGAGGGGAGACCTCATCACTGTCTACAACTGCCTGAAAGGAGGTTTTAGCGAGGTGGGTGCTGGTCTCTTCTCCCAAGTGACAGATGGTAGGACGAGAGGAAAAGGCCTCAACTTGCGCCAGGGCAGGTTCAGATTAGACATCAGGAAAAATTTCTTCACTGAAAGGATTGTCAGGCACTGGTACAGATGCCCAGGGAAGTGGTTGAGTCACCATCCCTGGAGGTGTTTAGAAGGTGCGTAGATGAGTTTTTGAGAGACATGGTTTAGCCAAGGATGAGTACGGTTGGACTCAATGATCTCAGACGTCTTTTCCAATCCGAGGATTCTATGATTCTATGATTTGCTAATCAAAACCGAGCAGAACCTCTGTCTCGTTAAAACCTGAGTAATGGTAAGCTTATTTTCCAGCAGTTCTTTGTTCCCACAAGACAGGAAATCTGCAACAGATGGGGTCCTCATCTTAGAAAAAATGTTGCCTTTTCCCCTCCTTAGTCACGTGCGATTCCATCTATACTGTCCACACCACTAAATCCACGCTGACCTCTTTAACCCACTGGTGTTATGTAGGCTGTATGCATTTCGGGAACACTCATCACCTTCTCCTGGGCTGGAACAATACACAGTTTCACAGTATTCAGATCAGGAAATAAGGATGCTGGATCCAGTATGCTAATGAAGCAGGAAACAGCCTGTCATGTCTTCTGTCCCTAGTCAGAGTTATCCATACATACTAGAGCACAGAATCTGCCTCTGCTTTGTTTTCAAGGATTCCTGTTGAGGATGTGCTCACTCTTTCAAACTCATTCACCTACCTTTCAGGTATCTTATTTCCACCCATCGTTACAGTTTAAAAAACACAAAAAAAACCCCAGAATACTCTTCAGAGAACACCAAAAGTTCTACGGACCATTTCAAGCATTACAGATCTTTTAGCCATCATAATGCAGTCATTCTGAACTATACCAAACCAGACCTTTGGGAAGGGATAAAACATTTGTGAAAATCATGGGTCCCAAATCACCTCACTTATTTTCAATTATTTTTTTTAATTATTTTTAATTAAAACACTGCAAATAAAGGAAAGATGTTATATATCTTTGATATCAGGTGTTTGTGGCTCTTATTTTAGTAAGGAAATCACATTCCTACCATGCAAAGCTTAACTTTTGCTGTCATTTGTCCTTTTTGTAGCAGTTTACATAGGTTAAAATAACAAAAGAAAACTGAAACGGGATTTTTTTTTCTGCAAAATAAAGTTAAAGATCTACATTATTTATCTAAGCTTGCCTCTGCTTTCAGCAATTACGTCTTCCTCTCCTCCAGAAATTCAGGTAGATTTGCCTCACATACGGCAAGATGTTTTTCAGCACTTTTGTGGAAAAGATTTCCCCACCAGCCTCAGAGCAACATGGTCATATTTCAAATTCAGACCATAAATAACATGGGTAACATAAGATACAGCCATCCTTCCTGAGAGACAAACTGCCATTTCTTAATGGTAGAGGAAGGTTTCTTAATGGATGATGGAGTCTAATCAGTAAATCATACAAATGGGTGGCGATTCTGCATGTCAAGGCATATTTCCACGTTCAGTCATTTTGGTTCCAAAAAATATTTGCGTATCATTGAACCCTCCTGATGTCTTAGCTGTGTTGTAAAAGTTCTTATTTCTATTTATAACAGTAGACAGTAACATCAAATTCCAGATGCTCCTGGCCAATGCAAGAAATGGGATGAAGCAACTAACAGAATTGGAACCAACCAATTAGGACCTGCTCCTAAGAACTGAAATCTCCTTTCAATTAAACTGGAGCAAGACGCAGGTTTAAGTAACTCTTGTGATGCAAAGATAGTATTCCTAGCAGAACACAAATTCAGCTGGTGAATTAGTTAATAAAAAGTACACCAACTGGTCATCTTTAATGCCTTGGCCAGTTCTATGCACTCTCATTTCAATGGAAGGGTGGGATTTAGCCTGCTGTCCTCAGATTCATTTTCAAACAAAATCAATTAAATTGAAAAGCTGTCTTCTACTGGCAGAAAGAAATCCGTCCATTACAGAATTATACTTGTAAAATTTCAGTACTTAAAATTCAGCCCGTAGATTTTGATGCCATACCTTTCCAAGACAGACTTTTCGAAGCTTTGAGTGACTCATCTGGAGAGACAAACACTATTTTTGACATTTATTCCTTATGAATTATTAACTGATTTGCTTCATCTGGAGCAATTTTGCATGAAAAAGAACTTCTGGCACGTACTTTGAAGGCTGAAAATTGTGCAGACTGGGAAAAAAGTCAGAAAAAATATCTGATGGGTTAGTGCTGCTTAAAAGAGCAAGTCCTGTTAGTCTACTGAAAGTAATAAGAGATGAAATCAAGAATAATTTTCCAGAGCACTTTCTTTCTAAGGAAAAAAAACCTCTAACTTTCATCTCTTTTGGAATATGTTCTGTTATTATCCTATTTTGTTGTGGCACTCCTTCCCACATAAGTAGAACAGAAGTGATGTCCAGTGCTTAGGAATGCTTTAAAATGGAAAATCAATCGTGTCCTCAGTATTACTGCACAATACTAACCAAATTTCTTAACACAAAGGTGAAAAAAAAGCCCTGTTACAAAATGTTTAGATAATCCATTTCACATTTTAAGACTTGCAGCCAATAAGAACTGTAATTCAGGCAATCAAAAAAATGATAGACAAATAAATAACACAAATTATGAAAAATTCAAACTCAAATCCACAAGATTAAGAAGGCAGAGGAGGATGTAAACTTTTTAACAGTGTAAAGTGCATTTCTGCCATCACAGTAAGGGAAAAAGGGGGTGAAAATCCAATGTTTTTCTCAATTTTAGAACTTTTGCTTAAAGCAGATTCAGTATAGTATCCTCATTTGACAATACTATAAAACCCCAAGGGACTTATTACCGAAACACAGCCCAGTGAATATTACATCAATGTGATACCTGCTGTTTTGCTGACAATGAACCCAGCTACTGGCCCCTATCTATTTTGAGATAGATGTGAATTCACTTCACCAGCCCTCTCCTGGTGCCAGGTCTGTTAGCTGAACTAATGGTTGAATTTCTTGTTCTTTCAGGACGCCCTCTGGCATCACACCAAGCCACCTTTACAGGCTGCAACTAGCAAGGTAACACTGCTGCTGCTTCAGCAGCTCCTTTGTTGGGATCAAATAACATGATAATGTGGACAGAAGGTGAGAGTTTGACCTCAGCATGACCCATGTGATACTGCAACAACTACTTCAGCTCAATTTAAATCTACATAATAGCAATTTTTTTAAAAAAAAACACTGTTTAGTTGCATAGATATGTCTTCCACCATGGAAGTATTACATTAATACAACTATATATCCAGGGATGATTCTGTTCAGGTCTGCCACAGCAGTCTCCATCAACTGACAAACTGAAATTATGCTGAATTTCAAATTCAAACAGCTACTTCTTATTTTTAATTTTCTCCCACACAGGTCTACAGAGCCTCCATAAAGGGAAAGCTTGTGAAAAACGTAAGCCAGTAAATACAAATCTCCATCTTTTTTCTCCACTTCAAGAGAAAAAAAGAAGTTATTTTAATTTCTGTCACTTCTATGACAAGTTGGATGGATTCCTGTGATGTGCTATAAGATCAGGTTTAAAAAAGCTACTACTATTTTGTCTCCAAGATTAAGTGCAGGATTAGATAAACCCTGAAGGCTAGGTAATTCCACTGAACAATGTAGTCACAGAGTAGCAGCAGCTCCTTGAGGCCTGTAAAGCAGATTTTCAACTTATTCCTTCCTTTTGAGCTTTTAAAATCTGAAGAACTGCACTGGCACACTACGAGATCATGACAGTCAGTGTTCAAGTTCCTCGACCCTCCATTTTCCACAACAAACGTGTAAGACTACCCTAGCACCTCCCTTTCATTCGCATTCAACAACTACGTAAAACTACAGACACTTCTGCACCATAACTTCTGCAAAATCTGCTTCAGTTAAACCTGTTTATGCTGCTTCAGCACTTTTATGAAGCATTACATTAATTGGTATGTTAGTCATGAGGGCACATTTAAATCTTAAAGACACAGATTTGCACGAATGTCCAAGAGCAGTCAGTTTTTCCTTGCTGCGTAATACTTCCAGTGCAGATAGAAGTCAAGATACAAAAATCTGATGCAGGCTTTGTTTTGAGCATAGCATCCACAGATAATTCTTTGCCTCCAGAGATAGCTAGGAGAAAAAAATGCAGACTGGTGTCTGTCAGTGCTCCAGCTTTATACATACCTGCATACAAAAAAATGGAAATTGCATATATCAGGTGGAGAGATACTGCAGTGGCAGATGTTGAGAAATCCTCCCCCAAGAAACAAGACATTTATCTTTTTTGAACACAAAGCAAACTGTTTAAGCCATCAACAACTTGGAAGGGCTACACAGTATCCAACTAAAGGGCAATTTAGATTAAGGTCAATTTTTCACCCTTTCAATTAGGTACTATCAATAAATGGACACATGGGAATGGTGATAAATGTGAATACCTGTATCTGGCAATCAAGCTAGAGTGCACACACAGACAGAATGTCCCTACCTGCTGTGGAAATAATCCTCTCCACAGCTAGGTAAATAATTTTTTCTAAAACTAGTCTTTATTCCCAGATCAAAAATTTGCTCACTGTCCTTGATCTCACAATGTACCACTCCACACTGAGAGAAACAACAGACTTCCAATGATACACAGTTCTCAAAGAGAGATTTCTAAAAACCAGTTTGGGCACTATCCTCAGAGTCATACCACCTTGCAAACAGCTCTTTCCTCTGCCTGCTCACAAGTTTCTACACCACTGGAACAGGTAGCTCTGAAAGTCCAACATATGCAACACACAGTGCAGAAGCCACATTAGGAAAAATATAGTGTCCTCCAACTTCCCAGGTCAGCTCACACACACCTTTATATACATGGGAACTGATCATAATCTGGTGGGTAAGGCCGAGAGAAAAACAGAAGGAGACAGGCACACCCTACTGTGTGTCCGGCTTCAACCACAACCAGCTCAAAAAGACAGGTGGAGTGCTGTCACTGGAAAAGCCTATGTGGCAATATGCACGGGTCCCATGCAACACTGTGGGACAGTCAGAAACACATTATGAAAACTGGGCTTAACAGGGATTTAGAAAAATATTGACAACAACATATCACTGTCCACATTCTCTATCAGTACGAGAGGAATGGTAACAATTGGTTAGTTGCAGTTTGAGAGTTTAGCAAGTGTAGAAAAACATAGTGTGTATAAAAGAGGATTGCTTTACCCATTCCAGTGAAAAGTATTCAACACACTCCTGATCAAGGAATTTAGAAAACATTCAGCTAGATGAACCACAGTACAAATCATACTCATATTCCCACCGATCTCAATGGAACTGCTCACAAGTTTATGATGATGCACACATTCAGAAGGGTTGCTGGATCCATACTAATAAGCAGACACTCTTTCATGACAGTATCAAAACATACGATCAATGTTTTCAAACTCTTCCTCGACCCTAATGTATTCTTTTTTATAGCCTCTGTCTACAAAGAGTCATTTGCAAAAAAAAGAGTGAATCAACATAGAATCCCTATGAAGCCCACAGGACTTCGTGCTATGTGGGTACAGCAAAGCAAGGCAGGAGTCTCATTTGCTACTTATTAAACACTAGGGTCAATATCTTACTGTGCATGTCACAGGCTGCCTTGTTAAAGACAGAAGCATGGTACTTTCCACCTAGAAGTCAGGGCATGTAACATGCAGCTAACAACTATGAGTGAAGTGGAGGTAGTTTCTTCAGCTGTTTCTTTCAGTATTAAACCCGCATTTCTATAAAACTGTATAAATTGGTGACTTCTGTCCTGGTGTTAAGACAAATTAAATCATGTTGTATGATAAAAATAGAATAGAGTGGTAGAGACTAAATCATATTTCATGTCTTTTGCTTGAAATCACCACGTTCAGACTGCTATTTAAATGTCAGTCACATTTATTTAGTGCTTCCCAGGGGAACCTGAGATGTGGCCATTTCCAGATTTTTGTTCATTTCTTTCCCTACGAAATTACTACTTTCTGAAAGCTTAGTTTTGACTATGCCTCACAAGAGGCATATTATGCAATGAATGCAGTCATGTGGAAACAAAGCTCATGCTATTTTAAAGTAACTATTCAAATGTCCCAGACAGTCAAAACTGTAACACTCAATATTTTTCTGGTGCTTTTAAAACTGCACACAAACCTGTAGAAAGCAATCGTCTCTTGGTCACACTGACATAGCACTAATAGCAGATTCGTTTGCATGACTTAATTAAAAGGGACTATTTGGTGGCATAGCATTTAGTTGCTCATTTCTGGGAAAACATTCTTTGGAACAGTCTTGTCAGCTCCAGGATATCTGACAAATTTGCAGCAGCACAGTTAACATTCAAATGGGGTTTTTTTCTCCTTCTTAGGTCCTCTATAAGAAACTAGAGTAAATGAATAATCTAACCTGCTCCACACTTGTCAATCTAACACTTTGTAATTCTACATAAATGTCATGACTGCCAGACTCATTCTCCTTTTACAAATCCAGGAATATTTCTTCTAAACTTCATGATGCTGCACAGAAGTAAAGCCGTTAAAAGTTTTCCTGAAAGGCAAGAGGGTGAAGACTCCATTCATTCTAGAAGGAGCAAAGTTTCCTCCTGCTATTCAATGACTTACTGCTGTTGCAGTTGGTGCACAGTATTTGACAAGCATTTTGTTCATCGTGACTTCTACTAGGAAACACAAAGACCGTACTTTATGCAGGTTAGTTTTACACTTTACAAGTCAAAAAACAATAAAGTTGTATAAAGAAATCCAGACAAGGATGTCACATAACTTTAATTTGTTCTATGGAAAGCAGACTTCCATTGGATGAAAGAAAAACTTCTTCTAAAATTCAAACTGTGCCACAGATTTTTAGGCTTCTAACTGGAACTGTATTTTGTATTAATAATATTGCATGCTCATAATCATAATCTCTCTGTTTACAAGGGATACTAATGTTACAACAAGAATACTACCATTACAGATAGAAAGAAACTATGCCAGAGACTTCAAGACTTCACAAGGTTAAACTAGATTAAAAAAGACACAGCAAGCTGAGAAATAATTTATACTTATTTCTGGTATGATTTAGGACTCATATTATGATACACAAGTTCTCATGTAAATAAGAACCAAAGGAATAACTCAGAATTTTTAAAACTTCCGATTTGTTTGGTCCAATCTTTATTTATACTGTCAACGTCAATGCATATTTCACCCAGGGATTAATCCCTAGTTAAAAGGATTATTCCCTAGAGTGAGGTTGGCACAACTAAGTCCTAGATTTCTCACTCATATGGAAAACAAGCCAATAAACAGACCAGTCTTGCAGTCTACTTGTGAGTCATTCCCATAAGTTAATGTGTCTTTGTGGCCTGTACACAATCTGTGAAAGTCAAGGTTCGGACCAAAAAACCCTTAAGTCATCTGATGTCTGGCACTAGAAACCTAGTATTTCCATCCCAGCCAGCTAAAATCCTTCATTCTAAATTACAGTATTGCTGACAATCAGTTTGAAAGTGTCATCTGAAGGACAGAACAGCATGCACAGACCTTCCACACCATGCTCCCTCCAAAAAAAGATGTTTACCTCGGCTGCTGTGGAGGCATACTCAATAACTTACAATAATAGAAATTGAGACTTGTGTTGCTAAAAGGTGAACTTCTTAAATGTGGACGACACCGTCACCGTAATTCTTATTTTTAGTACTCACTGCAGTAACGATGACTCCTGGGCATCTGACAGCACCACAGATAGCAGGGAGAGAAATAACAGAGCTGCAGCAGCAGATGGCCGCTGCAGGATGCGCTCAGGCACCCTGAACTGCTCCTTAACATATCTGTCACGACTACAGCAGATTTCTCTGAAGTTTGGTTTACCAGTGGTGCAGCGCAATGTGGTATGAAAGGTGAAACACAATGTCATCCGATGCCTGCATGGGTCCTTGCAGGACGTGACATACCCCATTGCATTCAGAATCATAACAGGCATTGGTAAAACTGCAAGGCATTGAGAATCAGAATTTGGATGAACTCTTGTATAAGGGATCATTCTTTCAGAACACTTCCCCACAGTACAATAATATATGACATGAAAGAGTTGAGGATAGCATAATGTCTGTTGTATCTCGCAAGCCTGCAGCTACAAATTGCTGACAGTGACTGTTACCTGGAGATGCCTGCAATGATGTCAAGTAGGAAATAACTGCAGACTTTGCATTTAGTTGCAGGCAAAAAAAGAAAAGGCACATCGCACCAGCCTTGGTCTCACATCTCTAAATACAAACAAATTCCCCTGACTTCTACAAAAGCAGCTTAGATTTAACCCCAAAGCATGCTAGTCAGAACCTGATTCAGAAACTGTACCCTCGTGAACCATAACACACAGATTTCATATTACGAAACAACTCAAAAGCCTGCTTAAACATACACTCTGACCTTCCTGCAATATCACACCATGCCTAAAGCAACTGGACGAAACCTCATTGTTCATATTTCAGCTATACTCTGGCGCCATAAAGAAAAAAAAAGGTCACGTTCACTGCAGATTTACAAAGTTGAGCTAAGGAAACGCCAATGGAAACGCAGTGTCTAGCCCTCGTTAGAGAAAGTACAACCATGGGTATCTGCCCCAGTGGCCTCCCTTGCTGCCTCGAAGCTCTCTCCTTGCCCGAGGTGACCCCCACACTCCTGCTGCAGCCGGGGAACCGGGGAGGCGGGAAGAAGCGCGGGAGAATGCAACCAGATCGCCACTTCCTGGCTCCACACATGCCTGCAGCGTGCAGCCCACGCATACACGGAAACCCGCAAACTCACACAAGCCAGTGGACGCCTGTGCAGGCTCACCCACAACCATGAACACTCCTGCACCTGTGAACCATACTTGTGCACCACACATACTCGTGCATCATGGACCCCTGCGCAGACTCACACTCCCCTGATCAAATTCGCACACCCGTGCACAATAAAACCCGTGCTCACTCACGCACACCCGTGCAGACCCACGCACACCCGTGCATCATGGACACCCGTGCAGCACGCACACCTGTGCAACGGCAGCGCACACAGCCACAGCCCATCCCCGCGCACACCAGCCGGACGCCGCACACCCCCGCGTACGCCCCACGCACCCCCCTCGCCGCGCGAGGGGACCGAGGGATACCTGGGTCGCTTTGTGGAACTGCTTCTTGAGCCCGGCCACCGACATGGCGAGGGCGGCGCGCTGCAGCCAAGCGGAGGCGAGCGGAGGCGAGCAGTCCAGATGGAGCCGAGGGGCGATGTGGTGGTCGCGCCGCCTGCCCGCCCGCACGGCGCGCTCGGCCGCGGCTGCCAGACGGCGGCAGTGCGGGGGCGCCGTGACGTCAGGGCGGGACGCACCGCCTCCCCCCGCGCCCGCAGAGCCGCCTCTCGCCGCCCGTCCCCGCCTCGCGGTGTTACCAGCTGCGGCCCGTGGACCGCGGGCGCGGGGATGCTTGTCTCTCCCCTCCCCTCCTTGTGCGGACCCCGGCCTCGCCTCGACGGCGTCCCTGGAAGGGAGAGGCGTGCCAAGCCCCGCAGGGCATCGTCGCCTCGAATGAGCCTGAAGGGAAGAAACTGGCGGGGCGGTCAGAAGGGAAAGAGAGCAGAGATCATAGAATCCCTTGGTTGGAAAAGACCTTTGAGATCATAGAGTCCAACTGTCCCATTCCACTACTAAACCAGATTCCTGAGCACTTTATCTACCCATCTCTTAAAAGCCCCCAGGAGAGGTGACTCCACCACTCCCGGGGCAGCTGTGCCAGTGCTGGACAACGCTTTCACTGATGAAATTTTCCCTAATGTCTAATTTGAAACTCCTCTGGCACAACTTGAGGCTATTTCCTCTCGTCCTGTCGTATGTCAAATGGGAGAAGAGACCAACACCTGCCTCTGGACCACCAGAGGGTTCAGTGTTGGTCTCTTCTCCCATTGTAGTCCAAATACTTGAGGTATGGTCATAGCTGTACAGGCTTTTTTGGGCCTGATTTACCTCATACCACAGATAGTAGGTGAACCCTGACAAATTGGGATCACTGGACAGGTTTTTTTTTTCCCCAACGTCAGTGATGTGTAGAAAAGCAGATCTAAAGCCTGCCAGTTGTAACCTGCTAATGTGACTGTTGGACTAAAGGTAAAAGCCCAGAAACCAGCTAGAAGCTGTGACTTTAGAAGTTCAGTGTTATAAATGCTTGCAGAACAGTAATTAACGATTTGAAGGCTCTGCCAGTAAAAGGCTAAACAATGTGAGTAATGTGATCCAAACATAATGATCCTTCTGTGCAGTCTGGACCAGTCACTGCGTGTTTGTGCTGCAGATCAGCACAACTGAGATGCACACTTGCTGAAAGCTCTTACGACCTGATTGAAAGCAGCCATGCTGTGTTGGCTTTGTGATTCAATCACAACAAACACTCGACACAAGCTAGTTAGATGGGATGACTACATTTTCAGAAGTACCTAAAGCTGTTTCTAAACTCTGCGTGGACTTGGTGCATCTAGTCAGGCTACACTGCAGCACTCCTCAGGTCCAGGTATCAGCTCTATGATTTATAGGGGAAGCAACTACACCAGGGAAACCAGAGGCAGAGGAATGCCTCCAGATCACTGAGTTTTACAGACTTAAGGCATTTTTGGGAGGTAATCTGCAACGACGGAAAGGATCTTAAACATGAATCACGTCAAAGAGGGAAAGGATCTTAAAGGGGAGTCATGTCAGTGGTTTTAGAGGAATTACTAAAGTTGTTAACTGTGAAGAATGCTTACTCTGAAGTGGAAGATTATAACAGCCTAGTCCTGGTCACAGTAGCAGTCACCACTATCTAGCTTAGTCACAAGTCCACATAAAAACATTGCCATCCACTTTAGTACTGATATCATTTTAGATGATGAAAAATGAGGCCATATGGAGATTCCAGTCAAGGAGTGGGAGTGTCCTGTGCTAGACAAACTCCCAGTGTACCTAGTATTTGAGAAAGTGCTCTGTATTCTGCAAACACAGTGAGGGGTCAGAAGAAGACCTATGTTTGGCGGATGAGCTTGCTAAGCTGCTCTCCATCATCTTTCAACAGTCCTGGCTCACTGGAGAGGTCCCGGAAGACTGGAAGTTGGCCAATGTGACGCCCATCCATAAGAAGGGCCATAAGGATGATCCAGGTAATTACAGACCTGTCAGCCTGACCTCTGTCCCAGGTAAAATTATGGAGCAGCTAATACTGGGTGCAATCATGCGGCACCTGCAGAACGGCCAAGAGATCAGGCCCAGCCAGCATGGGTTTAGGAGGGGCAAGTCCTGCCTGACCAACCTCATCTCCTTTTATGACCATGTGACTCGCCTGGTGGATGAGAGGAAGGCTGTGGATGTGGTATACCTGGACTTCAGCAAGGCCTTTGACACTGTCTCCCACAGTAGACTCCTAGAGAAGCTGGCAGCCCGTGGCTTAGATGGGAGCACTCTGTGCTCTGTTAGGAATTGGCTGGATGGCCGAGCCCAGAGAGTGGTGGTGAATGGTGTCTCATCCAGTTGGCGGCCAGTCACCAGTGGTGTGCCCCAGGGATCGGTGTTGGGTCCGGTCCTGTTTAATATCTTTATTGATGATCTGGATGAGGGGATTGAGTCCATCATCAGCAAGTTTGCAGATGATACCAAGCTGGGAGGAAGGGTTGATCTGTTAGAGGGTAGGATGGCCCTACAGAGGGACCTGGACAGACTGGAGAGATGGGCTGATTCTAATGGGATGATGTTTAATAAGTCCAAATGTCGGGTACTTCATTTTGGACACAATAATCCCATGCATAGCTATAGACTGAGGACAGAGTGGCTGGAGAGTAGTCAGGCAGAAAAGGACCTGGGAGTGCTGGTTGACAGGAAGCTCAACATGAGCCAGCAGTGTGCCCAGGTGGCCAAGAAGGCCAATGGCATTCTGGCCTGCATCAGGAATAGTGTAGCGAGCAGGACCAGAGAAGTTATCATCCCCCTGTACAAGGCACTGGTCAGGCCTCATCTTGAATACTGTGTACAGTTCTGGGCCCCCCAGTCTGGGAAAGATGTCAGGATGCTGAAGTGTGTCCAAAGGAGGGCAACGAAGATGGTGAAGGGGTTGGAGCGACTGAGGGAGCTGGGGCTGTTTAGTCTGAAGAAGAGGAGGCTCAGGAGAGACCTCATTGCTCTCTACAACTACCTAAAAGGAGGTTGTAGACGGGCAGAGGTTGGTCTCTTCTCTCAGGTGACCAGTGACAGAACTAGAGGGCATGGAATCAAGCTTCGTCAGGGAAAGTTTAGGCTTGATCTTAGGAAAAAGTTCTTCACTGAAAGGGTGATTGGCCATTGGAATGCGCTGCCCAGGGAGGTGGTGGAGTCGCCGACCCTGGAGGTGTTTAAGGGGAGACTGGATGAGGCACTGAGTGCCATGGTTTAGGTGATGGTGTTAGTGTTGGTGTTAGTGTTGGGATGTAGGTTGGACTCGATGATCTCGGAGGTCCTTTCCAACCTTATGATACTATGATACTGTGTGTGATACTGTAATTTATAAATGTCATTATTTTAATTACTTATATAAAATGGAGAATGAATTTCTGTGTTACGAACTGGAATCGAATGGTTACATTTCAGGATCTGGCATTTGCTGACTATTTCAAAGGAGTACATTACTGTGTGCTACAAATTTTACGTGAAAATATTATGCATAAAAGAATAAATAGGAGACAATGTCGGCATAGGTTAAGGTCCAGCAACTTCAGTTGCTGTGAGATAAACTGGAGGCCTCATTTTCAAAAGTATTATACCCTTGCAGCTTCCCCTATATTTTCATTGAAATTGCTAGTCTGCTGTTTGGCTGTAAATCAGTCCAAATAGTAGCTGAATACCTTGACTCATATTACTGATTGTGCATACTTGTATTCTCACAGCTGAATCTAACAATTCTACCTGTGCTTATACTTATTTTTCGGGTTTTTTTCCTAGAACATCTATATTCCTGGAAGCAGAAAATACTATAGTTATTAAAGCACAATTTGTGTCTCAGTGACAATGGACTTAAAACTGCTTTGAATAAATTAAATGGTGATGCTTGTCAGCCAAAGAGAACTTAATTTAGTGTCTTTTTTTCAGTATATCATGTTCTTTGTGACTTCTGGAGAAATCTACTTGAATAATGCTTTGAAATGAGCTTCAGTGAGATGACTTCTGCTTTTAATAAGCTGCAGTGAATAAAAACAAATTACACCTATAATGTATCACATCTCATTTCACAATATTTATATGTATTTATGAGATCTATGCGTATATATATGTATTTATATATATTCCAATTCTAAATCTCATTTTAACATAAGTAACTGTAATAAGCTAAGCACTGCTTTTTATTCCATATGACAAAATAAAATCTTAACAATAAAAAAAAATTAACAAAACGTCTTTGTTGCATATCCAAGCAGTAACCAACTGCAGTAAGTATTTTTGTAGGTGCAACCCTAATCCTGTCTTTTAAGCACATTGTTATGACTTTAGGTTGTTACTCATATATTGTTCTTACGTAATACATATTTGATTCTGTGAATTTAGAACTGCATGCTATTTCTAGGAATATTTGTTTGCATCAGCTGATGACTTTGAAAGCAAAAATCTTTGCTAATTTAGACCTGTTGTGCAAGTACGGTGGGGTGTAAAACATAGGAACTGTCCCAGCTATCACAGAAAGAACTGCATTTTTTTTATTTCCCTAGAGCTGTATTTTGACTTTGTAAATAGTGATAGCATGGTAAAGATCATACAATAAATGCTTTTATTAACCTACATGATAATATTTCTCCAAAGAGATTACAAGAACAAGATTCTCCTCTGTTCTGTCAGTTGCCCAATCATGAAGTCTTCATTTTTTTAAAGAAGGCAAAGAAGAAAACAACAAAAAGCCAACTGAAAATATCTCCTATATAATCTTCAAAGGAGCAAGTAATTTGAGGTAGTTAAGGTATTGACTCAAGATGCTTGATTTTCAGGACCTCTGTGAAATAAGTATTGTCAGAGTAGCTGGGACTAAACATTTCTGAAAACCATACCTTGGCTTTTTCTAGAAGAATGCATAAAATTTCAGTATATTTTTGAAAATGTAAGTCATTTAAACTGTGTTACTCGGCAAAATGTAGGTCAAAAATCTTTTATGACTATCTAGGTAGTAAATATATCCCTTACAAATGTTGTTGTAGTAATTTGCAGGTCACGACAGAGTTAAGACTGATGGCAGAAAAAGTTTTCCATTTTTCTTTTTTGAATGTTTGAATGTTGGGTGTAATCAGTAGTTTCTTTAGCACACAGTCTAAGCCTTTAACTTTGCAGTTTGATTTCAGTCTTATGTTTTTGTTACTTCATTTGCACTGGCAAACTAAATGTGTCCAATTTTTCTCATAATCTTCATTTCGTTCATTTACAGTGAAGTTTCACTCCTATTGTCTAGCCATTCTTAGATTAATTCTCAAGTTCTCACTCATGTTTTCTTTCAATGAACTTAAATCCATTTTACAGAGAGTAAAGGAGCAAAACAGGTAGATCATTTGAGGGATTTGGAGGTTGGTCTGCTTTCCATTGTCAGGAGATTTAGACACATTTAGATTTAGAGCTCCAGGCAATTTCAGCCTCTACAGACCCTAGTATCTGCTAAGGTCTTTGCTACAGAGATAGTTAAATATCTCTTTTAGAAACTATAATTTGTGACTGTGCAAGGTGGCACAGCTATTCTCATTCTGAAAGTAATTTTGTGAAATGAGTGGAAAAACTCATTTCAGTAGATCCTGAAGGATTTGATCCATATGGCTTTTTGACACAAGCTTTCTAGCCACTCTTCCCCAAGCTGGTAGCATTGCATGGTGTTCTGCTGAAGTGCAGGACCTGGCATTTGTCCTTGTTAAACCTCATAAAATTCATCTAATTGATCTGGCCTGTCCAGATCCCTCTGTAAAGCCTTCCTACCCTCAAGCAGATCAACACTCCTGGCCAGTTTGATGTCATCTGCAAACTTACGAGGGAGCACTCAATCCTCTTGTCAAGATCATTGATGAAGATATTAAATAGAACTGGTGCCAACACTGAGCCCTGGGGAACACCGCTTCTGACTCATCACCAAATGGATTTAGCTCTGTTCACTACAGATCTCTGGGCTTGGACATCCAGCCAGTTTTTTTATCCAGCAAAGAGTACACCGGTCTAAGCCATGACCCACCAGCTTCTCTAGGAAAATGTGGGAAACTGTGTCAAAGGCTTTGCTGAAGTCGAGGTAGATAACATCCACAGCCTTTTCCTCATCCACTAGGCGAGTGATCTGCTCATAGAAGGAAATGAAGTTGGTCAAGCAGGACCTGCTTTTCACAAATCCACACTGGCTGGGCCTGATCCCCTTGTTGTCCTGCCTGGTGAGTGCACTCAAGATGAACCACTCCATAACCTTCCCTGGTACTGAGGTCAGACTGACAGGCCTGTAGTTTGCCGGATCCTCCTTCTGGCCCTTCTTGTAGAAGGGCATCACATCTGAGACCGCCCCTGTAAACCAGGTCTGCCGATAAATGAGGAAGAGTGGTTTGGCAAGCTCCTCCACCAGATTCCTCAGTACTCTCGGGTGGATCCTGTCTGGTTCCGTAGACCTGTAAGTTGTCCAGGGTGCATAGCAGGTCATTAACTGCTCCCTCTTGGACTAGAAGAGGTTTATTCAGGGCTCCATTCTTATCTTCCAAATAGGGAGGTAAATACCCTGGGGATAACTGGTCTAACCATTAAAGAGAGAGGCAAAGAAGACATTAAGCACTTCAGTCTTTTCCTTATTCTTGGTGGCAGTGTTCTCCTCTGCATCCAGTAAAGGATGGAGATTCTCCTTGGTTCTCTTTTTGTTGTGAATGTATTTATATTATGCGTTTATATATTTATATATGTATACATATAAAAAATCATAATTACATATTTTTATATAAATCATCTGGTTCATTAGAGCTTACATTACATATAGATAAAGGTCTATTCAGATAGAGATTGTGCAGAGTGAGAACTCATTACAATTGCTTGGATGGACTAATAAATGCAAGTGGCCAAATTCTTACTCAGATTTTCACTTCTGTGCTATAATTCAACTTGTACTTAAATGACAGGTCTATATTTGGTGTATTTTTTAGTCTATTGGAGATGGGTTTAAGTATTTTAACCTTTATGAACTTTTAGACTATTATCTTCATCTTACTGTGATCTATGTGCAGCTAATACAAACTAATATAGACCTACTAAAGAAACTTCTGGCTCTTGAGACTACAGGCCCTGAGAATCAGTGATTGGCCAGTCTTTCTGCTCGCCTTTCAATTGTGTGGAAGCATACATAGGTTGGTTAATAGAGTACAAAATGTTCCAAAGAGGTTGGGTAGGAGACAATTACAGAAATACTAGATGGAATTGGGGAACCTCCAACATACCTTTTTTTAGGTGAAAATAACTTCAAAGATTCAAATTACCGGTGCAGTCAGCATGAAACCACCAAAGCTTCATAGCAAATTATGTTGGAATATAAGTTTTAAAGAACAAGCAACTCTTCCAGCTCTGCAGCAATAGCTGAAGCAGTGAATTCTCGTTCAGTCATGTACTCAACTCTTAATCTCTCAGAACAAAATGCACAATTTCTTGCCCATGTATCTGTGTTTCACACTGTTACTGCAAATCTGTGTCGAATTTTCAGTGCCAACTGGATCTTTTGTACTATTGAATATCCAATAATAACTGTTACCAGACAGCATATTATGTCTAATTGTTCATATTGTCCACAGGTTCGGAGACTGTCCCATTGGTGCCTATTTGAAGTACTGAGAAGAATTATCTGCCACCCTTGACACAGATTAGTAGTGAAGTCCACAGATGTTATGACCTATTCCCAGCAGTTCTTAAAGCAAGAGTGATGATAAGACATTAGTATAAGCTTATGGCTCCACAAGTTTGAAAATTAATATTAACATGGTCTAATTGCAAAAAGAGTGTTTCTGAAAATTTCACCTGGATCAAATAGGTCAGGCAAGGGGCTTATATAATTGATAATAGTTTGGACTAAAGCCAAGGCTTAAAAGGAATAAATTTTGCTGCTTCTACAGAAACAAAACAGATAACAAACAAGCCTCCCACCTCCACAGCCTACAAATAAAAAGAGAGAAAGTTCGAGTCTCACGCTGTGGAAACAAAGACTACTTCTCTACAGCCTTTGCTCCTTTGCTACAGGGCTTCTCATGCATTTTTCCCATAAACACAGCAGAGTAACTCACAAAAATGTCGTGGGATTATCAAGCTGTATTCTTTCATAACATTTTCTATACCAGCGTGAGGGAATCAATGCAACCTGAGCAGGCAGGATGAAAAAGGCAGAGTTCCTATATGCCTCTTCTGAGCTTGCACTGTATCGTAGAGGAGACAGAGCCTCATAAAAGGCTGCACACTACTGTCAGAACTCAATGCTCTCAATGCTTGTTTAGAAAGGCTTGAGTATTTAGACTTCATTATCTCCAGAAGTGCAATAACATAGATATCAGTACCAGTGTTCAGTACGGTGTAAAAATAAGTGCAAATGCCTCACAAGAAGTGGGAGCAGAATGTCAATGAAAAAAAGAGTGAATCTTGAGTACTGTGCAAACTTCTCAACCCATCCTTTGCTGAGAAACCTAAAGAGGTCATGACTATTGCTTAGCATACGTTTTATAATACCACATGATCTCGTCGATTCTGTGATACATGGTCTCTTTTGAAGCAATGGCTAGCTCATTTCATTCCTTTCTGCTTTGTTTATAACCAAAAGTTACAGTTGTGTGTTTTCTATTCCACCTTCAGCATATAAACAGAGTACAATAGTGATGCTTTTGAGAAGAATAGCAAAATTACCTAGTTTTCATGAATCTGCTAATGCCAGAGGTTTAATATCCAACTATAGCAGGGATTCACAGCCACTTCCACCTTTAATTTGAGAACCAAGTGGTTTTTTTTCCATATGCTGTAACCATATTTCTCTCCTTTTTTTGTGTAGTCATCTGTGGATATTTGAAGAACCACTCCTTGCACAAAAGAAATGTCAGGTAAAATAAGCGTCTTTTACCTTTCAAGTGGTGGATTATACAGTCCAAAGACACATTATTTAGCAAACTCTTAAGCATTTTCCCATTTTTCCCAATGGGCTAGCCTTCCTCTGCTTTGTGTTCGTGTGATGTCACCATGATAAACCCATAGGGCATTGTAAATGCAGCTCTGAATTGCATGAAGGTGCTGCAGTGTTGAAGGCTACGGAAGGCCATAAGGTATAAAGAAATGGACATCTTCGATTCATGTCACCATATCATACTGAAAATAAGAAAAAAAAGTTGTGCACATTCAGTAGTACTCTTCTTGCCTGGCTTTAAATATGCACAGCAAGACAAAAAGTCATAGAATGTTTTGAGTTGGAAGGGATCTTAAAGATTATCCAGCCCAACATCCCCCCCTCACCCTCCACCTCACCCCGCCTACCATGGTTAGGGACACCTTCCACTGCATGACACTGCTCAAAGCCCCATCCAACCTGGCCTTGAACACCTTCAAGCATGGGGTATCCACAATTTCTCTGGGCAACCTGTGCCAGTACCTCACTGCTCTCACAGGAGAAAATTTCTTCCCAGTGTCTAATCTAAACCTCCTACCTTTCTACTCAAAAGTGTTACCCCTCATTCTGTCACTGCACTCCCTGATAAAGAGCCCCTGCCCATCTCCCTTTAAGTACTGGAAGTCTGCCTTCCATGGGAGGTGCTCTAGCGCCTGATAATAGTCATGACACTCCTCTGGACTTCCATCAACAGGTCCATGTCTTTCCTGTGCTGAAGATTCCAGGTGAGGTCTCACAAGAGCAGAGCTGAAGTGAAGAACCACTTAACTCAACCTACTGGCCATGTTTCTTTTGATGCAGCCCAGGATACAGTTGGCTTTCCTGGCTGTGAGTACACATTGCCCCAGCCCTTATTCAGTTTTGCATGCAGCAATGTCCCAAAGTCCTTCTCCTCAGGGCTACTCTCAATATATTCTTCACTCAACCTGTATTTCTGCTTGTGAGTTCCAAGCAGCCCCATTCCAGCTGTAGGACCTTGCACTTGGCCATGCTGAACTTTTTGAGGTTTGCACGGGCTCACCTCTCTAGCCTGTCAAGATCCCTCTGGATGGCATCTCTTCCCTCTAGAGCAGCAACCACAAACTTGTTGAGGGTACATTTAAGCAAGCTGTACGGTCGCTTTTTAATTAGCAGAGAGAGCTATTTACTTCTAGAGCAGAAGTTATCTGATATATTTTACTTCTAGAGCAGAAGTTATTTGGTTTATCTGTCTGTTTTCAAATGACACGAATTGCCTGCCAGGTACATCTATTCGCTTAATGGACTCTAAAAGATAACTAGAAATCCCCCTTAGATGTAGACTTCTTGCAAAGCCGATGGCTAAAATTAGGTGGTAACAATATTGCTGGGGACAGACAAGGAGAGAAGACAGAGTAGGTGGAGGAGGGTGGGTATGTGTGTTTATTGTTTTAAGAGTATAAAAGGTACATGGTACAGATGTGAACAGAGATATTTCTATTATTGCTGACTGAAAGTTGTATGATAAAACCATTGACACTCACATATCAGACTGTTGAGCTCTCAAATTAGAGAATTCAGACAGGGTTTCACCGCTTCCGTGACAAGCCCACAGAATGCAATTCTTTCCTTAGAGAGACTCTGCAAACTACTGTGAGGAGATTATTTAATTAAGTACAAAAATAATCCTAAAACCTCATCGTGATCGAGGGGGAAAAGAGAGACTGAAGAGCTAATTAGAGAAATAATTAGAGACAGAAACATTTTAATTTATGTTGCCTATTTTATTCTGTTTGGGGAATCCTTGTAATCAGAAAGTTCCTCCTCTTTTTTTTTTCTTTAATACTTTTTTTTGTTTGCAGCTACTTCAAATATTCTTCAGTCTAACTACCATCAGAAGGTTGCAACTACTTTTTGAAAAACTCAATCATTTGGTTTCTTTTTTCAAACTTATATGTGGTCTATATTTCTTGACCAATAGCAAGTTTTAAGAAGAGAATGCTGAACTGAATGCTGCTTATATCATATCATTTGGAAGAAAAGTTCTTGAGATCTGAAATCAATAGCTTAGGTATGTATGGTACTTTTGGAAGAAAAAATCTCTTTATAATCATACCTTTTCTACATTCCTCAAAATAAACATCATTTGTGGGTTTGGACTCAGTACAACCTGTCTCTGTGCTCTTTGCCAGTGATGCTACATTTGCTACTGATCGGTAAATTTGTCTTTTACATACAGCGTTCCAATAACGTTCTTCTCCACAGCCAAAACAATACTTCAGAATAAATAACAGGTATGCTGCTATAAATATTCCACACTGTCAAATAATATTTTTGCCAGAAAGTGTTCTGCTTTCTAAAGGAAATATTGGGTTGGCATGAGGAAGAAAGATTGCAGGCTGATGATGCTTCGGGAGAGCAGGTGAGTTACTAAAAGGAAAAAAGATATTTGATTAACATGTTAGGAAATGGACGGTGTGTCCACTCACAGTTAAACAAACATAAGTATTCTTTGCTGATATGCCAATGAGATGTCCGTAAGAGATAAGCGCTCGGTATGTAAACAGCAAAAGTGAACAGTATTTACTATAACACCCATGATAATTTGTTGCAATGCACACAGGGCATATTTTACTGGTAGTTCTTAGAACAAAGGATATGGTTGTAAAAATCAGGGAGGTAGTTTGTACATTTAGAAGTCTTTATGCAGCTTTATATTTTAAAGTGCTCTAGCGTGGATATCTAATAAAATAATGAGTACCTCTCCCTTAGAAAAGACCCTCTAAAAGATTGTCTTAAACATTCAAGGGTACAGTCCTGCTCGGCATATTTTGCCCTGAGCTCTGCTTCTATTACATTTTGGTCTCTGCTTCTTAAGTCAAATGTCCGTATTAAAAAGAAATCCCATTTTAAGAATCTCTGGTTTAGTGCACACTTTCCTTTGCAAGAATTTTAAGCCTAGTGAGAAAGTAAGGCCTACAGTAAAGGAGACGGATGCAGTGAAGAATCAGTTTCTTCCCCTAAGATTGCATTTGGGCTCTTAAAGTTAAACTAAAAAAAAAAAAGGAAAAGAGAGAGCCAGATTTTGCACTTGCCTTAGGCCTGCTCTGAAGAGAAATGCTTTAAATGCTCCTTTCCATCTGTTGTTCGGTCTTTCAGAGCCCATTAAGGTCTCTAGAACTACTCGAAGTTGTACTGTCCTGCACTTGCCTCTGCCATAATGCTTTAAAACTGGAAACTGACCTTGGACCATGGGTCATGTAGCACAGTACTGTCATCAGACCATTCTTACTGATGTCATTTTAAATATTGTGTCAGCGTTAGTGCATACAAGACAAACTAGTTCAGCTGCTCCCAGATGTTGATGGAACGCCCGGAGTCCAAGCTGAGTCAAACACAAACAATGGAAGGAAGCACTTGCTGCTTTCCCATTCAACATCCAAGACTTCAGGCACTGACGAACTATAAATATCTTCAGCTCGTGCTGCTTGAGGTCAGTGAATTAGCATTAACAGTTAACAATCATTAGTGCATTAAACCCTCACCTCATCAACATCACTGGACTTGCTTAGAGACCAAAATTGTATAGGATAACTGCAACTGAGAAATTTAATCTGTATATTGTGATTCTGTGCTCAAAGAATAATAGGTTAGAATTTTTGTAGCTTTATTCTTACAGCTCTTAACAGGTTCTTATTTTGGATCACTTCCAAATTCTCAGTACTCTGCTTTCTGGAGTTATTCACAGCATGTGGAAAAGGGCCAAGCACAATTGTTATTCTGAGGAGCACTTAGAAAAAGCCTCAAACACAAATCCAAATCTTCCCAATTCCTTTTTAGTGCGATCTCTTAATTACAGTGCTTTTAACATTAATTCTGTCATGTGTTTAGATTGTTCCAGACATGCCACTGTAAAAACAGGCTAAAGAACTGTATTAATCATCCAAAGAATAGACTTTCACATGAATTTTCAAAGCTACCTTTGGCAGACTATATTTTGAAAGTTATCTTTCGAAAGTTATCTTTCCTTGAATATTTCCTTGTGACCCTCATTTACTAAACAAACAATTTTCTTATTGTGTTTTTCTTTTTTGTTCTTTCATAGTCACTCTTTCCCTGCATATTTATGGTATACTTTTATCTTGATTCTTGGTTACATCTCTTGACAGCCTTTCCACTTTCCAATTAACATGTTAGATTGGACTGCATTTGTATGCCATCTTTGGCCTTTTCATCTTTTAATTTTTTTCACAGGGATGTGGTAGGAAGTTACCTGCATCTGGTGGGAGGATATTGTTCTTTCTCACAACGGAGAAAAACATAACTAGAAAAATTTATGTTCAAATCTTAAAAAAAACTTGCTTAAAAATAATGGCCTGTGCTTACGGATTCCTTCAAAGATAAAACTGGGGAACTAGTGACTCCAAATACATTATCATCTTAAATAAATTGATTACTGTTGTACTTGGTATCATTCAACCTACAAGTAAAATTATCATATATATGTTTTTATCAGAAAAATTATTAGTAATTTATTATTTTGTTTGAAATGTAGCCAATACATGGAGAGGGCTCAGATGAAAATTTACACATTGCCTTATTTAGTAGATGAGGGCAAGGGTAGTTAGAGATTCTTCAAACACAAGAAAGAGTACATTATCTGTGCAAAAGTGACAGTGATTTCCAAAGAGGAGGCAGAATTATTTGGTGATTTCCAAAGTTGTATTCTCTTCGATGAATGCAGAGTTCTTAATCTGAATGAAGTTTCCAAAGAGAAAACTGAGCCCAACAAAAAAACAGTGTGTGAACTTTAAATCAATTATGATTTAGTTATCAGTGGATAAGCATCTGTGCTATTGAGCTGGAAATGAAGAGAAAGAAGACCTTAGGACTTGCCTTTTAAAACAAATATATCAATGATTTTTGTACTTCATTTCTACTCCCTGTATCTTTACAAATTTTGTAGCAGTGTCTTGTGTTTAGATTTCACATTAAATCACCAGGTTTGCGTTAAGATAAATTTCAGCATCACTAGCAAACCTCAAGGCACTGTATCTGCAGGAGAATAAATTTTCAAGAAGCACTGAAAAGGTCCATAGTGTATTTGCTCAATGGTTTGCGTTATACTGCTGTGGGGTAACCTACCAAGACTGCAGTGTAGACATATCCACAAGGTTGGAATCAGAGTTGAAACTATCTGTACGCTCAAAGGTAAAACTGAGGGCTGTGTTCAGTATTTTAATAGTAGGACTATCCTGTTTGTCCATATTACTTTGTCCACAGTATACCATATTGTTTTCTACAGTTGCCAGTCAGGTCTGATCTTGAGATCTCCTCTGTAATCATTCTTGAACAGATTGAAAAATATGTTTAGCACACAGAAACCAATGAGGACCACTTTGATTTCTGTGTTACCTAAAGTGAAATCTTCATTGTGTTTAAATCAAACATCTGATGCCAAAAGAATATGACTCATGTCTTCATTCTTGTTGTATAGGAGAACCTCAATTTAGAAGCTCAGTATTACATCTAGGTCTGGAAAGCCTGCCTTATAATACAAAGGTTGTTGCAGGTTAAAACAAAGTAAGTAGATGTCTCACAGGAAGATTAAGGCATCAGGATAAACTTCCTGCCACTTCTTCCACCTCCCCAAGCTTGTGGGTATTTTCTGCCCTCCTTCCATGCTCCTCCATGTTTAGACTGGCTGGATTTCTGCATCTCTACAGCAGGCTAGGTCAGGAAACTGATACAGCTGAAAAGTAACCAAAGCAAAGGAAAAAAGTTCCAATTTGCATTTGCCTACATAGCCAATAGCACTAGCCCAAAGTGAGAAGCAGGACATGCAGCCAAAGCAGGAAGTGATGGAGAGATTACCTTTAATAGCAGCTGGCATTTCTGTTGGTTTAGGGTCACTGTACCACAACCTAAGCAATGCTTGGTCACCATTTAGAGAGGAAAGAAACCCTAACTGGTAAGATGAAGCAGTTAATAGCCCCAATATAGTTTAAAAATCCATTCAGGTGAATGCAGACTGTGGGTCTGTAGGGATGAGTTTTGGAAACATTTAACCAAAACCTAACTTTGCAAGCAGAAGACGGTGGTTTTGAAAGATACGGTAAATTAAAGGGTTTTTAGTTAAGTTGGGCAACGGTAATGGAATGCAGAATGGCACTCCTTATAAAAGTGGAACATTTGAAAATAGTTCTATTTTAAACAAAGTGAAAGAGAGCGTGTGCCTAACCTCATTTTTAAAAATAGTCTTAGAATTTTGAAGGGCTGAACACCTACTTAGAGAGCGTATTAGGAGCAGATTCTGAGACAAGAAGCTCAGAGATGATACTGGGGTTGGATGGAGAGCAGGGAAGTCGATGAATTCCTGACAGAACAATAAGATTTGTCAGGGACAGGAAGTTAGAGTCTGCAATGAAGCTGAGTGAGAGTTCACAGCATTTTGTAACTGAGCATCTAATACTGCAAGAAGCAATATCTGAGGAATACAGCTGTTAAGGTTCTTCCTCAGTGGACAGCTCAGCCCCACACAGCTGCTTGCTCTTTCCCCCCCAAATACAGTGGAATGGGCGAGAGAATCAGAAGGGTGAAAGTGTAAAAACCTCTGGGTTGAGATAAAGACATTTTTAAGAGGGAAAGCAGAGGCCACATGTATAAGCAAAACAACATAAGAAATTCATTCACTGTTTCCAATAAGCAGGCAGGTGTTTGACCATACCCAGGAAAGCAGGGCTTCATCATGTGTAACGGCTACTTGGGAAAGCAAACGCCGTGACTTCCAGTCTCTCCCCTTCCTCCTTTTTTTCCCTCAGCTATTATTGCTGAGTGTGATGTCATGTGCTATGGAATACCCCTTTCGGGTCAGCTGTCCTGGCTGTGTCCCCTTCCAGCCTCTGTGCACCTCCAGCCAACTTGCTGGAGAGAGCTTGAGAAACAGAAGAGGCCTTGGTGTGCAAGTATTGCTCAGCAATAGGTAAAATGGTGTGTTATCAACAATGTTAGTCACAAATCTAAAACATAGCACCATATGAGCTGCTATGAAGGGAAATTAACTCTATCCCTGCCAAAACAAGTACAAAAGCTTAGACAGGTGAAAGTTACATACAATAAGAAAAATTAGAGACTTACATATCACCAAGTCAATTCTTAATATACAAGAAAAACATCCAAGAAATAAAATTCAGAATTTTACAAACATCAGCAAAGTACAGTCACTGTACAAAGATGACATCAGTCATATGCTCAGATGAGTTCATCTGGCAGTGGAATAAGGCTGGACAACTGTGGAACTTATGTATGAGACACTGGAGGCAAAAATAATGTCACAGCAGAGCAGAAAATACAGTAGAGGAGATGAAGAAGGTTTAAAGTCATGAGTTTTTCTTGATCTAGCAACACCATTAGATTTTAAATAAACTAATTCAGTTCGGTGCACTTTTTTCTTCAGCTACCACTAATATCAAAACAATGGTCTAAGCCAACCTCATTTATGGGTTAACCAACAAGTAAGATATCATATACTGCTGGTCTTTGGTCATAAATTGTTGTGTATATTCAAAGATCTCAGCATTATCCCATTCCCAGAGCGAACTGCACCATTTATCCTGTGACAAATTTGATTACAGATCAACACCTAAAGTATAATCCTCTTCTTCATTAAAAAAATATTGCTTGTTCCCTATTCCTTCTTGATTTTATGGTGGTTTATAAAATCCTAATATAAATATTAGTAAATAATAAATAATAAACTGATCAGAATAATAATGGCCAAATAATTTTCTCTAAGAAAATGTTTTTCATCAATGACACCCGATATGTTTTCATAAACAGAATTAGGGCAGGTGGCCCGAATATGCAACTGTATGAAGCATAGAACATATCTAATACCTAGAAAATATTTAATATCAAACTTAACTCACAGCAGCTATCAATTGTTTTTTATTTTTCCTTTTGCTTAAGGGTGGTGGTTATGGTAAATGAAGGCTACAAAAAGATGAGCTCATTAGAAAGACTCAAGGGCAGACAAGGGAGAACATATACATGTATATTTCATTAAGCCAATAAAAGTGATATATAAACCACTGCAATGTCAGAAGCAATTTACTGTTACTCAGTGTTGAACTCTACTGAAAATTTCATGAGCATCGATCAGGATTATTTTGTGGGACCATCTATAGACATGTTACAATTGATTTATTTTCCTCTCTCTATTTTGATAGACTGCTGTGTAACCCCTGTAAAGTAAGTGTCATTGGACATTCCACTAGAAGGGAGGCTTGTTTTTCTATCCATCCACATTTCCTTTTAAACCATGTTATTGATTACTTGAGGGTATCAGCAACTGATGAAAAGGTGAAGCACTCCTCATCAGGTGTTGAAAAGTCACTGTCATTGTATTTTTAGCAGTGTTTTAGGATTTATGACACCAACCTACAGACTTTAACAAAAGGCATATTCTTTTTAATTTATGTGTGTAGCATTTCACACATTAACAAAGTCACTACTCTTCTTCATTCAGCAGCCACTGTCACAAAAATGTCCTTCAAATTTTGGAGGGAAGTGAAGAAGTGAGTCCCTGATGTCAGGTTTTATTACTAGATAATTTAAAAATTACGATAGGTTTGCATATCAGTTTGTGAATTATTAAAATATTTTTAAATAATATTGTATATTAGTGGGCTTTTTTCCTTAGAATTTTTTATAAGAGACATAATTATTTACTATGAAGTGCTTCTCAGGTTATCTCCTTACTGCAGTGTTTTCCCATTCATTTCATAGTATCTGCACAGACTTACAGTTCTTTCAGCATAGATTCAAAACCAAATCACTAGTCAATTGGGTTTAGGTATCTGAAGTATATCCTACTGGCACAGGACACTGTGCAGCAAAGAAGCATGACATAAGAAGTGAAACATAATAAAAGCAGAGTGTGTGCCCATCTCAGCTAAAAGCAATGCGAACTCCACAGGCTATTATATCTGATCATGATCTGTGATCTGTGTGGTGAAGCACTGGAAAACAGAGTTCTGTTTTTTAAGCCTGACTTGAACAGTGATGGATTCATTCCATACCTCTGGATGGACACAGTAGTCTTGTCCCCAGATTTCAGTTCCTTAGGTGTAAAATTTTCCTTGAATATAAGACATGACTAATACTAGATAGCTCATATCTATGTGTTAGTTTTTATAATTGCATTTAAACACTAAATTCCAGATGCTGATGATAGTCTTCTTCCAGATGGTGTTGCCGTGTGCTAGTCTGCACCATACAACTTCGCAGATAAGAACTCACTATTCTGGTTAGTTTGTGGACAAAGGTACTTCTAAGTTTGAGGATGTCAGGATTAGGCTTGGATTAGCTTATACCTGCCAAACAGAACATCCTCTAGTTCAAAGTCATAACCAAGAAGTTGTTTTGGAGGTCACTGGAAAGATATTGAAGAATTCTCTTTGCACATACAGGAAGCTGTGAGACTTAATTCAGGTAATGATTGTGATAAAATTATCATATTAATATTATTATTAGCCTATATTTACTGTTCAAAGAGAGTGATTTTTTTAAGAACTGAGCAGTCTCTGGTACTTTATGTATCACTGATCAAATACAGGATCATATTTCAAGTCTGTGCAAGGATCAAAATTAACAGCACACATTCAAAGACAAGAGTAGAAATAAATCCTAATTAATCATTCTGATTTGGAAAAGAACAAAGAATGAAGGAAAATACTAGCTATTCCAATTTACAAAGAAAAAAGAAAGGACAGTCATGTGAAGGAATCACACCACCTCCTGCAAATAGCCTCTGTGTGATAGCAAACAAGCAGTAGTTTCACAAGGTCTTAGATGCATTCAGAATAGGAGGGATCCTTCTCTTTCATTGCTCTACTAAACACAAGAAGTCAAGATCCAAGAGAGCTCCAAGAGTAACAAAAAAGCAAAACTTAAAATATAGGCAGTACAACTTCTTCAAAATCACCCAAAATGAATCGGTTTGACACTATCCTTCTGTAGAATAGAGATGGAGATATGAGAATGCAGGAAATAGGTACTGTCACTCATCTGATGCTTGCATTGCATCATCGTTCATCATTCTTCATTCTTCTCGACGCAGTCAGCACTGATTCAAGAGACTGCTTAATAACCAGGCAACTTCTACTGTGCTTAAAATCCAACATGCTGAATATCCCATCGTCATTCAGGTTGCACCACTGCAAACACCTCATATGGATGAATACTGAAATCTCCCTTTTAAACAGAGAGCATATATTCAACACTCAAGAAAATTCATATGTCAGTCAGTAGGTAAGCCAGGATCATATGAAACCAGACAGAAAGTTAGTCTGTACTGTATCGAAATAGAGCTTGTACTCTGCCTTGAAGTCTCAATCTAAATTATTACATTGTCACTGTGCCAAGTGTCTGCTGAGTTTCTGTCATAATGCCAGGATTAATTCCAAATCAGAGCTCACAGATGACTTATAAATGCTCTTTGCATAGCACCTTAAATACAGATGCTATTTTGGGAGAGGTTAATACCAGGAAAACCCCTTATCAGTTAATTCCATGCAAATATGAAGCCTTGTAATGGAATGTAGCCACTTCCTGTACCCTACTTGGTTTTATATCATGTACTTCAGTGCCATCCAGTGTTAGACACAAGGTCACTTGCCTAAAAAAAGTAATTTTCTTGCTTTAATACTTCAGTTCCTGGTTTATCTCTCCAAGTTTATTGTATATATGTCCAATATCAACCCACTTACTATTTTAAAATCTTTTAGAAACATTCAATTTTTAATTCAATTACAGAATTTTGGAAGCTGAACATAGAAAAAGAAGAGGATCATAGTGATCTAAGAAATTCTTTGTCCGGAAAAAAACAAAAGATCCTTTCAATCCTATTTGTCTTAGCGGCGTTTCAGATCAGTTGCAAACAATGTGTTCATTCATTGTTTGGAGGGCAGTTCTATATTTTCTGGAGAAGACAGCTGTTTCAGTCTTAAGAATACCACTTCCTTTCATAGGAAGCCCTACTAAAGTCTTCTTCTGAAAGAGAGTAATTTATTGGTAGGAAGATTTAAAAAATAATCACTCCTTATTTATTCATTTGAACTGACAGCCATAGGAAGAGACCATGGCATTTCATTTTGCTGTCTTTAAAGATGGTGATCTTCAGTCAATGTTGGGCTGATGTACTAGATTTTTTTCATGACCACTAGTAGTTCAGATTCACAACCATTTTTATCTCATACGCACTACTACTAAAATAATAAATGAAGACAGCAACAACTAGATTGATGACGTATAAACATTCATTAACTTCACAGCCAAGTAATCCTACCTGCGAAGGTTTGGAAAGCCGGATCAGGATCAGAACCAGAGTCAAGAAAGCAAGGAATCAAAGCAGAGCTAAGAGAGGAGCAATGCAACAGACTTTCAGGGGCTGAAGTATGAAGTGAGTTCTGGTCTGCAGGAAAAGCAAGGAAAAGTGCTGTCAGAGCCATAGGGCTCTTCTGGCAATCTTCATCCACACCCCCAGCCCATTGGATCAGGAGCCCATCTGGTCTTGGCCTCAGGGACTGGTCCTGGGCTGAGCTATGCTGTAGGAGTCCCGTCTTCAGTTTTGTCTTCTGCTGCTGCTGAATTGTTGTTTGTTTTTTCTGGGCTGGTGTTGGACATTAGTCCTCACTTCACTTTGCCTGATGGTTGCAGACCTGTCATTCATCTGGTGGCTGTCAGCACTTTGCTTTTGCAGCTCTCTGGCACACATTACAGGAGCTTTTTCACTGTATCTGGGACAAGGTGCTGCAGGAGGCTGTACCTCTCCTGGTGCGAAGTAAGCACATGGCCTCAGTCGCAGACCTGGCAGGGCACATGGAAGACAGTGGTCTGTTCTGTCTGCAATGGACCACAGGTCTCTGGAGCTAGCTCATGTCTTGCCTCTGCCTGCTAGCAACCCAGCTTGCTTTTATTGCTGGGAAAATACACATTACAATAAGAGAAATTGACAAGAGAAATACCAGTCTTGAGTCAGATGCTCAGAGGCAGGTTGTATGGCGAACAGAGCAATGCCCTGTCAGATCAATAAATTTCTTAGGTATGCTATATTCCGCGGTTTCAGTACAGGCCGGGGGAGAGGGACTTAGGGGTTGCTGATTGACGGAAGCTCGAGGTAAGCCGGCAACGTACGCTCACAGCCCAGAAGGCCACCTGTGTCCTGGGCTGCACCAAGAGACGGGGAATCCCGCCAGCAGCCGGCACTGAACCATTTTTTTGTGAAACTTTGCCATCTAGAGGCCATGTGGGGGAGCACTAGGATATGATACGACTACAGTAATAAAGGAAAAATATTAAATCAAATTTCTGGATGTTCCCAGGTATAGTTTGTTTAAAAGAGCACTGCCTTCAATATCTTCTGCATGTAGTTTTGTTGACAATATAATCTTGAAAGTGTTGAGCTGATAGCTCTCCCCAAACGAGAATCAGTTCTTCACTGCATTTTTAACATGCATGTCTAATCTGAGCCTGACTCCAGTTAAAAGGGATTTTTAAATTGTTCATAAAATATAATTGTGACAAGTACTTTTAATCTTTTCATTGCACGAAAGATTGTTTCAGAAGCTCTCTCTTCTGCTGGTGGACCAAAGATTAAATAAGCAGTTACACCAAGTAAGTTCATTATTAAGACAGAATTCAATATTTGTGACAGAGAAAGGTAAAAATTTGTCTTCTTTGCAATATCAATCTGTTTATTCTCCTCACAAAAATCTCAAACTAAATGAAATTTTTTCAAAGAAAAATGCTGATACGTCCATTTTCACTTGTTTGTATCAAATTAGAAATACCTTTAAAACACTATTAAAAGATTAAGAAACATCTTCAGATATATTTGGTAACCTTTCCAGCAAAGTTTGCAGAAATAGCAGCAGAGCTACAATTACAGGACCACCTGAGAATTAGTGCCAGTTCTTTTATTTCTTCCTTGTCATCATGAAATTTAATTTATGGTTTCAGGGGGTTTAATCCTCTTTTTCTCATTGGGGTACTTACATTCCATTTTCACTCTAATAAAAACAACTAAAATAACTAAAAGTCTGTTTAAAAAATGCAGGGAACTGTACCTACCACCATTTAAAATATAAGGAAGTGAATCTTTGCCAAAGTAAGCCTGATAATGTAATGAGGTATTCAGCAGAGATATTGGTTTTATCTCAAGTGATAATCACCCTCCTCCCACCCTGACCCAGTCACCTCCAAGGTTTTTATAGGAATAAACTTATACCTAACAATGCAAATGTTCTTCCTCTTGAAATACCCTGGTTAGTACAATGTATAAAGAGGAACAGATAAGGTTACTGTTGCATTTCATAAGTAGAAGATGATTGGCATCTCATGGTCTCTAAAGAGCGACATGACTACTACCTATACTGGTTTTCTATTGCAAATTATGTCTTGCTGTAATAGGTGCTGCAGCATCGTCCATTGTCCAGGTGTTGCATTTGGAGGTTAAAAAACAGAGCCTGAGCCATTTCACTGATGCCCAGGCCCCATCTGAGGCACAGAGAGGGAGACACTGAGCTTCCAGGTTCGAGGATGGGGCTAGATCAAAGTGGGCTAATCCAGTATTTCACTACGCAATTGAGACAGTAAATTATAATCTGACACTTGCTCTCCCAGCTCGATGCTCTTGGAGGATGGAAGATGATTTGTAAAAAAAAAAGGACACACCACTGTCGCAAGAAAGCAATGCATGCAATAGAATCCAAGAGGAGACACTCCTTAGACTGCATGTTTCTGTTTTCAAGCGGTAACAAAACATTAGTAGTGGGAATAGAGTTTTAAAAACTATTTCTTAAAATACACAGTTTAAGTTAATCCTCTCTACATCAGAAGGAACAAGTTGGTGTAGGAAATGAAATGTAGTGAGTGATTTCTTCTGCCTCACTCCACATGTTGCGTTAAGAGAGAAAGCACCAGCCAGAAACAGGCTATTTGAGGGACTGAGGAAACAAATATGGCAACTGTTCATATTGCATTTTTGCTGGCTCACAAGGCTTGTGTGCACCGGCTTCTCTGAGTAGAACAGCAGGAATGGTAGAAATAGACTGTGTTTTCTAATTCTCAATTTAAAAAGAAAAAAGCAACACTATAGCGGTTAGGATTTATTTTGATAATTCATTTCATTTTCAGCTACTGGATTAGCAGACATTAAGACCTACAACCAAAGAAGTCAGCCGGGTGCCCAGAGCAGCTCTCTCAGGGCTGCTTGCCAGAGGAGGCCAAAAACCGTCGCCCCACCCAAAATCCCAAAGCAGTGGTTGGGAATGTGATGCCATGCAGGCTCAAGGTAGCCAAAATAATGCAGAAATTGCAAATGTTTGCAATTTTGTTTCCAACCTTTATACCCAGTCCTTAACCACCTGCTTCTAGGTATAAACTTGAGAAAATTCCGTAAAGTTTGTCTAGGGGTAAGATTTTCAGGTTAACATGCAGACAGCAGGGACATAGCATTCATTTACGAATGCACCAGGCATAGGTGACAGGTGTTGGTAACAGTTATTTGTGACCTGTTTGGGACCAGATGTGGGATTGCCCTAAGCACTAATTTGCTTGATTTCTCAATATCAGAATCAGTAATTAAAAGCTTATTAATTGCCAAGAATTTAATTTGATGAAAATTCCCCTACATGAAGCTGTTTTGTTTCCTATTACAACAAGATAGGCCAAAAATCCTTTAAGTGATCTTTGTTGGTGGACTGAGGAAGTCTTTTTCCTTCAGTCCCACTATATGCAGTCTCCATGTAGCTGGCTTGTTGCTCCCTTGATCAAGAAAGGCACTGTGCTGCTACCTTCAGTGACTTGCTTGCTTCTCCCAGAGTGAGCTGTCATCTGACACTTCCATGGAGCAGGAGCACTGATGGCAGCTCCATAGGATCTCTCATTAGCAAGTGAATATGTACTTGAAAGAATTTAGGCCTCATCAGAGAAGTGGAAGACAATTGCTGAAGACTTAGATGGAGAGAAAAAGATGTATCTGTGCTGTGGTATGTCCTGCAGAACTTGTTTTGGTAAAGAGTTCAAAGATGACGTTTTGGTCAAGGTTTATTGATCCTAATAATTTTCAAAAGAAGGACAAAATTAATTAACCCTAAAAGCTTAGGCCACAGAGATATATGAATAAATTATTTTCTTTGTAGAGCATTCTGGGTCTCTTCTGACATGATGTGCAAAAAATTACACTTGCTGTATTTTCTGTTCCTTGACAAACTGGTACTATTTCTGGCTTCACCTGGGCTTAAGGATTTTGTTTTGCTTTTTCAGGTGAAGTACATAATCATTTGGTTCTGCAGCATTCACTGCTCTTGTTTACTCCTGAGCCAAGAAGAGACCTCTCCATACCCAGGTGGCCAGGAGAACAGAAATTTGGAGGGCCTGTAAAGCAAGATGTTTAAGCTATGAGAAAAAGCTACTAGGATGGGAAATTGCCTCAAGAAGTTCTTTGTTTTCCATGTGAAGTAGTTCATGTTCCCTGCTCTTTCATCAAGTTAAAAGATCAGCAACTGCTAAGATCAGCACCAAGATCGTATTTGCACCAACAGGTCTTGCAGAGCTTTGCCTTCATGAAGCTCTTTGCACTGCCCAGAAATGTTGTCAACCATACATTGACATTATATTAAATTAAATTTTGCTGGAATTACTGAAAAATATGCAAGCACGGTTTCAAAATATTTCGATGGATTTATCTTCTGTAATTTTTATTGGTATAAATTTATTGACATTGGATCCCATGTTAATTTTAGCTTCAGTAAAACCCTGAGGGAAATAGTTCCACAGCTCAATTCCCTTTGCCATGAGAGTGCCTTCCTTTTGCTTGCTTTGAGTACAGCACCTGATAGTTTTATATGGCTTCCCTTACTTCTTGCTTTGGAAAAAGTTGGTGGTCAGCCAACCCTAAAGATGTCTCTTTTTTTTTAGGGCTAGTTTCAGATCTTAATTTACAAGTGCAGGTAGACTATGTTTGCATGATTTTCACTAATTCCAATAAAAGTTCTTAAAAGCCCCTATTGCCACCAGGTGTAACTGAGCAGAAGTTCAGTGATGTCTTCCTTTCCTCATCTTTTTCTTAGAGACACCAAACTGTGTACTCCATAAATTAAGCACAGTGTCATTGGAGGAAAAGCACTGGACTGACATGCACAAAACTTTTCTGTTTCACGCTTCTGTTGAGTGATCTTAGACCAAACAGATCTTGCTCCTGTTTCCCCACCCATTATGAATAATGACAATGATACCTGCTGTAAAACAGCTTATATTGATAGATGAAGAACCATATGTAAGACCTAAACATTATTACTACATGAATTCAGAAACCTAGCTCATTTGGTTTTTTCAGGTGGGCTGGTCCAGGGGAATATTAAGATGAAAGATGTGAAGAAGCAGCAATAATTTGTTAGCACTGCCAGTGAAATCTTGCTGGAAACAACTGACTAAAACTCTATACTATTTTTCCAGGGAAAGTGAGGGTTTTCAGGTTGGTGTTTGCTGAGAAACAACTGGGACTACTAATGAAAAAAACCCACACTGGAAATAAGTTTATTGTATTGAATTTTTACAATACAATTAAATACATTGTCCACAATACATTCCAACTCAGAAGAAAATATACAGTTTTTTCCCCACAGTATTACTCTACATTGACTACTTTGTTTCTACAATCATTCATTTTCTCATTTTTTCCTAACATAAAGAAGGCATATCATTTTATGTAGCATATATAACAGAGCTTGGATTTGCAAAAAAGATAAAAGAAATCAGGTAGTCAAACCCCCAGTTATATTCTTAGTTCCTTTGTAAATCCTGCTTCTACTGTTCTGATTAGTACAACCAGGAGTTACTTAGCTGGTTTTTGTACTTTCCAAATTACACAGATGCATATTTATCCTATCAAAAACATCTTCTCTCTACAAAGCCTGCACTGGTGTTCACAGCTATTGCATTTAAAAGAAAAACATTTTTAACTTGGCATTGATTTGCAGCAATTTTTATCTTAAGGAAAAAAATACCACACTCCTTTCTAAATAGGAACGTAATTAATTCTTCTTGTTCAACAATTAATTATTTCACAGTTTCTGCTTATGTATTGAACATGCATATTGACAGTTCTTTATGTGAAGAGGAAAGATATGAAGAAATAGCCTCCATATTTTAGTCACACTTTGCAAGGGTAGGTGTTAGCAATACGGTATACTGTGTTTCATGAGAGAATTGTACTCTTCTACCAGTTTCTTCTTCTAATTTAACTTTTCCAGTATGGCATCCATTAGGTAAGAGGCAAAAAGAAACTGAAAAAGGAACATAATGAGAAAAATTATGTCTACTTTATTTTCTTCATGTGAAAAACATTTATTAAATATCTTTAAACCATTAGATTTCACTTAGTTGTGACTACTACCACACATGCAGACATCTGATCTTTAAAGTTCATCCGCCTAGTTAGTGTCTGAAAATTTGCTCTCTATCATAAAAATGATAAAAGAACAGAGTAAAATGAAAAAAGATAAACACCTTATTGAACAATTCATGCTTTACTGACCATGTTAATGATGTAAACTGCAGTACCAGCATCTCTGTCATTTATCTTCAATCAGTTGATCAATAAGAGGTTACAGTCAACTCTAGGGCATGCAGAAATGGTAGCGTACACTCACTACCCTCAGGAGGATTAGACAGAAACTAGCAGCACAGCTTTCAATGCTGTGGCAACTGGCTTAGGATCACGTGTGAAAAAGTGTAAATAGAAAAGACCAAAGCAAAACAAAATACAAAACCTCAAAAGCTTCAATTACATTGATTGGGATAGTACACAAATTTCTGCTTCTCTAAAACCTAATACTTAAAATTTGTATTTACATATTCACAGAGAAAAATGAAAATCTGTTATATCTCCTCCAATATAAACAATATATTTATACAATCAGCATCTTAAAAGAAAGAGATTTAGTATATTTTTCAGTGCCATAACTTTAATGCTTAAAGAAGTATTTTTTCACAGGGTTGGTGTACCAGTCCACTGTATGCTGAGAAGAATTTCTGGAGGTGGTACAAAACACTAGTTGTTGTACGTCCACCCAAAGAGGGGTCGATGCTGCACCAGAGAAGAGCTGAAAAGCTTTCATGCACCCTTGGAAAGTTTCTGTCAGCTTCAAAAAGCTGTGTCAGCTTTCTGGAACTCCTGGTAAGACTAGAGGTGATTGAGGGGTCAGTCCCACACCAAAAGTAACAGCTGATGCTCATGTCAGAAAGTCACCAGAAATCAATGAGGTAAAGTATCAAAGGTGGTTTAGCAGGCCAGTCACCATTGTCCAAGGTAATACTTTTGCACTAAGAACCAGTCTCTAGTTCCACACTTGAGTATTGCTGTTCTGATTTTATTTTTTCACTTTACGATTCCATCTTAAAGAGAAAAATGTATGGTACTTATACCAGATAGAGTACTGTCTGTTTCCTAAATATAAGAAACAAAAAATATAAACCAAACAAACATAAAAGTAATGTAATGTAATGTCTGAACTGATATACCAATATGAATCTATACACTGATATTTATTACTAACAAGTCAGGAAAAATCTAAACTAGTAACAAGGAAAATCTTTTAATAGAAAGCTTGTATCATGAAGTGACTGTAATGGTAATCCTACATGTTGCTCAACAGCCACTGTTTAAATCATTCATTTAAATCAAGAGTATTTGAAAGCTCAATGTTATGTCCTTTTCTCAACATGTGTTGGTTTCAGAGAAAGTTTTTATCAGGTTTTCTTTCCATACAGACACCCAGAACTGGATGATCTCTACAATCTTCATCTTTAATAGAAGCCTGTCAGATGTACTTTTAATGATGGCTCTGTAACTATCCTGGGAAGCTTCCCTCTATATTTCTCCCCAGAACTTCACAACTGTTGGAAGATATCTCTACTCCAAAGTATTCACCTGAGCTTCCAAACCTGCCATATGCTTGGGGAAGGCTTTGGGAGTTCAGTGAGTGCTATGTGCACTCCTAAGGAGCGAAAGCTTGCTAATACCATGATAACTATGTATTTTAATAAAGAATGATACTTTCTGCAAATGTTTTCCAGTTATCTGTGCCATAACTAATTTATCTGAACACTAAATATTAACAATGATAGCAATCCTGAATCAGTACATTATGGTAGGCCCTAAAAGAAGTAACATTCAACTGATTTGTATAAAGTCAGAAAATTTGAGAGTGCAAACTACATGTGGATTTAAAGATTTTTATTTATTTATCTATCTTTACCAGAATTATAGGGTTTTTTTGATACTAGAAAGCCATGTGAAAGAAATGGCATATCACTCACACAATTTACCAGACAGGTATCTTTGTGTATGGATAACTGACAAGTAATATGATCCTAAAGAGTCAGGAGTGGTGATAGTTATTTACATTTCTCTCACCTGTTTATTGTGACCTTGAGTATACTTCTTTTGGAGATCCCTTCTGTAAAAAACCAAACCAGCTCATAGTATCTAGAGACTTTACATAACATGACTGAGTCTCAGCACAAATGCATAAATATACGGTGATGAAAAGATTCAAAATGAATGTAAGACAATGCTGTTATTCTAATGTAACATAACATCTCTATTCAGAGTACAATGTTACTTGCCTCTTTTTCACAAAGACTAAAATGTGTTAACATAAAAATAAAGATATTTAATTTCTGAAATACATGAATTAGTTGTTACACCTATTGTTATTCTCCTCATATAGATCATCAACACACTGCAGAGCTGCCTCAAATTGAATTAAGAAGCGAATCACAAAGAATAACCTGAATTAAAAGCAAGCTCAGATTAGAATGACCAAAACCTCCTAATTTCACTATAAACTAAAAGTCAAAGTTTACAAAAACATTAGAGAAATGCTTCACATCAATATTGTTCTTTGTCCATTCTGCTTTGTGATGGATATATATATATGATATATATAAAAATATCCCTGTCTGTATTCTTATATTGAGAAATCAAGCCAACGTCTCCTTGTTTTCAGTCCAGGACAAGTGGTGTAATGTGGTTTTGTTTCTGTGCCTGAGCTAAAACATAGATTTATACCACAATGGATTGCGAGTGCACAGGACCCAGCTATTATTCTTGTAATGACAAGAAAATCAAATTATTTTCTGATGGTCTGATATGAATGTTAATGGTGCCCAGGATATGGTTCAGACTGCACTTGTGCTGCCTTTTAAAGTCCAGGTCCTTGAAACACCTGTTGATGATAGCAGTGGCGAGTGTGCACATGCGTGTTTGTGCACACGTGTATGTGTGAGCAGAGGACAGGCAATGAGCAGAAATGTATTCAAAGAGAAGAAGGCATACACAGGCTGGAGAGACAGCAATGAAAGCAAAGCAGGCAAGTACCAACCCAAGAAATCTGAAAGGAAACAACCATGGCTGTTAGTGCTATGAGGAGTTTTTCTGGAAGTTTTCACCATTGCAATACCATCTGTAGATTCATAATGAGGTCAAGAGAGGTAAGATTTTATTAGGCAACATTGTTGATGTGAGATGTGGTAGTACATGAGGAGGAAGGGAAGGCAAATGCTGCTGTATATCTGATAAGGGACATGCTAAATCAGTGCTGTCATCTGTTTCATAGCTTGGAAGAGTTAGACAGATGACCTGTAAGTTATTAAAAAGTAGTTCTTGAAGACTTGAGGCAATAATCAGGATTGGGCTAACATCCTGTAGAGAAAATTGCTGGTTTGGGGTTTTTTTTTATGATTATAAAAAGACAGTCCTACTACAGTGTGCCAGGTACAAATAACAAGACATCCACACCTAGATGTGAGGGGGAAAGCAGGGAAAAGTCTCATCACTTGTCGTGCAAGCTGTAAACACATATATAGGAGAAAACCGTACTTGTTTCCTCCGCTCCCAAATACCACAAATGACTGAAAACTCAATGTTCTATAATGTGATACCTCCCCCAGCTTCTTTCTCCAATGCTTATCACTAATGCATAGTCAACCTGATGTCTCTATACATGACACAGTTTTCCCAGTATAGGTAGCAGATACTTGCATGCATTCCCAAGAAGCCTCTCCACATACACGTTCTTCAGAGGCAAGAGAATCTTTTACCTTTTATCCTAATGCCAGTTATTAAGATATTTCATAATTATACTTCAGTGAGAATACTCCAGTCATTCAATATTAATGTACAAATACAAAAAGACAACTGAGGAAACACTTGTTGGCCATTCAAGAAGTAGGTTTAGACAATAAGTGATTTTTTAACAGCTCTGTAGAATTCAAAACATGATTGTACTTTTCAGTTCTATGGGATTCTTTTTTACATAATAACACCTTGATGCAGAGATGTATCTATCAAACTATAAGCTTCTTAGTGGTGTAGTATCTTCACAGGTTTTTCTATAAGATTTGCTAAAATAAGGACACACAAACTCTGTGAGTTTCAGGAAGGAAAATAATATTTATCACTGAAATATTAACATTCTTGTAAAGCTGAAAGAAAGCAGATTTTTCAAGTCATAACAGTATGGAAGACAAAGGTACAGATAAAGTGTGAAACAGAGATGTGCTATCCTTTATCACTACACTTCAGAGGAATCTATAAAATGACAATAAAAAGCAACTAGTGCTTCTCTCAGTCCCCCCCCAAAAAATTCTAATGCAGCAGTAAAATGGTGTATGCTAGTAATAAAAATAAAACGTCTATGACATTTTAAATGTTATCGTACTGTCACAGCAGAATAAAATTAGCATGAAAAATGATCTAAAGGGATATGATGCAGTTCATTATGTATAACAGCAACAGCAGCAGTTTCCCAGTGTTCATAAAGGTTTCTCCATTAAATTTACCTCCAGTCAATAATTAGGAGTCCACAAATAAGCCTAGGCAATTAAATCAATACTGCTGGGCAATTATGTTCCAAAGTCATAGCACAATGGCACAAAAAGACACTATATCAAACTGCAATATTAAGTGATGTGATGCAATTTTCAACTGAACATTTTCTCAGAATAACAGAAAAGGACAAGCCTGCATTTTTGTACAAGATGCAAACAGGCATGCAGTTTGTCAATCCCTATCATTAAGTAAGCAATCTGTTATGTGAAAATTCTTGTAAGAAACCTTATATTTCATCAAAAGCACTATTTTTCTAATCAGGAATCTTACCAATGCCTTCTAAAGGAAACCACAACCAAACTCTCTATGAGGTTAGAGTTAAGCATTTTAAAATGCTTTTCTGTGAGCTGCCCCCAAACAGAGACAAGAAATCCTAGCAATTTTGATGCTTGTGACTTAGCATGGACAGCAATGAAAAGCAGAGCTGGCTGCTCCCAAAAGGCACTTATCTCCTTGTGATTCTAAAGATGGTTGGCTTGCCAAGAATTACTTTTACTCTCAGAGCTTCTCCTGAGGAACCCCACAAGATGGAGCAAAAATCACTGAAAACCACTATCAACTTGTACACAAACTGATACAGCTAAAAGCAGTGAGCTCCTCTATCCTTAGCTAGCATTTGCAATCCTAATATAGCTGTATTATATAGTCAACAACCCCCTCACTTTCTGCACTCTGTTTTTTGCTCTCAGTGTATATCAGATGAAGAGAAGTGATAAAATTCTGCTTAGGATTTTTTTAATGAACTACCAAAGAATAACAGAAAATAGGATAAGAATTCTCTGCTGTATTCCATGAATCTGATTCCTGTTGTAGAGGCCATAATATAGACAGAATTTTGAAATTCACAGATTTAGAAAAAAAATCCTAAAATAAATGCAACTTAGCGCACAGAAATATTTGTGCTTTTGTTGCTGAGTTCCATGTAACACCTCGATGTTGATTTAAAGTGCCAATATTTCTGACTAAAAAAAGCAAACTGATATTCCTATATCCTCCACTGCAGCAATAGCAGTAAGTTTTGATAATGAAAGAAAATCTGTAGTTTTTTAAAAATCTGGTCATAAGAAACAATGTAGACACAAAAGCTGTTAATGATAAAATATATAAACCTGAATGTGATTTTTTTCCCTGAAATGGCTTTTGAAATATTTTCAATAATTCACATTCTTAGCAGAAATTAACTACATCACTAATGGACTTATGCTACTGAATAGGCATTAGAAACACTGACTGGATTTATAAATCAAATTTTATTTCTTTTCAGACATCAGCTACCCATCATCTGAATAAAGGAGACAACTAAAATACAATGGAAAAGTTTCAAGAGTCAGTGTATGCTGTCAGTGATGTCCAAACAAAAGCCAACTATAGCTAGAAAAGCAGGGCTCTCACCTGCCAATAAACTGCCCTTGATCACTTACAAGAGGGGAGCATCCCAGCAGACTCTGTGTGTATTAAAAAAAAGACTTGAAAGAGAAGAAAAAGTATCACACAGGTCACAGCGGCAGTCTCAATGGACCCCTCAGGGATTTCTGCTAGTCTCAGCCTTGTCATCCTCTATGCAGCTTTCCTCTCTGCCCAGAAAATGTCGATAGGAAAATGTTTGAGGGGCCTCTGGTGGAAATTTTTTCATTCTTTCTGCATTGACAGGATGCCAAATCAATATTTACTTCCCACTAACAAGCTGCTCGAGGTCTCAGTAGAAAATATTGTAGAGAATGCGGGAAGACACGATAATAAACATCTGTCTGGCTATGAGGAAAACATGAATTGACTGGAAACGGGTCCACAGTAAAAGGTCACTGAAACCCATGAACTCCTCAGGTGTCCATATCAACTACTAACATTAAAGGCACATAATAAAAAATCTCTTTTTCCTAAGATGTATGAGAGAATGGATCCTTTTCACTCTAGCAAGCATTACACAGTGTCTGAATAATTCAATTAACAATTTTGCCGAGATCTGTGCTGGTTTTCTCCAGAATTGTTTCACTGGTTTCAGCTGTTAAGTTCCCTACAATGAATCCTTGCTTAACATCTCTTCAGTTTTATCCAGTGACTCTTATTTTAAGAGAAATAAAAATGAATTGCTATGAAACAAGGATTTTATATTGCCTTATCACAGCATAGTTTGGGACCATCAATAACAACATAATTACAAATGCAACAGACGATTAATTACAATCTAAAACCACTTGGCTACTTAGAGTAGAAAGTTATAATTCATTTAGGGAAGATATAAATTTAGCACCTGCGCTTCAAGAAGTTTCTGTATATACTGGAGCTGCTCTTTGTATTTTTCAAATTTAATTTTTGTCTTTGCTGTTTCCTACACGATATTTTGATACTACTTTATATAACCAACATGAAACCTATCTTTTGTGACTTCTGTAACATAAAGCTTCAATAAGGCTAAACTTAAGCCATCACCAGAGTATGATACAGCCCAATAATGGTCAACTCCTAGACACTCTTATTAAAATAAGTACACAGGCTTTCTCATGTATTATTTGATCAAGCCTAAATAAACCTGGATAAGAAATCCTATTACTTTATCTATTTACTAGTGGGTGATTTGATGAAATACCATCAAATATTTCATAGAAAAACGTATAACAGAATGAACAAAAGGCGGCAATGGATTCCCTCAGAAACCATCTGGCTACTAGAAATACCTTTAATAGGTATCACAACTGAAGAAAAGAAGCATCAACGGAATCAATCTGGCACAGCAAGACACATTCTAATTGTGTTTCCCTTAATGCAGACATCTATTTAAAATGCATAACCCTGCCAAGTAATCTCATGAAAAAGAAAACTGCTTAGGATTTTCAAATAATGCCTCCACATCTACATGCTCAGAACAGTATATTTGTATTTTATTTATGCATGCCCAAAGTCTTGCCACCTTATGAGTCTCTAATCCGATCTTCTTATTTAAATCCAACTGTTCTGCTCTTTTTGTGCTGGACACTGCTTAATGAAAATCCAGTCTTTAACTGGAAACCCTTTTCCTCAAGAATAGAAACATACAGCATCTTCTGATTTAGTTGTTTTCTACTGAAGAGCCCTTAAAATAACTTACCTCATCATCTTCTACTTCTAATATCTCCTCAAGATCAGTTGTTGAAACGTTAAGGATAGACACTGCCAACTGAACAGACTCTTGGGAAAGACCCTTTTTGCACACCCTCACTGCTCCCATTTTTTTTGCCTGTTTGATTTTTGTTCTCAGCTCTTGCACACTGTGCTGTAACTCCCTGGTTAGAGCCTGGAAGGTGTAACACCAGTATCATTTAGACAAAGCTCCTTTAGAAAGGAATTATCTTCAGTCTATTCTATTGATTCAATAGAATATGTGCTGTTGTATTAAATAACTTGTATTTAGTACACAAAATATGAATTAATACACTAAAATGCTCTTAAACAGAGGTACAATTCTTTCATGTCTTAGGCCCAATAATTATATTTATAATATGATAATTCATAATAATACTTTTAATTTCAATTAAAAATCGTTTCCTGATCCAGTCTGCCAGAAATGTTCTTGAAATAACAACAGAAGTGTCAGGCTTTACTGCGGTCTAACAACTTTTTAAAGCTCCTCATACCTCTCTGCATAAAGAAACACCAGTATCTCTCTTTATTCAAAAACTGAAATTTCTTTTCCCCCCAAGACAGGGTAATTCAAAACTGTCCTGGCTACTGATTCTTCACGATATAATTTCAACAGTCTAAACCATAAGAGTAGTGGTTATCCATTGTTGAAAGGCAGCATACCCTTGGAGCACAAAGTCCACCACATTATTGTACAAGGCTTGCACAGGAAGGGCTGTATTCTCTAAACAGCTGGCGCATAGCAGATAGTAGGTGTTCTAAATGCATACCAGCTCAGGCGGTGGGAGGAAATCAGGTGCCAGATCAGAAGCACTGCAATTGTTTTTTAATGCTGGCTTTGACAAGGTCTGAAACAGAGAAGCCAAAAGAAGCCTCAATCTTAGATCCCATTTCTGTTGTTGAAGATCTTTAGTTAGTTTTAAGCAAGATCTAGAGCTTGTTTGGATGTTTGATGCTGATAATGCTGCACAATTAAACTGCCTGTATTATCATTACTACTATTACTAGTGACTAATAAAGACAGTCATAGTAAAAGGCAATTTTTCTATAATTTCTGAAATGTGATATACACTGCTAAGCTGGAAAGATGCCCATAGCTTAAAAAACCCCAAACCCAGAAAAACAGAAGAATACTATTAAAAGAAAACTACTTGATAGATTTAAATTATAGGAATGGAGAATAATTATCGGGAGTGAAAGGGGGGGATTATTGGGCTTTATAAAGCTAGAAAACCTAGGAAAACGAAAAAATAAAGAGATAACTAGATAAAAAATTGTATTCATGTTTAAGGGGAAAGAAACTCAACAGGGGTGATATGATTCTCCTTTGTTTCTTTGAAACAAAGAAAGAGAATAAAAAGAAATATTAGAATAAAAGAATATAAGAATATAAGAAATATTAGAATAAAAGAAAGAGTATGAAATATCCTGCTGAAAAGACTTTGTCGACCTCAACGAAAACTGAATGGAATCCAAACCTGATTTTGTTTTTTGTTCTCCAACACCATACAAGTACTGAGCTCGGATAATATGTGTCACAGCTGAACACAAGCCAAACTGCATGACAAAGAATCGATGGTTCAAGTTCCTACCTCCTCTCTGATTCCTAAAGTTCTCTGGTCCAGTGAAATAACACTGAGCATTGGTCTAAAACATTGGTTGTAACCCCAAAGTTACTTTGTTTCAATATTTATGCAAGTATGACAAGTATTTTGTCAAAAGCAGAGCAGAACAATTTTATTTAAAAATTGTTGACTGAGAGACAAGAGCAGTAACTGATTGTCAGAAGATCCTCCTAGTGTGTTCAACTTCCATGACTCAAGCTGAACTGTGATTGTCAACACAGATACCTTGGCTGAGTTTAAAATGAGAGAATAAGGATTTCTTTTGATCATCATATGTCGGGATCATCTTATTAAACTATCTCTCACCAGAAGCTGATAAACTCCTGAAAATTTTTTTTCCTGCAGAATGACTTAATGTCGTAGAAATTGACTGCAGAATTATGAAGGCTGTTTATTGGCATTTGGCGTAAAGTACTTTACACTCCCTACTGTATTGAAAATACAATCATTAGAGAACATTTTTGACATATTTCAAAAAAGTACAACAGATCCAGTACATCCAGTTCCAAGATTTGTTTATTTCTCTAACATGTTCCAACTTCACATTTATCTGCACTTAGCTAAAATTTAATTATTAAAACCAAAGTTACCTATAACAAATTTTAGGACAGAAGGTAAAATTAAATTTGTCCCATTTTCTGATTCAAGTGTTGGTCCCTCCATCCACAGTATTTTCAAAAAATATCTTGTATGTAGACAGAGAGGAATGATGAAACTTGAAATGCTACAGGCAGGGAGCTAGGGCAACTTAGACCAATCTCATAGAAGGAAACAGACTAAGAGAGGAGTAAGCCTCAAGGAGAAAAGCACACACTATGAAAAATAATTACAGATATATATTTTTGTAGTATTTAAAATAGTCCAAATAGTAAATGGCTCCTGCAACATGCAGATGTGTTTGATACTAGAAAAATAGGCCCAGCGGTACTTTTTCCGTCAAATCAAATCACCTTTCCGAATTCTGAAAGTATGGAGATCTCTCTCAGGCACAGGTGATCAGGCTGTGAAGAAGATGCGTGATTATATATTGATTCAGAAAGGAAATGTAAATTACAGGAGTAAAATATTGAGAAAATTAACTGCAAAGCCATGTGGAGAGACTACAGATAAAGAAAATAGCTGAGCACAGACAAACAAAAGGCATGATAATAAACAAAGTTAAATATTCACTGGAACATCTCAGACACCATACAACCATTGCCAGGTAATAGTCTTATTATAAGATAAATTTGATTGGTGTATCCAAACCCCAAAAGAGAATCATAGAACCCTCTGGTTGGAAAAGACCTTAGAGATCATTGAGTCCAACTGTACCCATCTTCTGCTAAACCATGTCCTTCAAAAATTCACCTACCCATTTTATAAACACTTCCAGGGATGGTAACTCAACCACCACGGGCAGCTGTTCCAGTGCCTGACTACCATTTCAGTAAAGAAATTCTTCCTAATACCCAGTCTGAACCTCCCCTGGCGCATCTTATGGTTATTTCCCCTTGGCCTATCACCTGTCACTTGAGAGAGGAGATCAACACTCACTCTGATACAGCCTCCTTTTGGGCAGCCGTAGACAGCGATGAGGTCTCCACTCAGCCTCTTCTCCAAGCTAAACAATCCCAGTTCCCTCAGCCACTCCTCATAGGACTTGTTCTCCAGCCCCTTCACCAGCCTTGTAACCCTTCTTTGGACACACTCCAGCACCTCAATGTCCTTCTTGTAGTGAGTGGCCCAGAACTGCACACAGTACTCGAGGTGCGGCCTCACCAGTGCTGAGTACAGGGGCACAATCACCTCCCTTGTCCTGCTGGACATTCTGTTTCTGATACAGTCCAAGATGCCATTGGCTCTCTTGGCCACCTGGACACACTGCTGGCTCATATTCAGCCGGTTGTCAGCAAACACCCCCAGGTCCTTCTCCGCCAGGCAGCTCTCCAGCCAGTCTTCTCGAAGCCTGTAATGCTTCATGGGGTTGTTGTGTCCCAAATGCAGGACTTGGAATGTGGTCTTGTTAAACCTCATCCTGTTGGTTTCAGCCCATCAATCCAGCCTGTTCAGACCCCTCTGCACGGCCTCCCTTCCTTCAAGCAGATGAACGCTTCCTCCCAGCTTGGTGTCATCTGCAAACTTGCTAAGGGTGCACTCGATCCCTTTCTCCAGATCATTAATAAAGATACCGGACAGGACTGGACCCAGCACTGAACACTGGGGAACACCACTCGTGACCAGCCTCCAACTGGATTTAACTCCATTTACCACAACTCTTTGGGCCAGGCCATCCAGCCATTTTTTTACCCAGCAGAGGGTGTGTCTGTCCAGGCCAATGGTAGCCAGTTTCTCAAGCAGAATACTGTGAGAATCAGTGTCAAAAGCTTTACAAAAGTCCAGGTACACCTCATCCACAGTCTTTCCCTTGTCCATTAACTGGGTTACCTTGTCATAGAAGGAGATCAGGTTGGTCTGGCAGGACCTGCCTTTCATAAACTCATGTTTACTGGGCCTGATCACCCAATCGTCCTGCATGTGCTGTGTGATAGCACTCAAGATGATCTGCTCCATGACCTTCCCCAGTACCGAGGTCAAGCTGACAGGCCTATAATTCCCCAGATCCTCCCTCCGACCCTTCTTGTAGATGGGTATAACATTTGCCAGTTTCCAGTCAAGCAGCACTTCCCTAGTCAGCCAGGACTGCTGACAGATGAGGGAAAGGGGTTTGGCAAGGACGCCTGCCTTAATACCCTTGGGCATATCCCATCCAGCCCCATAGACCTGTAGACATCTAAATGGCCGAGCAAACCAAATCTTCTTGGAACATTGAGCATTCACCTTCACAGTCTTCTGTCTTGGGAGGCTTGGAGCCCAGAGAACATCTTACCTTACTATTAAACACCGAGGCAAAGAAGGCATTAAGGTTCACGATGAACAAGTTAACAATAGCAACAGTGGAAACCAAAATCTGCAAATCCACTGTTCTTGAAGAATGTACAGCTGCAATTTAAAAAGGGGGGAAAAATAACAAAAAGCAAGTTTAAATAGAAATCAAGAAGGGAAAATTACAACTAATAATTCTGATATGCAAACATACACATTATATAGAATGACAGTAGACTATACATATAGAGGACTTACATTTCAATTCCCTTTTTCCTTGAAGAGTTCTAAACCACTAAAGCATGGACTTTCACCATATGTGAAAAATAAGGCTACTTTAGAGACCTTCAAATTGATCTGTGAGAGGCCAGTTATTTTTGAACCTGCCCTCGTGACATTAATAAGTTGTAATAATAATGTTTTTATATACTTTTTGACTGGATAATTGCCTTAAAAAATCATAGCTTCCCTATGATTTTAAGTTGTATTTCTGCTGATATAGCCTCAACCATCATATACAAATATAGTCTTATGCTCAATTTTTCACTTATTAGTGATTTACTTGATATGTCAGTTCATGCTTACTATACAGGTCTTTAACTGAGTTATGAAGAATCATTTCCAAACTGAAAATGGCAAACACCTAAGTTAACCAACATAGGTTTTGCTGGCAAGTGTACTGAAGCCAGCATAATATCATTCTTCGGTTATGCATTCTGAAGCTAAGCACAGGATTTTAAACTAAAAGATTTCCCACTGTGTATTTCAGAATTTCATGTTTTTAAACTTCTAAGCATACAAAGGTGATATAAACTTCCTACAATGAAATCAATGCAGACTATGACTTCAGCACTATATTTATGTACGATAACAATGCATTTATTAGTACCAGTAATACTAGGATTTTATCTTTTTCCTTGGATTTTCTTTGGCTTCAAATCTAAGGGGCCTTTTGTTAGTAAAGCCATTTTCTCAACCTAGATGTTACCATCAGAGTCATTCTGCTGGGACACACTTAGCTGCTACCAACCAACAAGAATAGGAATCCACAATTAATTCCTGACAAAAACTCTACAACTCATCCTGTTGAACCAGTGCAATTGCTACTGACTAGAGGAAAAAAAAAAGGCAAGTTTAATATTCTACCATTAAGAGCATTAAGTACCCAGGCCCTTTAAATTAGTAGCAATTGTTGCATTATCTACCAACTCCGTATGGTTATACAAGCATATATTACATCTACTGGATTGCATATAGTTCTAAAATATCTCCCTTGTAAGCCTTTTTACCTTATTTCACAACACAAACCACTCAGTCTTAAGACAATATTTTTCAATTTTAGTCTCAGCACAATAACACTTTTCAACACTACACCCTTTGCCAGCTTTAAGATGTGTAAAGACAAAGTTTTTTTTCATTTAAAAGGTCATATTCAATTAAACACTCCAAGATGCTGTGGGATACATAGACCCTGACAATACACTATTAATAAGGTCTTTACATCCCCCAAAATTCTGACAGTATTTGATCCTGGAATTGACACAAATTGATCAACAGTCCCAACTAACGCCATATGACCAAGTAAGTGCCTAAAATCATTCTCATAATTACCACATTAATTTACATACGCAATTGTTATCGTTTGTAGTATAATAAAAACCAATGGCCGCAAGAGAGACCAAAGTGTGACGCTAACACTGGAGCTATGTACAGCTAGATTTCAGTCTTGCACTGGTGCAGATCTTATGGCAGAAGCCATGGCTCTCATTGGTTATGAAAAATTTTAAGCTTTACCGTGCTTTGTACGATAGTAATAATAGTAATAACGTGATGGATCTGGCTATGGAGTTAACTGCCTTCTAGTAGCTCCCACAGTGCAGTGCTTTGGTTTTGTCACTAAAACAGCTTAGTTAACACACTAGTTATTGCCGAGCACTACTTGCGCAGCATCAAGGCCTTTTCTATTTCCCACCCTGCCCCCTCAGTGAGCAGGCTGGGGTGCACAAGAAAAAGGGAGGGACAAAGGATCTGAGCTGACCTAAGGGACATTTTGTACCATTATGAACCCTTACTCAACATCAAAAACTGAGGGGGAAGAGTGATTGTTCTAGCAGGTAGCCACTGCTCAGAGACAAGCTTGGGTGTTTTTTAATTCCCCTCCCCACCCAGCCCTGCCCTTTCCTTCACTTATTAAACTGCCCTGTCCCCAACACACAAATTTTCTTGCTTTTGCTCCCCAGTCTCTTTGGGGACGGGGAGCACAGAGTGAGAAAACAACTGTGTGGAGTTCAGGTGCTGGCTAGGGTCAACCAAGCACAAATGCATACAACAGTGTAATACAAAGAACAATTCTATACATAGTATTTTGTGTGTAGTTATCTTTAGATATAAGTGATGTGTTCTTAGAAATTCACTTGTTTTATGGATTAGGATGCTCTGAGGCTATGACCAGAGAACTACACCTAAAATTAAATATAATGTGTTTTCTGAAACAAAGATTTTCTTAAAGAAACAAAAACATTGTGAAGATGTTGCAGCTGTCTGTGGAAAGCAAGATCTAAATTTCACAAAACTGACCACTGAGTTTAGAGAACTTCTCTACTTTTGTGGTAGAAGAATTACAACTGGCCTAAAGTCAGGGTAGGGCCTAGCACTGTAAGAAGCTGAGAGAGCATTACCACTCCAAATAGCTCATAATCAAAAGGACAAAACAGAATGAATGGGTAAAGTGGCACAAAGAAATGACATCATGCACTGTTTCAGCTACTGAAACAAACATTCAAGTTTCTTCACTGAAATTACAGTTATTTACTTCTTATTGCCTCTCTAAAAATGACTTTCAAAATACTTTCAGTAATAATGTTTAAATTGATCTCATAGCATGATTGCTGAATGTCAGAGAAAAGAAAAACTCTTCAATAGTAATTTCAATTTTCATACATATATTATTTAAGTGACCTCAACTAGCTCCTTCACTTGAACAAATACACCTTCTAGGCATAACCATTTAATCGTTCGAAAAAAGGACAAGAGTATAGACAAGAAATAAAACAAGAAAGACCACTGCAATAGATTTGCCTCTAAAATGTAGCATTCTGACCCATGAGAATGAGTCAGCCTCAGGAGGTTAACTTAATTCTTATGATCCTCATAGACCACATGCTCTTTCAGAGACTCCAGCAGATGCCCTGAAAGTACAGTGTAAAGGTGTAGAGGAAATATAGACCAGTCTTACCTCTTTCCAATAAAATATTGTTTTACCGATGTTGCACAGGTCATATTTATAATATGAGGAGGTGTTTTATTTACCTATCTTCAGTCAGTTTCTGATTTAGTTCTATAATTTATGAATACATAAGTTCAAGCTATGTGGCTCAGCTCTTGCATTTATTTGTACATATTTGGTGAAATTACGACAGGATTTTATTATCTTTTTCCATTAAGAATAAAGTAAACAAATGAGCTGTAGAATGCATTTAATCTAAACATAACAAAGATGCACTCAAGCGCATAACAGAGAGATGATATTTTTGAAAAGCTAGCAGAGTTGCAAAGTTTCAAACACTAATTCAATAAACAGCTAAAAAGGAGAAATACCGTTTATATTAAATCATATATATCAACTTGATCTAAATGATTTAAACAATATTATTTATGTTGATCTGCCCTGAGAATAGTGCTCACAACTTCACAGAAATCAGTGGAAGGTGAATGCACACATTTCGTGGAATAAATGTCTCACCGCGTGACTTGTGAGAATTTAATTTTATATAAAGATTCAGGAATTTCAGTAGGTACATACAAAATAATGTGATACTGTGGCTGCATGTACAACCTGATTTTCCATATCCATTAACACAAGAAAATCTCAACACATATGAGCGTAACTACGGATCTAACAGACAAAATCTGAAAAATTAAGTAATTTTAAATACTACCAGTATCCTGTAACCCCGTGGCAAAAGATATCTCCACTTTGCTCTCCAGCATCTTAACCTATTCCTGCCTTCTTCATGTCTCTGAGCTTAGAATGACAGAATCTGAACTAGAACAGGTGAATTCAGTAATATCTTACGTCAATTACAGTAAGAACATCTGAAAAAGCGTAAAAAAATTCGCCCAGTATTGTTTTTCAGCTGCTAAAGCTAACCAACCGTGGCTTTCCTGACAAAGTCTTTGAGTTACATAGTAACTCAGTATTTCAGTATATGAACATAAAATTCAGCTTCCCGGCATTTAGAACTGTAGGCCCAAGACCCAGTTAAAATGCAATAAGGAAGACTATTAAGGTACAAATGCAGAAATGAGGAATTGTGTTGCATAAAATTTGATAATCTGATTCTTATCACAGGTAAGATTTGAATTTGTAAAACTATTCTAGCTTAAGTTGTATTATTCCTGCTTGCCACAAGGAGAACAGAGGGGAGAATGTCTCATTTGGCTGACAACTGTTTAAATGTTATATAACTTCACAGTTCTTGAAAATACTTTTCCTACCAATCTCATTCTACATCCTCTAACCAAAATACCATTCCTTCTTGATTCAAAACCACTGAAAACAATTTATTTTTTTATAGCCACAAGGAAGAATGTTAAAAGCACTTCACCTATATTTGACGTTTATAAGAAAAAGAAATCTAATACATTGAGCAACATCCTATAAGATAGTTCAATTTATCTACAAATGAAGAGAAAAGTGGTTTAAGTCATGGCCACTTTTAATTTTAGATTGTTTTCAAAACAAAGCATATTTAAACCAAGATGCAGCAATGTACTTATTCTGGCCAAATACAAGGTAGCTCAAGTTTCTGTAAAGAAGTACACAATATATACTGAAGAGTATACCTATTTTTTAAAAATTCCTTTTGTGATTAAAAATTAATGTTTGGTATTAGTCATTTTTTTCTCTTTCTCTTTTCTAATCCTCTATTGACAATTGCTTAGCTATCACATTTCTATTTATGTCTGAGATCTTGTCTTAAAAATCTGTTTCTTTTCATAAGATTAATTGTAACATGGCTTTAAGCAGAATAAAGTCCTTCTTACTGCATCAGCTGCCCACCTCATTTATAAAATGTATAGAAGATAATGATATGAGGGATATTTGGTCATACATAATATTACAGCTTCATGGTTGTCTGGTCTTTCCTGTATATTAAGCTTTAAGACTGTCAAAAACTTAAGCTGTAGGCCAAATGTTTTCAGAGGAATGCTTTTTTTTTAAGTATCATCAAACACTGCATAGTTTACATTGCAGTGTTGCTAAATTTCAACACAATTACCATGTTTTGTGATCTATAACAGGGAAAAATAATAGTTTTCTTTATAGCTAAGAATGAGTTGAAATATGTATAATCAGCATGGGATGACAGGCAGAATATCTCTGTCAAAATATATTGGTTTCTAAAATTATATTTATGTGAAATGAGCAATAATAATAATTTAAAGTCCTATTTACTTCAGCATTTAAGTCCTACCTCATTTACATTAATTTCTTCCCTGCTGTAAATTCATTGGTTTCAACAGTATTACCTCTGATTTACAGAGGTGCTCACAAAACTAGCATCATTTATTTAAAACCTCATATATCAGAGTTATTTACACTGAGGAAAAAAAAAGGGACTGACAGAGATTAGAGCTTCACACATGTGTAGTAAGAAATTCCTGGGATTAGGGCAGAGATAGTCAGCAGTTATACCAGACATGGCAAACAAAGACTATTCAGGGTTGACCAAGAAATACGGAGCTGAAGGCAACACTCCAAAGGTCACATAGCAGGTCAGTGACCAAGATGTGAAGAGCACCAAGATTTCCTGATACTCTGTTCATTGTCAGAGCTTCTGCTAACTTTCTGCAGAAAAACATGCAAAGCACAAAAACTATAAACCAGATGTCCTGTGTAAGACTGCTGCACCGCTGAAACAAATGTGTTTCAAACCTAATTGAAGAGGTCAGCTCTGGCACTCCTTATACTTCCATAAATCTTATCAGATCTGTTTTCTTAAAATACTGCCACTTCTTTTTTTATGATTCCAACCTCCTAGAGCTCTTCCCATCACTCTGCAGATCTTCTAGGATCTCCGCTGGGGAACGTCCTCAACTCCTATCTTTCAAAACTACTGTGGAGACTTCACAAGGCTCTGTAAATAGATGCTTTCTATTCTCTCTGATTCAGCTCACTTTCTTTGTAATCTGATCAACATGTATTAAAAAATAATTTCTACATTAGCTTTTAAATAAATCATTACTGGAAATCATTCTCCTTCTTTCCAAGTTCTGCTGCTTTTTCTGTCATTTTGCCAAAAACATTTTCCATCACTTCAAGCCCGGAGCATTTACTATATACTTGGTACTCATGTGTCCATCCTTCAGTTCTTCCAGTTATCCTTTTTTTTCCAGTTACTATAATTTCTGTCTTTTAAAATGTGAACTGGCCATTACCTTTAAACTAGGCATCTTTCTAACTATCTCCAGATTATGCACATCGCTGAGTATCAGCTTTAAATAGTAGTCTCTCCAAGACATTTAAAGGAATCACAGGTGGATCTATAGCCTTCCAGGGAGTGCACTGCAGAGTCTCCAAGCAGCTCCCATCTAAGGCTGCTTCCATCTCATTATCCGAAAAACTGAGCAGATTCTTTTTTTCTAAGACAGAAAAGGAAATTATTTGCAAGACGGTGAAATAGTTTCAGGTTCAGCTCTAGTTTGTTGTATCTGTTCACATAGTAGCTACTATTAGAGAGTAATGGTTTATAAGAATGGTTCCCAGGCATTCGAAGAAAAATGAAAGTAGCTCCAATATCAACAAAATCACCTGTCAGTCAGATATGCATCTATCTAAACTTTGCAAGAGAAACACATGTGCAACTACCTGACACACCTTGCAATTTGGTTACATAGATGGAACAATTTAAATAAATTTCTCTAAACTCTTAATACAGAGGGGGATACACATATAAAAAATCAACATATTTTAAACTACATCTGTTATCACCCTCAACTATCATAGCCAAAATGCAAAGTGAAGTGCTACTCTTCTAAGTCTAAAAACCAAAGAAAAAGAAGAGTAAGGAAACACTTTTAAAAATCTTTCTATTCATTCTTCATTTTTAGTAATCAAGATTTTATCCATTAAGACATCTACATCATATGCTGTCCCTGGCATACTGTATGCATCACTAACTATATGCATTCTCTAAACTATAAGAGTTCAGCCATTCATTCATTAAAATTCACAGGGCCGCCTATTCTGTTTACAATCTAATAGATATTCACTGTCACTATTCAGTCCTCTGATTCAATTTGCCTAAATCCCAGATGCAGAGTAATCCTGATGGAGAGTAGCTTAATTTATCACCAATTCCTTCTCAGAATCAAGAAAGGTTGGTATTTCATAATAAAAGCTGTGTTTCTCCTTTTTTCCTAAAGCAGTATGCATAGTGAAAAAGAAGCAATAAATACCTAGTTTTTTTAATGGTGAGATTTTTTCACTTACAGAAATTTTTCTTTGCATATAGGACATCTTCTCTTAGAGCTGTGTATTGTGCAGATAAGAATACTGATTCTTATCAGACTGGAACACATCCCTGAAAACAAACTTTATGCTGATTCTGACGGAACACAGATTGCCAGATTCATCATCCACTCCACGCAATACAAAATAATCACTCTGGGTGTAGTTTTTTGGGTAATGTGTTGACAGTTTGGAGCATAATAAATGAAATATACTTATCCTTGGCTTTTAAGTGTCCCCAGTGGGGAACATTTTCTAGCAACTTGAAGTCATATTAAAGTTGTCCACTTCCAAATAAAAACTGACAGTGGTGATTTACGTAAGTGATACTGTCTGCTGTCATTTGTAAAATGTGCCACTGACTTGCTTAAGAAACCTTTGTTTGGTCAAACAACACTTCCAAATTGTCATGGTTCATATACAACTGTATAAACTTTTAAAAATAAATAATTTTCATCTATAGATCTATAGTTCAATTTCAATAAAAAGCTGGTCCATTTTTTTTCCAAATGTAAAAGTTATAATTGAATTATTCTTAGCATTTTTAGACAAAGAGACAAATGATCATTGAAATGGTGTTCCACATCTGATCTGGTTACCCGTATAAAAAGCATGTTCTGCATTCCCTAGGCCTGGAAGAAGCTGGAGCAGGGTTTGAGAATACCATCACCAGTGGAAATGTCCTATGAAGAATACTTCTTATTGTCTTACCATAGCTGGAGAATTCTGAGAGTACCCTGTAAGATTTTGCTTCTATCCAAAGACCTTCGTAGCTGGAGGTACAGGCAGTAGCAGTTTACTTGTGTTGCTCTTTTGTTGGAAAGGAGCTGATAAAAACCAACAGATTATTTTCTAAATATTTGAGCCTCCCAACCCAACTACTAATTACATCTATTTTTTTTTTTTTATGGTTTTGGAGATAAAGAACAAATAGGCCACTCTGAGAAGAACATGTGGCCACTCTGAGAAGAACATGTTTCTGGGAAATGCTCTATCTTCCCCAACACAGAACAACTCAAGTGAAAAAGGCAATGAATGTAAATAACAGGAATTTTCCAAATTACAGGGATTTTTAACATGAAAATGGTGAGTTGCTAATTAGCTTATTCGTTTTAACAGAAAAAATTTCATTTGACATTTTCACTTAGCATGGCCACTAAAGGGTGGTCCTATCATCTCTAGCGTGCAACCACATAAATCTGTCCCTGCTCTGACCGTCTGTGACGTGGAACTTTTTAATAGAAGTGTTATCTCAAACTGCATATTAAACTATAGCCCAAGATGGCAGTGAGAAAATATGCCATGGAAAAATCAATGCCAGAATTCAAGGTAAGATTCAGAAAGGTAAGAGAGATTGACATATACTGGAATATAAGGTAAGCTGACTGAATGCAAATAGCTGCCAGAACATCACACAGTCAAGCAGAAGTGGAATAAGGCTCTAACACATGTGGCTGCATGAAGTCGTATGTCAAACGACAGAGTACAGGGGAAATGCACCTAGCTCAAGCCCTGCACTGAGCAGCAGAAATGAGGGCAGATGTCTTCAGAGGGTGAATGTTAGTGGATCCCCAAGTAGATCCACTATGCTTGCCAAGTAAACTGCCATGGGTCTTGATTTTGGCAAATAATTCTATCAGATGGTTATACTGGACACTTATCAAGAACAATGCCAGAACGGACCAGATGTGAACTGTGCTTCTGTAGGTATCCTCTGTGGAGGGCACACAAGTTCCAAACCACAGAGGCATTATGTGAGAAATGCACTCATCTGACTTTGAAGTATTCAGCCACCATTATCTGTTTATTACAGCCACAGCTGAATATAAGTGCCTTTCAAAACACCTTCCTCAAGGTTCTAAAAGTTCTGATATTTTCATGCTCAGGCAGTTGTCATCACTGCAGATTAACTCATAAAAATGAGTTTTGCTGATGTACAAGTTGAATGGGGCAGACAACAGCACTGAGTTTTGAGCTTACAAGAGCACGTAACACCTATATGCAGTCAAACTCTGGGTGACCTAAAAAAATAAAAAAAAGAACAGTAATGCAGGAAAACAGAATTCCTACAAAATAAAGCAGGATTTGGGATAGTTTAATAGCACACTAGTATGTTGTACCATATTTTCAACAGACATCCAGTCAGCTAGTCTAATAGCTGTTTCTTAAATTTATCCAATGGCTGTTCATCTGCATGTGTTGTCACAGGTACTACAAATCCAACAAAGAACATTTTACTCTCTATATTGTGCTGCACATAACTGGCAAGATCCATACGAGGATCAGATAGTGCAGTACGTGTTATAGAAAACACAGAACAATGTGACACTATAGAAGTTGGATACAGGGTTCAAAGAGAATTTATGATGCTGGTGGAAGCTGGTTGGGATGAAAACATACAAGTTTACAATAGGTATCTAAAATACTCTTAGAACCACCTAGTCCATTTTACAAGTAGTTTGTGTTCTTCTGTCAGAAAAATGTTTTATTTGGCCCAGCTTACATTATACTTAGAGCCATACTTTCATTATTATTTATAAGTCTGCATAAATGCCATTGACAAATTCTATCAGCATTTGATACCGAATTCTGTGAAAATGTTTAAAAACCAAATTTAGCTCTGATCTTTACAGAACTCTACAAAAAAATTAATGTCATGATTTACTTCTCAGATAAACTGCACAGACTATTTTTTGTCTATTTAATATATTATTGATATTGCATAGTCTACATTTTTTTATCTGAACATATCACTGTTAGGTCAGACATCTTAAAAACCAGTATATTAAAATGATAGTAACCTTTATCAATTGATTTGTACTGCCTTCCAAAAAAGAAAACAGATTTATTCAATACAACTTATTTTCCATCAAGCCATTCTAAGAAGTATAACTATACTCCTAAGCTTTAATACTTTAGTAATTGAATTTCGCATCAGGTCTCCATTGCTTTAGCCAGAAATGAGGTCAGACTAACAGACCTAAAAATACCTATCCTGATGGCTTTTTCTGAATATTGACTCAATATTATCATTCTTTTAGACTACTCTAATATTCATGGCAGTGTTATAGCATACAAACACTTGCTTTGAATACTTATTCAAAATGAGGATCAGCAAGAGTAAAATCCCTTAACCAACCCTATAAAGTTTTAAGCTATAAAAGTTCTCAAATTAAAAATACTACTTCCTTATAGAAACTGTTTTAAATCCTCTGTTGACTACTAATAAACCAGGATGTTTCATTACCTTCATACACTTCCTTCCAGATATAAGCCAGTAATATATATACAAGACTTCTATCTTTACACAGCTACAGAGTTGCTTTCTCTAATAATGGGTTGTATCCACCCTGTAATAGCTATCTTATTACTAGTACAATTTTAAAACCTGCCCCTCCTCTACTATTCTTGGCCTTGCTACCCACAGATTTCATCTGACATCTTTAGCCTCTTCTCCACACCCTATTGCTGCTCATATTTTCAGGTTATTATGTATAATCCATTTTCCACTTCTTTTATATTGCCTTTTAATTTCTAAGCATAATGGGTTTTTTTCCTATCAAACTCAAAGAAGCTACCCTCTAATTATGAAATTGTGGGTACTTTGTTACTTAATAAACTAATACAGCACACAATTTCTATTCATATTTTCTACTAGCCTACATTTTCCTCATAACAGCTTTGGAGAAATAAGCTACTCTGAATAATCCTATTTTAGGTACCCTGTTGGTTCCCACTAAATGTAATTTAAGTCACAACACCTGATGCCTATACCACATTCTAACAAAAGAAGTCCAATAATGACTTACAACATACTGGCACAGTAACTTTTGTTTGTAATTATTTCTTCCACAATTTTCTAGAAACTATTATTAGATATTACAGTCCAGCAGTTTTAGTTACTTGCATGTGTCCCAAAATGGGCTCCCCACAACAATTCAAGACTTCATTGTACATTACAAATACATACTTATCCAGTATCTCATCATATCCTTTAATTTGATTCAGTGGTATACATCAGACTCCTATCAGAAATCTCATATATAACTCCATAAGCAAGTAACAGTCTCTGCAGTAAACTGAATGAGCCACACTCTCTTCTCTGAAGTTTCTCCTCCTGTTATCAGCTGTAGCTATTAATTAGCAATGTTGAAATTATTTAATCATTGTATGTTAAAAAAAGAACTATAAAATATCACGAAATATATGGAATTACTAGAAAAAGTAATAGCATTCAGTTGATTAATGGCAAGATTACACTGGCACCCAGAAAAACAAGTAAGGATTGTGAACTGATCAGAACAGCAGACAAAGATAAGAGTCATACAAATACGTTAAACGGGTTAAATAAGAGCCAGTTTAAACTTGATTAAACTTGCTCTCACACAGAAAAACTTATTTGAGTTACTGAAACTTGAGTGAGAACCAAGGACAAGGGAAAACTGAATGCCATCTGGAAGGAGAGAGGAGGAATGAGAAAGACCAGACTTCAAATAAAGAGCTGGTGTAGGAATGAATACTGCTATTTCTTATTGTGCCACCTTGATCTTCCTGTGCAGGTTATAGCATCAGATACCTAAGAGGGATTTTAACAGGATTTGCTTAATATACTACAAAATTTCCGCTGAAATGCCAAGGATTTTCAACCGTATTTTTTACAGTAGTATACTGTGAATAAAATCTGATTTCAGAAAACTTTTTTCCCATAAATATTTAATACTTATCTAAACAAAGCAGTCTACTGAGAAGCTCTGTCTTCAATATTTTACCTACAGAGAGCATCTTTATTTTCAAAAAATCTTTTTACAGTGAAATAGCAATCAGCCAAAATATTACTTGAAATATGGATGCATATTCTTTTTTCCAGGGGAGAAATGACTTATTTAGATTTAATAGCTCATTAAATATTTATATTATTATATTACTATATTGTATTACTATACTACTATATTATATTATAACTATTATTATTAATTGTAGATAAATCACATATTAACATTCTTTTCACATACAGTACTACCCTATAATGCTAAAGGATATTAATAGTAACTAACAGAGAATCAGATTTTATTCAACAACGAATTAAATATCATGATACTTGCTAATAGGTGATTTTGCTCATTACAGCTACTTTTCAGAATGTAATATCTTTTACTCTGTCATTTTCTAATTTTTTACAAACATTTCTTTATGGAATTACGTAAAGTATTGATAGTGCGAGCATTTCTTTGTCTGTAATTGCTACGACAGTTTATTCGATTAAGTAATTCCAAAATTGAATGCAGCCTGAATGGAGACTGAACCTCATCGCTGTGCCATCTATGACATAGGAGTATTTAATCTAAAAAAACAGATAATACATTAAATCAATTCAGATTTTCCCATACTCAACCAAAAATAAGCATTCAGCTGTAGGAAGAACACTAATTTCTTCCTGCTAGAGGAAGCATTCTATATGAGAAGAAAGCACATTTTCCGCATGAAAAATAAGTTTGGTCAAGACTAGGCAAGATACTTCCGAATCATGGGACACAGTGATCAGATTTGTACCACTTTCCTAAGCATTATGAAACAAGACAAACAGAAGACAGCCTTTATTTTGACCACAAACAAAAAGATAAACCAAGTTGTTTTTAAAAAATAACAGGCATATCTTTTCATGAAAGTCAAACCTCATTTTCACCTTAGGTATTTTAGCTTATGAATTCTTTGACTTTAGGATTTTAAAGTTCATTCAACATTGGTCAGTCTTTTTTCATAATGAAGTTGACGTGAATTTTGCTACTGAGCTGAATATGGGGTGGTTGTAGAGTTACTCATTATCTGGTGATGACAGAAAGAAGATAAAATGCACAAATACTTAAGTTACTAAATTTCAGTCCACAATGGAATGTTATTCATGAAGAGAGAACTATATATGCCTCCTTTTTTAACAGTGCAACAAAATCCCAGTTTTTCACTTTGGGTGCTGTCAGACTTGCTCAAACATATCTGAAAGCAGCTCAGCTCTGTAGAAATCCAAGAACAGTAGAGAACTGGAGTTGTTTCATCTTGTCTGAAAGTATGTATACAGCAAATATCTGTTAAATTCAAGACAGATATACACTGAATAGGCATTATAGTTCTTAGTTAGGTAATGGATATCTCAGAAAAACAAATAATATTTATATTTCAAATACTGAGCTTCAAAACACACATTAGTTCATTCTGCGGAACACCACCCTGAAGTAACACAACAAAGAGATCTGTGTAACACAACAGACACTATTATTGCATGATGCCCTGTAGCAGATTGTTAAGTATTTAAACAAAATAAGAAAAGAATATTCTACACATAGCCTTCAAAACTTCCAATTTTGCAATATGGAAGCTTCCTTACTTTAAAATTTCTGCTATAAAGAGTAATGCAGGTGGAAAATTAGGTAATTCACGCTGATCAACAGATATTAATTATTTTCTTAAAGGTGTTAGGAATTTTTTCTGCAGAGTAAATTGCTACACAAATAAACACTTTTTCTTGAGAATACCCACACTGGTAGCCATATACAAAAGATCACCAATAAAAATTATAGAAGTCTGTGGAAGTCTAGGAGAGCGATCTAGAGCCATTGACAATTCCTCCCTGTTTAGACAAGTTCGAGTTGACACTAGGCCAGTGAAGGAATTTCAAAGATTGTTTCAGAACAGGGAACATGCCAAAGATTAGCCTCACTTAATCTTTTATGCTTTGCTTTCACTCAAGAATACCTTTATTAAGGTGATATTCAAAAGAAAATCAAAACCCAAACATTCACAAATGCAATGAACTCTTCTACTTTGTCACTGGTGAGCAGTAGCTTCTTCTGTACAGTTTCCAAAACCTGCTCACTCTGTTTAGCAGTTGTTGAGATGCAGTAATCTCAAGTTCAGTCATGGCAAACTGAGTCTTGATTATTCTAGATTGGTAAGCTTGAGATCCCGAAATACATCCAAAGAGAAACAGTAGTAACATAACGAAAGCTGACAGGCAGGAATCATAGAATGCCAGGCTGGAAAGGACTTCAAACATATCTGGTTCAACATTTTTAGGTGATATATAGTTTAAACGAGATGGCCCAGAACCCTGTTAAGCTGAGTCTTAAAAGTGTCCAGTGTAGAGTAATCTACCACTTCTCTGGGGAGATGATTCCAATGTTTAACTGTTCTCATGGTAAAAAAATTCACTATGTATGACAGATATGGTAGACCACAACCAACCAACCAACCAAATTAACCTCCCACACAATGGTTAACATCACAGAATATTACACTTGCAACACATAAAATGTAAATTCATTTTCAGTCAATACATCCATGTTTCAGCATCTCTTTTTCAGTCATATGACTGAATTACATCAGAGAAACACATTTTTATTACTATGTTCTTTTTTCCCTATGTATTTAAAAAGTCTAAGCCTTGCAACTTTTCATTTGAAAGTGAGGTATGCAAAGACACCAAAGTGAAGCCATCACAACTCTAACACACTTTAACTCATCTTTAGCCTTATTATACTGACTTCTCTTTTGTAGCTACATTAAGTGTTTGTTTCATTGAGTCAATGGAAGTTTTTTTGTTCGAACAGTCTTCAGCCAATATCCTTATCTGAAATAATGAAAGGCCAAGAGCAACTGACTATTAAGATACAAAAATTAAAAATGAGATTCAAATAAAAACTAAGCTAACCTATATTGCATAAACATACCTGTGTTATATAATTCTATTAAAGTACCTGTTTCTGAAATTAGTCTTTAATAATTTTCTACTGTTGATTCAGTAGAGATCACTTCGCACACAATCTTCTTTCATGAAGTTTTGAGTTATACTAAGGGTAAAGAAAAGCTTTTCACCTCTTCTGCAAAGAACGGTTTATACATATTTTACCGTTACAGCACATGCAAAAGGCAGTAAACAATTTACACTCATTTCTTCAATCACAAGTAAAAACATGAATTAAAACTCAGCTGAGAAAATGATAACTGTCTACAACTTAACAGTGTGTAAAAGCTCTTGGTTAATTATTATCATTTTGCCATACAATGATTTTGGGTTATTTGCAAACACTGACTGGGTAAAATGAGATAGACCAATACTGCTAGAAAATCATTTAGCTCTCTTGACAGTATTAAACACAAAGTTTTCCTGACTAAGTTGAGTAACAGAGAATTTCTTTGATCTTCTGCTGAAGATAATGTAAAATTTATCAAGTTGATTTTCCACATAGAATAATCAAATTAATGCATGGAATTCGATTCTCTCGAATCTGAGAAATGCAGTACTTAAAATACTCAAAGAACAGCATTCAAGTACACCATCCAAGCCTAAATCTTTCATCTAAACCAAAATGCAGGTATTTCTCTCTTTTCTCTCACATCTCTCTTCCTTACTTATCTTTCCCTCTTTGGCTGCAGATTTCTGATTAACATCTTTTCTTTGGCATGGAGGCTAAAAGAGAAGCTCTCTAGAGTTGAATATGCTGTATAATTGCAAGCAGAGATAGTGCCTATGGTATTCAGTAAGCACCCACATTCTAGGAAAACAAAAGTAAATTGGTAAATTGTCTATTTCTATTTTGGAGTGATACGCTGCATAACCTCACAGACAATAAAGTATCAAAATCTTTTTCTGGAATTGAAGGTCAAAGTGTAATTCACTGGTTAGACAATATAGAAAGGTGCCAAAACATACAAAAGTTGTCCTAGCTTCAGTGAAATCATCCTAGAATTTTGGAGGAGAAAATAACTTGCTATAGAAATTAAGCTTTACCTACATAGACAGAATTACATTCAGCTAAGAACCGTGAATCATTCATAACATTGCAGTAGACAACAGATTCACATATTAAAGCATTCAACTGCCATAGCCAGAAACGGTGCATGGACTTCATTAGCATATGTCCTTTAAAATAACCCTTGTTTCAGGTCTAATGTGTTTTATGAACTTAGTGTGGATAAAACAAAATCTCACTACTTACAGTATATTCTGGCAACTCACTGCTCTGAATACCTTAATATTTAATTACAACTCTTATGAACATATATTAAACTAAGCTGAATCCATCCAATCTATCACTGCATACTGATTTCATACAAATTATAGTGGAGGGAATTACACCCTTAAATTAACTGTATGTTGCTTGCTTAAAGCAATATATTGATTTAGTGTGTATAGTATGTTCGAAATAACTTCTGCAAATCCATGAGCTTTTGCTTTTTCTAAAGCTATCAATAACAAGAAAGAAGTACCTTCTCTCAAGACTTTCTAATGTCTCATTAGAGGTTTTCTCATTTTCTTGATTTGCTTTTAGAGGAGATCTTAATTCTTCTATCAAGTGTCTTTTCATACTACGATCCCTCTCCAACTGAGAAATCCTAGAAAGGAAGAAGTCACACTGCATGTCACTATTGGAAAATACTGTTAGCATGCAAATATTTTCAACAACTGAGAAGTATAAGTGCAGTAGACAAACCATCATTCCTTCAGTTTAAGAATATTTTTTTAAAGAAAAGATGATGCAATTCTTGCAATTTACCCTATTCTTAATGATTAAAATCAGCTTCAAGTCTCTTATTAAAAAGACCTTTTCCTAAATATGCAATTTGTCATTTGTTTTTTGCTATGATTTCTGCTCTAACTTGTCTGATCTGAAACGATAATATTTCTTCCTAAGCTACTATGGAAAAGGCAAATATCTTGTTGAAAACACAAAATTTAATTAAATGTATCTGAAGTCTGAAGCAGGTATCATTCAAAGAGTATTTAGTACAAAATTAGTTTTAAAATAAGTGAAAGGGGAAGTCTCTGTTCATCCAACTGAGTTTATTAAACAGAAACACATCAATCAGTACATGTTAGATAAGATAATAATTCTTAAAAATTGCAAAACCTAGAAATATCTGCATTTTTCAGAAAATTCTCAAAACAAGAAACTCTCACATACTACAACGTAATCTATGTCCAATAAGAAAATTACACCTTATACAATGCCTCCAGCCTTATTATATTAATTAATATTTTAAATACAAATGTAAGAAAAACCTGAATGTGTTCAGATTTCTGGATATTTACTTTTTTAATGAAAGCAAAATGCAGAATAAAACATTGTTGATAACATTTCAATGCCACATTAAAAAAACCCAGAAAATGTTCCATCTTAAAATTTTTTTTATCTATTTCACATTTACACTATTAACATTATTTTGTTAATTATGTCTCACAGTTTATGAAAAAACAGTATCGATTCTGTAAAGGAAGCATGAAAACCAGTAACTCAATTTTAAATTTAAGTTCAATTCTTATGGTGGAAAAACTCAGTTCCATTTTGAAACAAAAAATACACAATGTAACAATTTTAAGAGTTCTATATTTTTAATTGAGCTGATTTCACATAAGTAAATTGCACTCTTTCTACAAGTAAAAAAATAGAATGGCTTGTGGAGTTAAATTTGAGGACAGGCAAAAGCTTCACAGATACACAAATAGGCTATGTTTATACAGTAATGTATTTGAAGAACAGTAGTATAACAGTTAAAGTAGGTGCAATAAAAATCCCAGTTTCACTACAACAATACCTGTGAATTTGAAAATGAGTAGAAAAACCTCAATCAATTCAAATATAAACAAATACAACTGTCCTTTTGCACTCTTTATGGATATAAGACCGGATTTTTAATCTTGTTTAAGCATCTGAATCTTGACATGTCTCTTAGCCCCTAGGCAAAGAAATACTGTATTTGAAAGACCGTGTTAAACAATGCTGAGGAATTCATTCACACATCAAAGATGAAATCTTCTACTCTAGGGTCTGGGTATTCTTACTGCAGTACAGATACTGTGCACAGCTAATCACTCATCAGTTTAAACAAAATGCAATTTTAGCATGTACTGCTCCAGTTTCTAAAAAAAGCCCAGTAACAGTCTTCAAGATTGCAGTAAAAAAGAATTAAACATTTTGCTAAAAAGCGAAGGATGGTTAATGTCGTGACAATTAAACAGCTGCCACTGGGTGGCACCAAACACAATGGATAGAACAGCGGACGTATTTCGCTTGTAGTACTCTAATCCATTCTTTCTCTTGGACTTAGTTTTTTAGTGACTTAATGGTGGTCGATTGCTAAGTGATTTCATTGTTTGAATTCTACTTTGAAAAATATGAAAAATATATAAAGCAGGTTCGAATATTATCACAGTCAACAATTTTCTTTGAAATAATATGCTGTGTAAATTTTCACACATTTTATTAATGTTCTTAAATATTAACTGGTACAAAATGATAATTCTTTCTATCTACACATAGGCAAAAGTACATTCCTTGGAAAATAGGACCAAAACCAGTACTTTTCCATTGCTCTAATAATGTATGATTAATAGATGCTCCCTAGGACACCTGCAAGCCCTGTGCACCTATCAGGATCACATTTTCTCTTGCATAGAATGGTCAGCTGAGAACTTAAGAGAAAAGAAGAGAAATAAAATTGTATCTTCATTTGAACTACTTTCTTAAACGGTACAGTTCTACAGCACATGGGGCCTACATCTATAGAGCAATAATTTCCAATAATTCTTATCATCTTGTGCATTTAAAAATACAAGACAATCTACAAAAGCAGTTGGCTTTGTGTCCCTTGAAACACAAAGCACAAGACAATAAACTTACCATTTGGTCATATCAATTCAAATCCTACATTTCAGTAACAAAAAGGTATGATCCTAACTTTCAGACACATGTAATCCTAGTGAAGGAGAATTATACAGTTGTCGGCCTTTCCCCATTGTATACAGCAGGAAGTTAAAAATGTCTCAATTCCTCTGTGCAAGCAAACAGATAATCTACCCAATTTATATACAGAGCAATTGAATCCCTCCACGGAAATACAAATATGAAATTTAACTAAAGTAGCCATCCTAGCAATATAAGCATATGCATTGAATGCCGTTGCTGAAAATGGCAGCTCATACGCATCACATATACAGATTTCAGAAATCTAAAAGGTGTTGTCAAAAGATACATATGTGAGAAGTGTAAGGCTAACATACATATGTGCATATACATATTCAGGTTCAGTCACTGTACTGAAGCTTTTTACTCATTATGTATAAACAATAAGTGAACAGATCAGACATGCTGTGAACAAAGATACTTCAGGAGAATTTCTTTGCTCAGTGCAGACTTGTAACGCCTATTAACATTAATAGGAGCATTGTACATAATTCTGCACCACCTCAAGGGGAGTATATATTCTTGTGTGCATAGTTAGATGTAAAATATTGTTCTTAATAACTTGTCTAGCCTATTTGCTACTATTATAATGTGAAGCATAACCAAAAAATTGTTAAAATGATGTATGTTAGCAGAATATTCCTGAGTTTCCTGAGACCTGTTTGTTGAGCTTGAGCTTCATTAGCATGAAGCACAGCACCCAGTTACGTGGTTTACAAACCAGATACGAACTTGAATACTTAGGTGGGCCTCTGCACCTGTTCAGAGGCAAAGACATATGATTACGATAGTCTGCTTCCAAACTCACTACCCACACCTAACCTATTTCTTCTACTGGCAAAGATAAAAGGAATCACTACATATAACACTGGCATTGCAAAGATAGGTCTGAGAAAAAAAAGAACAAAACCAGGTTTGATATTTTGAGCTATAAGAATAGCTTTTGCTTCTTTCAAATTCAGACATTTAGGAGAGTAACTTTGTATCTTGTTTTCAAGTATGCTAGATAGCCTAGAACAATTGTTGATAACTTCTTCCAATTTATTCTGCTAAAAATGATTTGCAGGACTTGAATTACTGAAAAATTATTAGGGCAAAATAAGGATAAGACTTTCAGTACCTTAGATTTAAGTAGCTTCTGAGGCCTTTATAGTTGAAACCCCTCATCCAATTCAGCAACCAGTGAATTTATTCTACTAATCTAGATTTGAGGTCACAGACTATATTTACTCTAAATGTAGTTTTGCATACACAGTATATTTTTTTACATTAAAAACGTAATACATCTTCAATAATGAATTAAATGTCATGTTAGTATTTTTGACATCATATTTATACATGCTTGCTAAATGTTTCCTCATCTGCAGAAATGAAAAAGACATTTGATTTATCAGCAATATATTTTGTAGTTCACATCTGACAAATAAATGAAGTAGTCTTCTAGCATGAATGTTAACCTTACAGTATTTTAGAAAAAAAAAATCCTCATTTTCTATTTTTCTTACTTTCATACAGCAGTTGACCACTAGGTTTCTGGGCAATGAGGACACACATCTAAAAGGAACAAACCTAAGTAACAAAAATTATCACCCACCAGCAACAAAAGCAGCTTAGTCAAATGCACACCTAAAATCAACACTCAAAAAGTAAGTATGTATGGTTTCAAGATCTCTCTTTCTTAATTAAAGTAGATCAAATTAAGAGCCTTTTCATGGCTACTCCCTGCTGCCCTCACCTCTTTTCTCAATGTGACCTACGTTCACTGATCCCTAAATGTAGACGTTATGCATATAGCGTGCTGTAACGAAAATCTGTAATACCATGATTATCATCAAAAGCTAAGAGGTCTGAGCACTACCCATATCTCGAGTGCTAGCAGAGTTAATCCAGTACTTAGAGCTACAGCCAGCTATATTGCTTATGTAATGTGGTCTTTTCTTCCAGTTGATCCTTTGGCAGCCAGCTTGCTAGTGTGCTGTTTATTCTAGCGGTAACAAGCTCAATCATTTTGACCTTTTCTCTTTCCTCAAATGTTAAACACAAAATGATGGGGAAAAAGGGAACTTTAAGATGTTCTGTTACACACATATTTCCTCAAGTAAGAAGAAAGGAAGGATTAATATGTTTGAGCCAGGCCACCCGCTGAGAAAGCTCTCAGATTATCACAGCCAGCATCTATATCACCCACACATAAAAGAATCACTGGAGACTGAAAAATTAAATCATCAACAAGTTAGTATTTTCCTACCAGCTAATCTAAAAAAATGCAAACACAAAAAGAAAGATGTCTCTTTGAAGACAAGAATAGAAGTGACATATGGGTAACATAAGTCTGTTACATTACCTGAACTGCTCCATCAGCCCAAATTCTATGTTTCCCTTACACAGAAAGCTTATCTCCTTCTTGAAGGAACCAATTCTCATTGAAGTAATTCTACAGTACTTTCCAACATTACACATTTAAACACTGTGTGAAAACCCACGAAGCCTCCCTGTCTGGTCAATTTGATCTGCTAAATTGGTTTTAATAGTAACTTCTACTCTCCAGCTTATGATTACATTTCTACTTAACACTAAAGATAATCTAACACCTAAATTGCTAATCTTTGGTGAAGATATATAAATGATACGCATATGTAAGCATACATCTGCTTGACCTAGTTATGAAATACTGTTTGTAAGAATTATTTTCAGCAGTAGATAATCTGTTCTGTCACCTTTAGTTTGTAGTGTAGCTGTTTCATCTCTAAATCAATGTTCTTTGAAGGAGCTAGTATGTCTTCACTCTTGCCACCAGTTTGAGACAGATATTCTCTCAACTTCAGTTTTCCTTGTAAATCTTCCTTTTCCTGTTGCCACTTGGCTAGGCTGGATGTCAACACGTGCTTTACAAACAGAAGAAACAATCACAATTGCATCCTAAAAATATTTGTGCTTGATCATATGAGATACTTCTCTGGTTCAGAATTCAAGAGGAATGGAACAGTATGTATTATCTGTAATTATATTGTACAGTTGTTGGCTGAATTCTCTAGTCCATGCAAAGATTTAATATGGCATGAAAGAAAGTCAACTACCTTTAAAAAGAAGAAATTTTTTTAAAGGTAGCTAATTCAATTTTGAATGCACACATTACTGGTTTTACTATGCCAAGCAAAAATTATCATACAAAATTGTAACAGTAGTTATTCTTGAAACCTTTTTATCTAGAGCCTCTCTGGGATTCAGTAATTCTTTCTGTAGAGAGTATGAAGAAATACAAAGGTGTCTCAGACACCAAAGTGTATTAAAGGTGGCTGAATGTCAAATTTGTTTTAATGGTGACCGCTGTAAGCTCATATGAACTGCTGTGTTGACAACTGCTATAAAACATTCACTCTTCTCTTGGCTTTTGTTTTGATATTTGTAGGGCTTGTAGAGGTTAAAGTAAAGTGGACCAGATGCACTGAATATCTTCTGGTTGGCTGGTCTTTACTCATGTTGCGTTATTTCTTCCCTTTCACACATAAGCACCATAGCCAGAGAACCACATATTGCATAACCTTGACTCTGGGGCTGAGGTACTTAAATGGTAAAAGCCAAGCTGGAGCAGGACAGGATAACAGATGTTAGTTGTTTATTCCACTGGGTAGGTCTTACCACCCTATACTGCAGCCAAAACGCTTCTCATTTAGCAACATAAATGCTAAGTCCAATTAGCAGACGAGGCTTGTTAGGGATTTAGTTCAAATAAATAACAAGCAAACAAAGTCTCAGTCTTGTTGCACTTGATTGACAACTGACAAGACTTATTCAATCTTTGTTACAATATATTTCACTGTACTCCTTACAGAGATAATATTTTAAATAAAATATCTGATGGAATTTAAATAATACTGAATGTTTTTCTGCAAAAAGGGGAACTGAAATAATCTTCATGCTACTGGTTAACTTTCAAGAATCTGTAGTTAGTCGAAAGCCACCAATGTCATAACAACTCCCTGCTCCTCGAGAGTGTAACTACAGCAAGACTATATTATTCCAAGGAAGACTGTAATATAGTAACATATGGAACAATTACACAAAATGCTATTGAAATCTCTCAAAGGGCAAAAAACCCCCTTCATTTCTGAAGAATCCCAATAAATACTGGAGAAGATACTACACCTTGACATGATTAAATGTATGCCTGATGATACACTGGTACACAAAAAAACATGGGTGAGAAGGTTAAAGACAATGCTCTACTTCCAAAGATTTTATTATTTAACCCCCAAACAGATTTTATACTATTTGATATTAATAGAAAAAAACTTTTTATTTACATGTGTACATATACACGTGCCTGTATACACACACTTCCATATCAATCACCTAACGACCACATATATATGCAAATAAAAGAAAAACTACTTATTATCTCCATTATGAATGACATGAGAATCCTTGTAGATTTTGCATTAGCTTAAAATAATACCATGGATATATGAAAATGCATCCTATATTTAAAGTTTAACAGTATTTCACACTGAAGTGCATTTATTAATGCCAAATGTATAGTTTACCTATTTATCTGATATAAGTACTGTTCTTAGTAAAGGGCTTAATTTTTCCGTTTTCTTCTGTGTCTGCTGTCATTTTTGAACAAGACATAAACAGTGTTAACATTTTTTGCTAACTGGGTATTCCTTAATCTGATGTATTATTCTCACAAGCCTAGTAAAAGACAAAATGAAGACTACTTTAAGGAGCAAAACCAGTAGTAGTACAGAATGATATAATGTAGTAAGATATAAGGATTAGCTTAATTTGTCCAGTATAGCCAATATTTCTACATGCAGAATTTTGTGATTCAGTGTCTCTATAATAAATTATTCATAAAAAGAAAAGAAAAAAATCATGGCTAGATCAATATCTCTGATTAAAATTAGACACATCCCTGTATCTGCCCAAGACAGCTTGTGAATCTCAGAAGTTTCTTATGCTATTCCTGCCACCAAAATGCATCTGGTATAAAATGTCACCTTTTGAGTGGCCACATTCCCCAAAATGACAGCAAATATATTGAATAAGAAAGGGCTTTCACAGAACAGGTGCCAAAGAGGACAGTGCTACATTGATGAGGAAGCGGAAAAAAAATATTTAAAATATGAATTTACATAAATTCAGAACAGCATCAGAACTATGGGGGTGAAGTGAAAATAGTATTTGATGCTCAAGGCAAACAACCCCCAACTTGCAAAATCAGTTGAAGACAGACACATAATTGTAATCAGAGATACCAAGAAAGCTGTCTCTTAACAGCTCTGGAGACAACATAAACGGAGTTACTGGGTTGATAATTCTATTGCATTATTCTTCTATTTACAGTACATTGAGAGGATATATGAAAAATCTATATAAATCTGTGTAGAATGGCAAACCCATCTCCCCTGCCTTGGCAAGATATTTTATGCTTGGAAGATATTCCTTGCATTTTCTTACTTGAAAGAAAGTTCATTGCCCTGCTGTCCCTCGCCACTCACTAATTTTAGGTCAAGTCTTCTGTTCTTTTTTTTCTTTTCTAGACAGAGAAGGGGGAGTGCCGTGTGTGCTACCATGCACAGAAATCCTGAGTGACAGAGTAAAAAGGATTTACTCCAGGGGAAGAGGTCATCAGGATGAAAGGCAGACTCTTAAACACCAGCTAGACCAGATGTTGGTAAAGGCAGGCTACCGCTGTTCCTCCATGATGTAGCGGCCTTTGTCTGCTTCACCTCCTCCAGAGTGTTTTGGCTTAACAGATGTTTATGGATTCAATATTTTAACATTCATCTATCTTAATCTCCTTGCTCCTGGTATACCCATGACACTTTGTTTCGCTGCTCACAAAGGGATAAGTGATGAAATCTCAGTTCCTTTGTAGTCAAACTTCCAGTGACTCAGCAAGACTTTTTGCATAAGGCCTCTGCTCAGAAAGACAGCTATGTGGAAGGCCCAGTGGATTAATGTAGGAAGCTCCTGGATGGCCTATTGCTCCTTGGCGTCACAACAACCCTGTGAGGAGCTTCTAGATCAGTTTACAGCAGACTCATACTCCTCCTGCAACAAGCATGTATGACAATGATATTTCTGTTGGTGACGGCTGCTATTGCACTGCCATTGCTGTGCACCATCCCATACATTTATATTTGCGGAACATATTATATAGCATGTATTTCTGGACAAAATTATAAACCAGGTTATAAATCAGTGCTCTTGAAACACTTTTAAAGCAATGACATAACCTTATTTTCTACTCATTTTGTAATCCAGACAAAACGATTACATGTGTATGGAGATGTCTGTAAGAAACCTGAAGACAACATACTTCTTTTTCCTTTGTCTAAGAAACTCTGCTAAAGTAGGTAATAAAAACACTTTCTATAAGCATAGCTCCTGTACCAAGTTCTATTTTAAAATCTAACACTGTGCATCTGAAGGTTTTAAATACAACGCTACTTTCATACAGCTTTAACTTGGTCATAAAAAATATACAAGCTGAGCAATACTTGTTGCACACATAAACCGTGAAAGAAATTTTCAAAACATATTTGCAGACGTGGAGTTAGGTATTTATGAATTTACACACTCTATCAAATTTTATTATAAGATAATGATAAGCATATTTACAATATCCAAGGCAGAATTTATTGAGCCAGTCCCACTAATCTTCACCCTGATTTTGTTCTCTTGAATCAAAACCTACATCTGCCTGATAAGGCACAGAAAAAAAAGCTAAAATTAATAAGGATGGTATGTAGTTATCTGAAAATATGAAACACATATACCAGACTAAAAAGTGAACTGGGCTGCATACCTAATATGACCATACACTCAAAAGGCGAACCACTCCAAATCTTCAGCGAAAGTTTTTTTATACAAGTGTTTTAAGTGACCGGTTACTTAGCATTCCAGACATGAAGACAAAACATGAAACAGAAATCTTAGGCAACTTAATATCCTGCCCCTAAGCTGAAACAAAGACACCCCAAAGCAAGAAACAGTTCTAAAACATAGATGTTATTTGTCATTTATTATTCTGAAATTTTAGCAAAATCTACTCTATCACTCGGCTATAATTTGTTTTTCTTCAGCCAAATGCAGTCATCAGCAGCTGACTCTGTTTCACAAAATGTCTAGAAAATGAAGGTAATATAGAGGACTTTTTGCTAGTGCTTTAGCTAGTTGTTAGACTTCAGTAGCCTTTAGAGACCATTAAGTACCCTTTGGCTAATTGGCCAATGGTAGATTAATCCTCTTTTTATTCTAGCAGCACTATTTTAACACCCTTTGCACTCTGTCAGTGTAGCATCTGAATGACAAAATAATATTGTGCATGAATAATAAGCAGAAAAGTTAAATTAACATTTCATGTTTCACATGCCATACCTATGTGTCAGGGGAAAAAAATCCTCTTTTAAAGATACTGACATTCAACTTTTTTAAACAATCTCATGTTGACATCTTACTGAAGTGAATCTTCCTAATTACTGCTAATTACCTATCAAGAAAAAAAAAAACTTTCCTTGAAGTGCAGTTGTCTAGTATAGATGAACATAGCTCCAATGTGCATAGTAAAGACAGGTATGACACTTGAGGTGTGCTACATTATTATGAGGTCATACTAAATATGGCTTGCAACGAACAAAGCAGCTTTTAAGGACGTTTAAGGCACTGAAAATGTCAGTCTCTCATGAAGTGTTTAAATTAGTTCCCAGCAGAGAAATAGGGATATTAGCATGCAGATAAGAGATGCATTTTCTCATCTCAAATATTTTATTAAAGAAAAAACATAGCTGTCCTAATGATAATGTTACAGTATCAGAATTGCAGTTCACCAGCTTTATAAAAGCAGTGTTTACACTGCTATCTGCAGAATGGCTCTTTCACACACACAAATTATAAATTCACTTATTATTTGGAATACAGCTGTAGTTACTAACAAAAACTCAAAGTCCCTGAACAGTTTCTTAATCATGCACTAGTATTTTCTAGCTATTTACTAGCTATTTACTAGTATACCACTTCATAAACAGATGTTTTACTTGTAATTTTAATTCAGCTATTTTATAGCTGATTCATAGCTAAATTTATTCTACAACTTATAAAAGCCTAGAATTACAACATTTGATCTGGCTGTAGAATCTTATGAAATAGTAGACAAACCTAAGTACAGAACTGCACATTGTGCAGCCAATGATTTTAAAGCAAACTACAGACGGTAAGAAAAAACTTAGTAATAATATAGGTAACAAATTTTTAATATAATTAAAATGCATCTGAAATGCTTTATCTGTATAATGATAACACCAACTCAAAGATAAGGGGTTTGCCTTGCAGCAATTCCATTTTAGCTTGCATTTTGTATCACTTTCATTTCATGTCTTTGTATGAATAAGTATTGCTGTATCCCATGCCTAATTTCTGTACATATTGAGACACTATCTTGTTTTTCTAGTAAAGCAGTTGCAGCACTCCACCTGTCCTTGCAAATTTCAAAGGAATATAAGGACTATTAACTATGTAAGTAACATTACTTATATAAGAAGTTTCATTACGGTCAATTATGTAATTGCAAATATCTAATTTTTGTAAGCAATGAGTTTCTGATGTGGAGATGCAAATGACCAGAATACACGGATGTGTAGGACCTTGCCTATAAGGCCTTAATGTTTTTATATAAAAACTACAGAACTTAAAAAAATAATATTTCTTACAAAAATATTTAATATCATAGTATATGATACTGTATCTTACATACTTGGTTTAACTTATTTGAAGTATTAATACCTACACAACATGGTACATTAAAATAAGTTTTACTACAATTAAAATAAAAATGAAAATACAACCTGAGACATTTCACAACATTTTGTCCCACTTGAAAATTTCTGAATGTTATAGCAAGCCAGTTGTGAAGATGTGGCTGAAGTCCAAACCCAATGTTTCCATGTACCCACCATTGCTCTTTAAACAAATACAAGTTGTCTTGGGTTTTCCAACATTGAACATGCCTGTGCATATTAAGTCTTCTTATACATAAGCAAAGACTTCCAGCTGATGCATAAAACTTCCCCCAAGATTTCCACACCTTTGCACTTACCAGAATATTTTCAATATAAGACATGGAACCCATGAAATCTTTTACAGTTAGAACCAGGTTTTATTGCAAGAATTTTTGCAGGGTTACACAGCATTTATCTGATAATCATCAACCATGAGAGTTGGGGCAAACTCATAAAGCCAGAAATTTGAATTTTTCATCTAGGGTCAGGGATAGTGCTTGCCATATTCCCCCTGCTTAATCTTAACACATCTAAGCACTGCAAATGAACTACTTGCATGAGCGCCAGTCAGGGAATTTCATAATCCCTACAACTCATTACGAATTTAACAGCAGCAATACTAAGTATTCATATGTTTCAGATAACACATACAAATATGCTGCACTAAAACTCATTGGGGGAAAAAATTAATAATGCTTCCATCTGTTTTCCATATAGCTCACATAAAATTGAGAGAAATCAAAATGAAAATGCTATTTTAAAGAGTGTTTTTAAACTTTCTTTTTATTTACTCACTTAGTTCCAAAGCATACAGCTTTATCTCCTTAAAAATTAGAATTATTTTTAAAAGAATATACAACCAAGAAAGAAACAAAACAGCTGAAAGAATGATGAAATATTAATTTAACTTTTCCTCATTTTCATCTATTTTAGAGAGTAAACATTTTCTTCTGAAATACTTCTGCATCTCAAATATAAGTGGGCAATAATTCCATGTTTGTATGGAAAGCTGATCCACCTCCCATAGTCTAGTCCTCTCTTTATACATTGTTTTTGTTTGCTTAAATCTTAGCTTTTCAACAGTTAAAGACCACTTTTTGTCAACTTATGGAAAACACATCTAAAAGATACAGAAGTCCAAGGAATTGATGTAAATATTTTGAGATAAAAATTACTAAAAAATATGTACATGTGAGGTATTCTCAGAAGCAGGTTGCAATATTCAAGAAAAAAATTTATAAAGATAGCTCTAAATTTAATTTTATGCAATTATTTAAACGTCTCATTTTTAACTGCTTCAGATTTCAACAAAAGCTGAACAAATGTTCTCACAAGCTTTTTTTTATTTTCTTTTTTATACAGACAGCTGTGTAAAAGCAAAACATTTCAAGTATCAACAAATCTAATTACTGGAAAAGTTCAATGTCTTTCACAGAACAGGACAAAAATACAAATAGACAAAAAAGGGTTGAAAAAATTTAAAACCTGGATTTTTTTTCTAGCCCCATAAAGCTAATACTGTACAAATATTAATGTATTATTTACATTTCTATATAAGAAAATAAAGGTATATTGTAAGTCATTTCTGAGGTGTATGAGGAAGCTGATGACAGACATTGAGGAAGGTATGTGAAGACATGGATATTTCTCAAAATTATGAATAGCATTAAAAAATTACCTTTAAAACATAATGCATATATATTAAAGTGGTAATTCATCCCTGGATTCTTGTAAAAGAACCCTCGCAGTCTTATCTTTACTTTGTAATTTATGCTATGATTGGAAACAGCTAAAATTACAGACGTAAGTGTACCAGTTTAAGATAAAGTAGTTCTTCTTATACTACATATTAAATAGTTGAAGAGATCATCACCAGAAAAAGTCGTATTTTCAGCCCAAAGGGTAAAATGAAATATACTTTCCCTTTATCATGGTTATCATAAATATTATGACTCATTTGGGCAATCAATTATTTTCACATGCATGAATAGTTTGAGGACAGAATTGTAGTTGTGCCTAATCCCTGCAATTCAACGTCCCAGATTGATCCAGACCTACAGCTGCTGTCTCTTAGTACTTCCCTCTTTCTCTTCTGTCTGCTTCACTGACATAAGTGTATAGACAAAATTACACATTTCTCTTGGGTGTACATACCACTCCGAAGTCCACAGGACCACCTGCAGTCAGTCAGACTATGAACGAACAAAAATCTGTGCACAGGCAGCCCAGTTAAACCACCAAAGGATAAATTCTTTTCCAGTGCTTTTGAATCTTGAGAGGCATGCTATAGCTAGTCATATAGCCTCCATTACTGAGAAAGAAACTGAAGCTCTTGTTACTTTAGGCATCAAAGGTAGCCTGCAGTGACACAAAATAAACCTAAAGATGGCACAAATCATGGTAGCAGTCTATAGTTTCTTCATTAATTGCTAAGAAAACTTCAGAACAAACCAGATGGTGCAAAGCATTACTAAGGAAGTATAAGGATTCTTCCACTCCCTCAAGCTGTAACTGACTTCATGAAGTCCAGGCACTTCAGGCAAGCACACATGGCTTCAAAATCACAAAACAAAATCCTTCCTCAGTGTTACAAGAAGAGTACTATTGTCTGACTTCTGTAGGGATGCCAAAGAATCCTGCAAACTCATTGTCTGTAAAAACTGGGATACAAGGCAGAGAAAAATGGGGATGATCCCAAGGAAGGAATGTTGTAAGTAACCATATTTACAAAGGAATTTTGGGTGTGGTTCCCAGATACCATTTTTTTTGTCTCAGAAGGAGTCTTAGTTGTAACACTTCCTTTTTTTACCAGTGTTGAAGATGCGCTCAATGGATGTTGTCTATCTAGACTCCCCTAAAAACCCAAGATCCTGTTCTCTGAATTGGCAAGATATGGGTTTGATAGATGGACTATTTGGTGGATAAGAAATTGATCGGATGGTCATACCCAGAGGCTAGTGGTCAACAGTTCAATGTCCACATGGAGATCAGTGATGAGCAGAGTATCTCAGGGGTCTGTTTTGGGACCAGTGTTGATTAGTATCCTCATCAATTACACCAATGATGGAATCGTGTGCACCCTCAGCAGGTTTGTGAATGACATCAAGCTGAGTGGTGAGGCTGACATCCCTGAGGAACAGAATCCCTTCCAGAGGGGCCTTGAGAAGTTGGAAAAGTGGGCTTGTGAAAATCTCATGAGGTTCAACAACGCCTGGGCTGGGGCAACTCTCAGTATCGATACAGGCTGGGGGATGAAGAGATTGAGAGCAGCCCTACTGAGAATGGCCTGTGGGTACTGGTGGATGAGAAGCTGGCAATGTGCGCTTGCAGCCTGAAAGGCCAACTATTTACTAACCTGCATCAAAAGCTGCATTGCCACCAGGTCAAGGGAGGTGAATCGACCCCTCCACTTTGCTCCATTGGAGTAGGTCCAGAGGAGGGCTACAAAAATGATCAGAGGCCTGGAACACGTCTCGTGTGAAGACAGGCTGAGGAGTTGGGTTTGCTCAGCTTGGAAAAGATCCTATTGCAGCCTTTCAATACGGCTTATAAGAAGATGGGAAAAAACTTTTTTAAGAGGGCCTATAGCAATAGGAAAAGGGACAATGATTTTAAACTAAAAGAGAAGTTTAGACTAGCTATTAGGAAGAAATTTTTTTTGCTGAGGGTGATGAGACACTGGAATAGGTTGCCCAGAGAGGTGGTAGATGCCCATCCCTGGAAACATTCAAGGTCAGGTTGGGTGGGGCTCTGAGCAACCTGATCTATTTGAAGATAGCCCTGATCACTTCAGGGGGGTTGGATTAGACAACCTTCATGGTCCTTTCCACCAAAACCATTCTATGATTCTATGACATGATTCTGATTCTCTGCCTTAGTTCTTGACTCTTATTCCTTCATGCCTAGAAAATGTAAAAAAACCCAAAAACCCCAAAAAACCAGATGCACTCTGAAAGCTCATTCATCTTCCTTGGTAAAGTGATGAGAATGGCTGTGTGCTTCTGGTTTGTACTCCTGGCTATGGTGTGTCTTTTGAAGTTTCTTCCTGTAGTGAAAGGCAGTAGCCAGGGCAACAGAGAACCATTACTAACTTTGAAAATACAAGCTTAAACAACAGATTGTGGGAATGTGAAAGCTGGAGTAAGATGCAAGCTTTAGTAATAATGTTACTTTCTTTTATGTAATAAACTAGACGAAGAAATCTTTAGTGTGGGATGGGTAAGAAAATAGAGTCAAAGACAGGAACCTGGGGCTTTGCAGAAGACCTAATAGTGCTCAACTGGTGAAGAAGATTCACTTCCTGAAATCTGGAGGAGTTAAAAAGAACTCTAGGATCAAATATCTTTGTTTCTGACATTGCTCCCCTAAGGACAAGATGTGTGAGCTGTTGTTATAGTACTGTTTTCTAATCATTGATTACTAGAAACCAAAGAGTAACAAGCTGTGTGGAGGAAATGGAGAATTTGGTGTGCAAGGAGTAAAGGTTTCCAAGGACTAGTTGCTAGGTCTATTGTTCTCACACTTCAGTATGAAGATATATTTCCTGTGCTAGTTAGCTAAGAAAATAGTCTTTCATCTGAGAATGAGGACAAAACCCCAATCAATTGCAAGAAGAGCAAGACTCGTAATGATCACAAGAATGCACTAAATTTAGGACATGTGCAAAACAATGTAAGTAGCTTATTCCTGAAAATTTTAGTTTAACTAAAGAAAATATTCTTCTGGCAACCTTCTGCAGTGATTCAGTGCCCTCAGAGAGAAAATCTACCATTATATCTACATCATCATTCTCTTTAAAGGAGATGGAAGTATAAACTGTTAGTCCTTTTAAACGATCGTTTATGCACTGGAAGGTGGCTATTATAGTCCTCTGGTCTTTATCATTGATCTGTTATTATACAGATTTCATTAATTACACACCTCTCATAGCTAATATCTTCCAAACTTCTTAGAATTCTTGTTTCTTTCTTCCAGTATGCGTATTTTACATGCGGTGCCAAACCCAAGACAGAATGCTTCACAAAGTGCCTTGCCACTGTTAAGTAGCAAAATAGATACCCTCTGTGAAATTCTCTACAAGAAATAATGCCTGACTAGCTGGCAACAGTACTACTATGAACAGCAGTAGATTTGACAAGCAGGTGGCCTTCGTGCTATGAAATAAGCATGAAGCATTTGTAAGAAACACACATCAGTATTTCTCTTACCTGTGGACATTTGCGAAATAAACACATATCCACAAGTCAAAAAAAATCCCCGAACCAAAACAATCAAATTTTTACTTTTCCTACAACACATGAGTTTGCATCTCACATATGTCAATCTTGTAAATGGAGCGATAATGTGAAAATATATGCATCATGTACGAAAACACATTTTAATGAACAACAACAACTTTTACCCTCTTGACTTACTACATCTTAATGTACAAATATTTTAATGTACAAATGTGGGAAAAAAATTCTAAAAAGTAGAGAATTAACTACCTTTCAGTGGTCATTCACAAGTGATATTTCATTTAAAACTTGATTTGGTTGTGTGGAATTAAAACTTACACAAATTATCTTACAGAAGTAAAAGAAAATCCTTGTTATACTTGAGAAAAAAAATCCACGAAAGCCAAAGTCAAACCTTTAATTTCAATAAAACATGTTACTTTGTGCCTTAACTAGTAACTGATTATTAAATCAGATAATCTAGAGACTTTTCTAAAGATTTAAATATTTAAAATTAAAAAATGTTGGCAAAAATAACAATTGTTTTTCATGGCTAACTTACAAATTGTTATTGCTATCACTGTTTTAGACACAGAAAATTAAAATTAATAATTGCAGCTTTCTGTCTTTTTTACATTTCAAAACAATTTTTTTAATGAGAAGGTACAACATCCACTCGCAGACAACCACGAGTTTATTGCTGAAACTCTTCTTATAAAAAGTGTCTAGAAAAGTCACATTTGACCTTTTACAAATATATAAGTAATATATAGAAGCTTGTTTTTTATTATTTACCTTAGTTTTCATTATTTTTTACATTACATGCTTTTGATACTAACAAAAATGCACAGTCCTTTTCAATCATACCTCATAAAAAACCCAAAACATGTAAATATCAATATTTTGGCAGTTTTGTGTGTAGGAACAGTCATACACACTTTCTGACCACTAGTTCTTTCTGAGATCTTAACGAGAAACATGTATTGGCACACATCTCTGCAAGTAAGGGAAAGCAAGAAAGTCAAACTCTTCAGAGAATATAAGCATAGTTTACTGGTTGGAGCTGTACAGGAACCATTATTTTGTTACAGAACAGAACATGGACTTGCAATGTTTACATCATTTTCACTGACTGAAAAGATCATTTTCCCAAATGACCTAAAAAATGAGTAAAGTGACAGTATGACTACATTGCATGGGGTTTTTCTAGTGGTAATCATATGTTCTTCAACACCTAATACAAAACATGGACATTATTTTAGCAAATACCACTTGGCTGACCTAGATGATAGGATGAAGGAATAAGAAAGTCACGTCCAATTCCGCATGGATTCTCTGCTGGGATCCTGATTTTTGTACAGTTTACCTTATGAACATGATCCGAGTGACATTTCACAAATTCCTGGATAAATGTTGCTACACTCTGCCAGCAGAGAGACAGGCTGTGTCATGCACAGATCAATAATAGCACTGTGTTTCATCAGCCTCAAAATCAAAAGGGCTACATCTGGCAAAAGCCATGGCCCTTGAGGATCTGACATATATAATAAACTAAATAACCTACACAGGATGTCTATTGCAGAAATTGCCAGTGCGAAAAGAAATCCAGAGATACACAGTGAGTATATGTAAATAGGACAATACGTATTTCTATGTATAAAGAAGTTTTAAACTGCTTTTTATGAAAAGTAAGAACAAATATCACAAAGCAGCAGCTTAATAATGGCAATGAGACTAAAATTTTACAATTCTTGACAGAAGAATATACGTAGTGTCAGGGCAATCCAATATCCATATTGTTTTGAGGAATTTACTGTAAAATGCAAGTACCTTTTGAGCTGTACACAGTAACATGTATGACACTGGGCTGCAATAAAATGCACTTTATATGTAATGCCTTCTCATAAAATAACATTCATTAAACAGAAAACTTTTCATCGGGAAAATTACTAAGAGTAGGGGCCTTGAGACTGTAAATTGTCATATACTACCTGTAGTGTAAGGCATCAATATAGGCTCTCCTAAGGAAACAACAGACATTTATGTCTCCTGCTGCTTAGTTTTCCTCATCATTATCTTAACTTTATTTTTTAGCTTGTGAAATTTGTATTTTCAAGCAAGTATAGCACCTATACATATTTAATTTAAATTACTATCAGAATACCATTCCCTCACTTGTTTCTCATAGTAGACTTTCTTTTCTTTTCTTTTTTTTTTTTTCCCTGCCAAAGTCTCCATTTCAAGCAACACTTTGAAAAATAAGTGTTTTTTATTCTTAGGAAGCCAAGGTGTTACCAAAATATCTCGAGTCCGTTATTAAGATTTTTATTCAAAAAAGATTAAACTGTCTCTATGTCCTCAATTAAAATTGAAAGCTTTCTCCTTTAAATATTTCACTTCTAACTCATTAAAAAACTATTTCCTTACACTCAACCCTACAGATAGACAAAAGAATATGAAAGAAATATAAAAAAATGGTGACTTACCTTCTTCTTTCCTGAATTTTCCTCACCAAGCTATGCACTACCTAAAGAGCTTCAGTCTTTTCTCAGATCTGCAATCAGCAACTCCAAAGGTCTGTATTAGATCAATGTCTTACTAAATTCTGAGTAACCTACACCACAAAAACTACTTTTCCTTCTCTTTGTATTTCTTCTGCTAAAGACAAATTCTCTTTAATGTTCATAGATGCATAGAATCACCCGAGTTGGAAGGGACCCAAAAGGATCGTTGAGTCCAACTCTTACCTCTGCATAGGACACTCCCAACATTCACACCATGTGCCTTAGGACATTGTCCAAATGCTTCTAGAATGCTAGCAGACTTGGTGCCATGACTGCTTCCCTGGGGAGCTGCTCCAGTGCTCCATCACCCTCTGGGTGAAGAACCTTCTACTAATATCCAATCTAAACCTCCCTGGCACATATTCCTGCCATTATCTCTAGTCCTATCATAGGCTGCAAGAGAGAAGAGGTCAGCACCTGTTTCACCTCCTTCTCTTGTGAGAAGGCAGTAAACAGCTATGAGATCCCCTCTCAGTCTCCTCTTCTCCAGGCTGAACAAACCAAGTGACTTCGACCACTCCTCATACGACTTCCCCTCTAGACCCTTCACCAGCCTTGTGGCCTCCTCTGGGCACTCTCCAGTAGTTTGATGCCCTTTTTATACATGGCCCCCAAAACTGCACACAGTACTTGAGGTGAGGCCACACCAGTGCACAGTAAAACACGACAATCACCTCCCTTGACCAGCTGGCAATGGCGAGCCGAGCTTGACGCACCCCAGGACATGGTTGGCCCTCTTGGCTGCCAGGGCACACTGTTGGCTCATGTTCAACTTCTTGTTAACCAGAACCCCAGGTCCCTTTCCTGAGGGCTGCTCTCCAGTCTCTCGCTCCCCAATCTGTAGGTGTATCCAGGGTTGCTGTGTTCCAGGTGCAGAACCCAGCACTTGCCCTCGTTAAATTTCATGCTGTTGGTGATTGTCCAGCTCTCCAACCTGTCAAGATCCCTCTGCAGGGTCTCTTTTCCGCCAAGAGGGTCGATAAGCCTTCAAGTCCTTCTTCCAGGTCATTTATGAAAATATTGAAGAGCACTGGCACCAGGATGGACGCTGTGGAATGTACTTTTCCTTTAGGTCACTCCCTTTGTCTCATTATCCATTTTCTCTGTGCCATGAATTCATTAGGTTGGTGCAAAAATCATTGGCATTGTTGTCATTATAAACTGTGGCTCTTATTTTGGATTAAACTTTTATTTAACTGCGTTCATGTTGCATACCATATTAAAGTGCAAAATTCACTCTACTTATTTATGCTAATGGTTTTATTTTCACTGCTTATTCTTTTTTTATATAACACCATCAAACTAAAGATGGAAGAAAAGCAATTTTCAGGAATTTTGTTTTTTGAGTTAAAAAGGGAATGCAATAGATGACAACCACTTGAGCCAGTACTGAACCAGACCCTCAAAAACAACTTGAGAGGTTTCAGAAGAACTAAACCTTGACCATTCAACAGTTGTTTGCACCAAACTGGAAAATCAAAAAACAAATGGGTGCTGCACAAGTTGAACAAAACTTAAAAAAAAAAGCCATTACAAAGCATTTTCTGTGCTTCTTTTGCACAAAAAACCCCAACCTATAGAATCATAGAATCATGTGGTTGGAAAAAACCTTTGAGATCATTGAGTCCAACCATACCTGTCCCTGTACTAAATCGTGTCAACAAGAAACCAATCTATCCGTCTTTTAATCACCTCCAGGGATGGTGACTCAATCAACTCCCTGGGCAGCTGTGCCAGTGCCTAACCCTTTCAGTGAAGAAATTTCTCCTGATTTCCAATCTGAACCTCCCCTGAATCAATTTATGGCCATTTCCCCTTGTACTATCATCTATCACTTGGGAGAAGAGACCAGCACCCACCTCACCACAACCTCCTTTCAGGTAGTTGTAGACAGTGATGAGGTCTCCCCTCAGCCTCCTCTTCTCTAGGTTAAACAACCCCAGTTCCCTCAGCCGCTCCTCATAGGACTTGTTCTCCAGCCCCTTCACCAGCCTTATTGCCCTTCTCTGGACGTGCTCCAACACCTCAATGTCCTTCTTGTTGTGAGAGACCCAAAACTGAACACAGTACTCAAGGTGCGGCCTCACTGGTGCTGAGTACAGGGGCACAATCACCTCCCTTGTCCTGCTGGACATTCTGTTTCTAATACAGGCCAAGATGCCATTGGTTCTCTTGGCCACCTGGGCACACTGCTGGCTTGTATTCAGCCAGCTGACAACAAACAGCCCCAGGTCCTTCTTCGCCAGGCAGCTCTCCAGCCATTCTTCCCCAAGCCTGTAATGCTGCATGGAGTTGTTGTGTCCCAAGTGCAGGACTCAGCATTTGGTCTTGTTGAACCTCATCCTGTTGTTTTCAACCCATCAATCCAGCCTGATCAAGACCCTTCTGCAGAGCCTCCCTTCCTTCAAGCAGATCAATGCTTCCACCCAACTTGGTGTCATCTGCAAACTTGCTAAGGGAGCACTCGATCCTTTTGTCCAGATCATTGATAAAAATGTTGAACATGATTGGACCCAGCACGGAACCCTGGGAAATACCACTCGTGACTGTCCTCCATCTGGATTTAACTCCATTTACCACCACCCTTTGGGCCCGGCCATCCATTTTTTCACCCAGCAGAGGGTGTGCCTGTCCAGGCCAATGGCAGCCAGTTTCTCAAGCAGAATACTGTGAGAAACGCTGTCAAAGGCTTTACAAAAGTCCAGGTACACCACATCCACAGCCTTTCTGTCATCCATTAAATGGGTAATTTTGTCATAGAAGGAGATCAGATTGGTCTGGCAGGACCTGCCTTTCATAAACTCGTGTTGACTGGGCCTGATCACCCAATTGTCCGGCACGTGCTGTATGATAGCACTTAAGACGATCTGCTCCACGACCTTCCCTGGCACCGAGGTCAGACTGACAGGCCTGTAGTTCCCCAGATCCTCCCTCTGACCCTTCTTGTAAATGGGTGTAATATTTGCCAGTCTCCAGTCAAGTGGCACTTCCCCAGTCAGCCAGGACTGCTGGTAGATGAGGGAAAGTGGTTTGGAGAGGACCCCTGCCAGCTCCCTTGATACCCTTGGGTGGATCCCACCTGCCCCATAGACTTGTGGATGTCTAGTTGGCCAAGTCTAACCAAATCCCCCTGGATTGTTGGAGCTTCATTCTCACTGTCTTCTGGCGCAGGGGGCTGAATGGTCCTGAGACCATTTTACCTTACTATTAAAGACCAAGGCAAAGAAGGCATTGAGTACCTCTGCCGTGTCCTCATCCCTCATCACTACTGTCCCTTCTGCATCCAGTAAAAGGAGGGAGATTCTCCTCGGTCCTCGTACTGTAAACATTTTTTATTGTCTTTCACTGAACTGGCCAGTTGGAATTCCAGTTGGGATTTAGCTCTTCTAATTTTCTCTCTGTATGATATCACTTCACCCTTGTAGTCCTCCTGGGATACCTGTCCCCTCTTCCAAAGCTCTTAAACTTTCCTCTTCTTCCAAAGCTCTCTACTCAGCCAAGCTGGTTTTCTTCCCTGCTGACTCATTTTACGGCACTCAGGGATGGCCTGCTCTTGTGCTGCCAGGATTTCCTTCCTGAGGAGCATCCAGCCCTCTTGGGCTCCTTTGTCACTTAGAACCGTCTCCCTCTGGACTTTATCAAGCAGCCTTCTAAACAATTTGAAGTCTGCCCTCCGGAAGTCCAAAGTCGAATTTCTGCTCACCCCCCTTCTTACTCCTCCAAGAACTGAATAGTCTATCATCTCGTGATCACTGAACCACAGGCATCCTCCAACAGCCACCTCTCCCACAAGGCCTGTTCACAAACAGCAGATCCAGCGGTACAACTTCTCTTGTCAGTTTACTCACCAGTTGTGTCAGGAATTTGTCTTCCTTACGCCAAATGAACCTCCTAGACTGCTCCCTTTCTGCTGTATTATACTTCCAGCAGACATCTGGAATGTGTAAATCCCCCACAAGAACAACAGCTAGCAATCATTTCTTGATATTGTAACATGTAAATGAAAATGGATTCTGTGTAACAACTGACGATGTTCTGTGCAGTGGCTGGACTGAGGTGAAGCACAAAAACACTTCCCCAAACTAAAATTGCATCAAAAGCAGTTTATGATTTCTCTTTGTATATTTCTATCTGAATATATTTATATGTCTTGAAGGGTGATGGCTTCTTCTTCTGCCTCAGAATTCTCCTCTTTATAACCTAATATTCGAACATCATTATAACATTCCTCTATGTCTTCAGTTAGGTCTGTTGAAGACATTGTTTTGAATTTCCTCAACTTTATCATCTATGTTTACATCTCTTCTCCACATCAATATTAAATGCATTCTGGGTTTCATCACAAAAATACTGTTACCCAGATGTAGTCTATGAAGTACATGCATTTCTTCTATCAGTTCTTCAGATGAAGGAGCAGAGTGTTTCCGAAGCTGAGAATATGCCTTCCTGCTTGTACTTTACATTAATTCAGCTCACGTTATAAAACATACCCTCTCTCTTCATGTCTCTATTATTTTCATGCTTCCTGCAGAACAAACAAATTTTAATTCCCTTTAGAAATACTCTGCCCACTGACAACAAGTAGTTGATTTCTCTCTAATTCTTCCTTTATAGATTAGTTGTCCAATATTACTGCAGTGCTCTTACCAATCGCCAATGGTAAATTACGATATCATGTCTAGTATATTTATATCTTTTTTCAATTCTGTGTCTTTGAAACTATTTTTCAATATTCCTTTGCTAGACTGAAGGCTCTACAAGCAAATTTCTGGGGTTTGGATGTTTAAACTTGAGTTACCTCTCTGAAAATGTCAAATAGTGCTCTGGAACGGCTTAATTTCAAATCTTTCTTCTAAGTCTTCTTCACAATGTTTTTTTACCTCCATCAATCTCTTTCTTGGATTCTGGGTATTAGAGCTACATAAAGTATTCTAGCAGCAGCCAAATCATGCCAAGTGATTCTCTTAGCTCCAATTGTACAGCCTCCAGTTTATAAATCCAGAGATTGCACTAGTGGTTTTCACAACGGCAACAGGAGTTCATGCTCAGCTCATTACCTACTAGGACTCTCATTTTTCTTCAGAGTCCTTGGTTCCCAGGAGACAGCCATTCAGCCTCGCTCAACTTGAACTTGAGCAATATATTGATTTTCATTATGATGTAATGATTTCCTCATTAAAAACATGGTGAGGTCATAATGATCTATACTTTTCAATCAGCCTCTAGTGGATGACTGAAAACTTAGAATAGCTGTCAATGACTGAAGATATCCTCTTGGACTGGCTTGGATTTTTTATGTTGCCACTAATTTTTAAAAAATGATTGAAATATTTTACCTCTAAAACAAACAGCAAAAATACTGTCATCTATTTCATAATATATCCAAATAGATTAGACATGTAAGGGGCAAACCATTATCTTGGAGGAAAAAAAATGTTATCATTCATGTGAGGGATCAACTGAAAAATTAATTTCATGGTATGTGAGATTCTGAGCTAGTGAAAATGACTAAGTGGTACTTACATGCAGAAATTTACCTAAGGCATGAACTGAGACATCGAGTCTATGCTGTTCCATGTGTCTGTGCTTAGCTCTGATCCAAATACTAAGTAAAACCAGTAATGACGAAGATAATTTTTGGAATTTAATCTCCTATGTACATCTTAATACAAGCAATCACTGTTGCACAGGGGCACACAACAAAATGTGCGGATATGCTTACAAGACTTCTTGATAATTCCAGATCATAGAGCCATTTTTGCAATCCCATGACCCTACTACTCCTTAATTTCTTAGGAAATCCAGCTCCTGAAATAAGGAACCAAACCATTTCTTACTGATCCACCGATTACCTGCCTCTACCTTTCTAACTATTCTGAGCATTCTGCTCTTCCAATCTTAAGTTCCCAGCTTCACAAAAGGAAACCTTACTTAGCTTTAATTAAATGAGCAGATCACACTGAATGCAATGAACACATTCCTGTGAGGACAAAAGGAAATCCTACTATGAAATTATTTGCTGAGCTTTTCCAGGTCTCAAAGACTACATTATTCAAGACTTCTTGGGGGAAAACGCCTGCAAACTCAGTTAGATTTTTTGTGTCATAATAAGATAAGAATCAATGCACAAGGAAAGTATGATCAAATCACAGGAAGGTGAAGAAAACTAAGCTACGTATGACATGAAATCCACAAAATAAAAATTACAGGATGATATATTACCATAAACACTGGATGCTATGTCCTGTATTGTACTATCATATATAAACACAGATACATATACAGATATATATATAAATACAGATACATATATAAATATCAGATAGGCTTACAGATATGTGTACTCTATTTGTAACTTTACAAGAACATGCTAATCCTTGTGATAAAGCTTCTTTCTTGTAACATACAGGTATACTTTTTAGATTTTAACGTGATACAGAAATATAAATTGTATTAATCGTAAGTATATTCCATGAACTTCATGCAGTCTCCACAATTTTTTCCTTATACTATATTTTACAAAAATTTACCTAAGCTATTTCATTTTGACAGCAATATAATAAATACAACTCTTACAGCTCTAGTTCATGCCAACTGTTCTCTTTAATTCATGAATGAGATTAATTTCCTACATCAATGTACTTTAACTGTTGTTCATCAATAATTCAACAGGTCTATTGTAATTTTTCTTCAGAGATCAATGTAAATATAAAAGGTATTTTGCCTTTTTTTTTGTAATGAAAGCACAGTTTCACAATAAATATATTTTACAGTGTAGTTCTTTTAACAGAACTGAGTTCAGGATGCCGTTAGTTTTCCATCCAGCAAACTACCAAAATAAATAAAATAAAAAAAATTTTTGAGTAGATGCATTTTAAAAAGGCAGTTACTTTCCTGTTTACCATTTGGTAGTTTTTCATTTTATTTCCAAGTCAACTTCACTGAGAGAGTAGAAAATAGAAAATTAAGACCCGTTTCCTAACAGCAGCAGCCCTGAATCAGTAGTTTGCTAAAGGAAAAATTATGTAGAAGTTTCCCTATTTAGTAATCCACAGTTTTAACAAGCATACTTAACTAGCTGGCCATGTTTCATTTCAGGCAGAATTTTGGACTAGGATTTGACAGAGGTGAATTCTAGTCATACTGAGTCACAGAGAATTGTGTTGTTCTTGCTTCCAGCCTTTACAAGTGTGACATAATAGCATGCTTTTCCATTTATTAGGCTTAGCAAAGCTCCAATAAAACTACAATATATAAAAATCTTGTTTCTGATTGTCAATATTCTTTGATTGTCCATTTAAAGCCTTCAAAAACTATGAGTCGGGCCCATAACAGACAATCTTTCCTGCCTACAGATGTCACTGTTCAGGACTGGAACACCGTGCTGAGACCAGGAAGAATGGCTTTCTCTCTAGAAAACATGGTTTGGGCCTGTGTTTTGAGTTCTGAATTATCTGCTGTGCCCATAGAGAGGTCTCTTCAACAACAGCATTGTGACCTCAGAAGATGAAAACCATAAAATTTACACCAAATCAAATTTTGAGAAGATTTCAGTCTCATGCTGGCACATAGTTTAGTTCAGTTATTAGATAAACCTCCCCCGTCTTTGATTGCACTTGCAAACTCTGGAAAAATCAGACAACATATACTGCTTTATCGTACTTTTATCCCTTCTGGTTTACTTTTTCTCTTCTGCTGCATATTAAGAAAAAGTAGAGTACAAAATTTCCTGGTTTGATTTTAAAATTTTTTTAGAAACAGTCTTTACATCTTTTGTAGTGCCCAAAGATCATAGTTCCTGTAAATTAACCAAGATGACTCTCACTCAAAGCAGTTAGGAAAGCATAATCTACAGCTTCAAAGAGGGAGAAGGGGCAGAAACCACATTTCTCCTGGTGTTCTTGGGAACAGGCTTTTCCTAAAAAGCCACACAGAATTCTTTCATTATTTCATTCCACTCAGTGTCAAAGGTGGGTGGTTGCAGAAATGATTTTGCACCGTTCAGAAGAAGTGTTAAATAGGTTATATTTACAACCATTTATTTTGAAAATGGATACAAGTAAAATTTTCCAGACTTAAGTGTTCCCAGCAAGAATGGAAATGGACATTACTGAAACAGAGCAGAAACAAACGTAATTCTTATTTGACTATTTTTTATCTATTAAAATACAAGATCACTACAACACCTCTGTTTTGATATTTTTTTTTGCTATTCCTATATACAAAAGCCAGAATTCCTGCATATCCTACCAATGCAGCAGCAATGCCTTGCACAGTTTATCTGTAAAAATTACTATTCAGGCTTAAGTTAAAATCTTCCAAATATTAGTTATTACAAAGCTTTTTATAAAATGTTGTCATGCAGATATTCTGTAGGAGAGAGTAGTATTATCTGATATACATAATAAAAAATACGTTTTCATATCATTGGAGGAAGAAAAACCTCACTTAATTTAGAAAAGATGACACTGGATGTGGAAGCTTTCTTACGAACTTAATAAAAAATAGCACAAATGCTCTAGAGTATTTCCATGAAAGAGAAGTCAAAAAGATAAAACTAAGACATATGTAAAAGTGTTTGGTGAGAAAACAATTGGATGTGTCAATGAGAACTTCTAATTGGAATGTTCTAATATTTATGCAGAAAGTCCCCAAAAACTGTCATCTATGCTGTAATGAACAAAAGTGGGGAAGTTCCAAAAAGCAATTTTAGATTACTGTAGGGTAATTACAAAATTAAAATTTATTTTAAAGAAACCACAGACATACAAAAATTCTTATAGAAATAACAATACATCTTTAAAGAGAGAAAAATTCCTTCATGAGAAGCAGAGTTAAAGCGAGATCTTTGTCTAAGTGATAGTTAGGCCAATTATTTACAATGCATCAAAATTCATCATCAGTTTCTTCTTTGGTTCAGTGAATAATCCTAAACTCACTGTTTACTTATCTTTGTGTACCATAAGAATAATGTAGATGTGGTACTGAATTTGCTGATGTAAGTTAGAATTCTGAGCTGTTCTCTGACAGACTGGGCAGTAAAATGCAGTCATGAGAACACACAGAGAAAGCCACACACAAACTTTAAAGAATAAAAAGCTTTCTCTGGCCCTTCACTATTTCACTTTTCGTGCCTATGCATTTCTATGTTTGAGATAATCCACTAGTTAAACAGACTTTCGGCAAGAAAATTGTATTTTGAAGCACAGTAAGAGTTTGGGGAGAAAAGTTCTCTTAAGTTTCAAAGAAAAAGAAAAACTAAGAAATTATGCAAAAGATCCTACCGTACTTTTCAGTTGTGGACCTGTGAGTGGCCTTGACATAAATCAGATAAGCATTAGTGACTTAATCTGCTTATGATTTTAATTTATTGTTCAATAGAGTCTGTTTGAACTTTTGCAACAAGAATGACATCTACTGCATAAAACATATTGCAATTACTGCACTGGATGCAATAAATACACTCTTATAAACAGTCATTTAGTGACAGAAATGAGTAGAGGGGGGAATAAATCCTATAAAAAAATCTTCCTGGATTTTTCCAACATGTCCTTTCAGATGTTTTTCTGAGAAACTAGGGAAATGCTAAATCTCTTTGCTTCTACATTAAGTATCAGCTCCAGCTGTGATTTCTATACACTGATAACAAAATATAACTACTATACTTCTGTACAGATGGTCTTGACTTAGTGTTGATGTGAATCTTCGGAGAATGCAAGATTTGATTCTCACACGTGCAGTCACTTTACAGCCATTTTTGCAGAAATATGCAAAGAAACAAAAAAAAGAAAGGAATACATATTACTGCAAAGAGTTTATAAGGCCAAACAAACAATGCACTTGAAACCAGCATTCTGAACTCCTACCAGCAGACAAAGGTGTACATAAATACATACGAATCTATGTGGATCTTCAAGAAAAATGCACAAAACCATACATGTACATACATTCTAAGAATCACCAGGTGCTGGATAGTCCTTAGGTTGTATGGATTGCAAAATCTGCCTAAAAATGAACATCTGGAACATTTAAATCCTAAATCCAGAGTCGGTCTTCTAGCACTAGATTCCTTGGGGATTATAATGAAGGACTGACTGCACAAACATCTGCCCTTGTTTGCTAATGGATTTATTTTCTTAGCTAAATTCAGGCAACACGGCATCTTGTTCAGGCCATAATGTTCATGTTTATAGTTGTCAGAATGCTACACTCACCTTAGCCCAGCATCACAAGTTCACTGTTAATCTAATTACTCATAACTTTATGATTACATATGGAAGCTTATTTTTTACTTATATTAGTCATTTTAACACTCTTGAAGTGTGTAAGAGTCTCTCCAAATGCAGAGATTGTTTTAATCTTCTAGTTTCCATGGTTTGTTTGGTTTTTCACCTCCTACCTGAGCAAGAAAATTCTAAAATCTAAATTAACATAAGCATTGGAAACAATGGGAAGTGTACTTGCTAGCGAAAGAAATATTTTAAAAAATGTCATTTCCTTTGCAATATCTTAAAACTCTAAATAGTATTTCTTAACACCCCCTCCCCCCCCAAAAAAAAATCCACACAAACGTGTGCTTTACAACCATTTGATCTGTCTGAAGCATGGTTCATGCATGTACCCTGCAGTGACTGTGTAGGTTCTTTACCTCCTTAATTTTCGCTTGGCAAGGAGCCCAAGCCTCTGCTTTAAATTTCCCACTTGGTAGTACTAGTATGGCATCTGAAGAATAATTAGTTGTAAGAAAGGGAATTTGAATCGGTTGCTGAGAAGGAAAAAAACGTGCAAGCCTAATAAAGATTTTTCCTTGAGTATCTGCAACACCATTTATTTAATTTTGCTTAGAATGCACCACCCTTTAAATAGACCAGTGACCATTTTAAAAAAATAAACTTTCCACAAAAACTGAGTGAAAGAAAACTGGTTGGGTTTTAAGACCATGCTATTTCACTTTTAGTCAGTCTTTTACATTACAGCAGCACTAATCTTGACACAAATTTGGCGCTTTTTTAACAGTTTCCTGATAATGGCCTTTTTGAATTTTATTTCTTACATTGCTCTCCTATGGACACCTAAGGTGCAGTATTCTAGGAAGGCAAATCATGAAGATGACTGAGCAAGTACAATATTTTACCTAAATTACAAAACTCTGTGAAGTTTATACTGTCCATGAAACTTCACATTACTGTACTGTTTGTGAGATAGGGAGATCTCCATTGGTTCCAATGACCTTGGAAACTCTTTTTAACAATTCATTACATATATATAGGTATGCAAAATGAGTAAAAGAAATGAGGTTTTCCCTCCTCTAGAAATTAGCAGTTCCCCAGCCCTAAGAAAGTGAAAAGTGCTGCTCCTGATACTGCTTCTGGCTTCTGTGCAAAGACAGAAATGCAGAGAAGTTTGAGGGGGAGGGGATTTGATTTCTTTTTTAATGCCTGCCTCCTTCCAGCAAGTCCATCTGTTGTAACACTATAATTCTGGAAGCAGGATGTGTGTGTGACCAACAGGAGACAATTACTGCAGAAGTGTTTGTCGATTCAGCTCTATAAAGGGCAGGCCAATCACTACAGTATGAACAGAAAAGAATTCCAGCTGAGGAGCTGCATATAGATTAACACAAAACACATATATATAAATGAGAATGGGGAAAACCATGAAGAAGTAATAGTATGTGAAAGGATTAAGTAGGAATGAAGACTAAAGTGGAGAAGAAAGCTGGTATTTTTGGGCTGTTAACCAAATAGTTTCCTAGTCTCTGTTTTTGAAAAATTTCTTCTCTAGCTTTCCACCTAGCTAGAGAGAGATGGGATGAAACAGGTATAGAATTGGGCTGAGTCTGATTTGGAAGAAAATTCCAATTGCCTTGAGTTCATGAGGACTGACTAGATTTTTAGGAAAGTTTGTAGACAATAGGCTAAAAGTGAAACTTCTCTCACTCTCACCCATTTGAATGCAGTTTAAACGTCATCACGAAGACTTCTTTTTCAGAAGGCTTAATGAATTGCATTGACACAATAGTAAATCAGGCCTTAATATCACTTGTACATAATAACTGATTCAACATTTCGTATAAAGCAGGCTAATATATAACATTTCATAATTTTTACCATAACAAATTAAAAGACAAAAATCAACATTATTAAAATTTCACAGTATTTCAACAGCATTAAGAATTCTAAGACATCATAATGAAAAGTACCTCTATGGTCAGTTTACTAGTTTGAAGACTGTGATCTGCCAAACATAGCTGACTTGTTAGTCTTTCACTGGATTCTTCATATCCCTTCACAGAAGACACTGATGTCTTTTTTTTTCATTCTGTAACACAGCTATTTGCTGCTGCAATGGCTTACTTTCCTGCAGTAGAGTAACAGAGTAGTCTCGTTTCTGGACAATGGTGTTTCTCCTTTTTGTTCTGTTCACTAAACATAAATGGTATGTGGCTAAACTGACAAATCGTCATAAATAAGATGCTTTCTGATTTTTCTTTGGCCCTTCAAAACACTGTTCCAGTCTCTAAAATATTTCTCAATAAGCAAACTGGTAAATTAATTCAGTTAACCTATAACTACTCTATGATGTTCTTTTTCTGAAATGCCAACACTGCAAACACAAAAAGGACTTGAAAGTTAAATGCTGCTCAAGTTTCTTATTGGTATTACTGGAAATAAAGGCTTCAGTGGATGGATGTTAATGGATGTTTTCTTACGGTTTAAGCCAAAATACAGTTAATTTTGTTTCCTTGGCTTTGTTGGTTACAAGGAGCAAACAAAAGGTAGTGAAAATCCTTATTTTAGTAAGTAGATTCAGTAGGTGGGACTTAGTAAAAATAGACTATATTATATCTTTGTGAAAAGATGCAGCTTGATAGTCACTTTTCATACAACAATTTCACATTTTAAAAAAAATCGAGCTAAATTTTTGAAAATGCAAATTCAAGTAAGTAAATCCTGCAACAGCATATAAGTGGGTTTGAGTAATATAGAAGAGGTTTTGTAATATCATGCGGAATGCTTTGCTTTGTCAATCTTACTTAAGAAGTTGCCAAAATATACAATATTCCTACCTTTGCTTACATTTGCTGGATAAGACGCTATGAGACAGCAGATTCTCTTGGAACATATTTCCACATCTTCATTTTGTGAATGGCTCAAAGTAAAAACACAGAAGCACAAAGCTAGAAACTCTTCCTTATGGCACACAAACCAAATACTGCAAAGTTTTCCAGTTTGAACCAAAACAACAAAAATTACTTAAAACAACACACAGAATTCTAATGAACTTGAAGATCACTCTTAGAACATTAGCCAGCAAAGAGTACAATTTTCTGTCCCATCAAATGCAGAGGAAATAACAAACTGTCACAGGTAAAGCATAACCCTTTCCAAAGAAAAATAAAGTGTCAGTTTGTTAACGCGACCATTATTTTTTTAGATAAGATATGAATTAACTCTTAGTGAAAAAAGATGGTTTGTATTACTTCAAAGCCCACAATATACTGTTTTCAAGCTATTTAAGTGAAAATAAAAAGGAATAGCAGTCTTATTAGTCCAAAAGGAGGAAAATCAGCTTAGACATTGAGTTGTAACTGGAAGAAGTATGAATATATATGAACATGCAAATACAAGCCCTGTGTTTGTATAGGGTTTAACATGCAGCTGACTTTTAGATATCTGATTTGAAAAACGAGCTATTTCCAGAACCTATCAAATGTTCAATGACAGAAGCGAGACTGAAGAAGAATGCTGCTTGTAATATGTAACACGAAAATGCCCAAAGCTTCGTTTACTTCAAAATCAAAGTGCTATTTTCTTGGCTCTTAAATACTCAGTGTATTTTGAAACTTTTTTTAAAGTCTTCAGTTTGCAATTTCTATGTGATATCATGCAACATATTTCTGGAAATATTCATAAATAAAATAGCTGTTCACCAAATTTAAAAGAGAAAACAGCAATGGATTATCTATTAACTGAATAAACCACTGACAGCATAGGATAGATTAGGCACAAATTCCAGATCTGTACAATCACCACACAATTTGAAGAAAAGGGAAATTGGATATGCTGGAAAAAATACAGAAATGCAAATGTCAACTTTTCAGACCAAAATCAAAGCAACAGAAAACAGAGGAGGTGTTTTGTCACCTTCGAGTAGTCTCTTTATTATTTTATTCCATGTCTCAAAGACAACAATGGAAACTTTAAGTCTGTATCAGTGTGACCAGAGGATCTTGCAAATGTTGAAGACGTAATTGGATGACCAATACTAGCTTGAAATGGTAATCACAGGTTACACAGAACTGAAGTCTCAGCAGATGATGAGCAAATGGTCTATGCCTGCAGCAAAAAGACAAAGATCTCAAATCTAGGTCAAAACTCTGACAAATGTACGAGTTATAAGACAGTGTCAATAACTCTCCTGATACTGCACATGTTATCATACATTTACATAATGTGGTGCAAAACTGAGAAAGTCCTTGAGTCAGAAATGATCTCATCTCCAACCCCAGGCATAGCTCAGGACTCAGGAGATTTCTCTAGTATCTCTTTGTATGAGACCCAGCTGGAGTGTCCTTAAATCCTCAACAGGGATTTAAGATTTCTGTTAAAATTGGTTTTCCTAATGGCGACTACTAAACTTCTCTGCAATGCTACCTTATGTACTCAACAAATGATGTTTTCAGGCACTTTTCCTGCAACAGGGAACTTCTTCTGAAGATTATTTACCTGCTTAGGGCTCTTGGGATACTTCCTGTGTATACTTCAAGTCCACCAGTCTGTTACCTATGTATTAGAATATATCTTGTCTTTTCCAGTAGGAACAGAGACTAAACGCAATATAGGGAAATAGGATTGGTACTGGCTGTGTCTACCAAATAAGAGCCTCCTGGATTCCCTGCCTTGTATATCTTCACTTAGGAACAGCAGGAAATAAGAAGAACAGAACATTCTGTCAGATTTTCACATGTATCTTGTGTACCTAGTCATACTGTATATTCTATAACAACAGATGGTTGCAGAAGAATTTTCCCCTTTTTCAATTTTTCTGCCAGAAAAAATGATCTTTTGATGGAAACACACAATCAAGAATATATAACAGGACTAGAAACCTTGTACTTGCTCTAAATTTTGGGGACTAAGAAAATGTAATCTATTTTCAAACTCTTTATTTTAGCAATATATATAGTAGAATTTCAAACCGGTTTTCTTACAGCAGCAAGTTCTTTCAGTATTCTGTTTCTTGTACTAAGAAACAATATCTCCTTGTGTTTTAAATTCCATGAAGTGATATATATGGGCAAACACAGGAGGAAAAAAGTATTAGACACTGTTCAGAAGTCCAAAAATGAGTCATCTGTTACAGATCGTATGGAGCCTCTAAAGCCCTGGGAAATGACCAGCTGGCCCTCTTCTGTGAGGAAACAGCAAATAGATATTAGAAAGGAGACAAGGCGTTCAATCCCAGACAATGAACATAAATGGGCTAAGAAGCTAAAGGCACACTTTTCTCTAGACAGAATCTCCTGGAAAGTGAGCGAGCCAAAAGCAACTTTCTAACATGAAGACAACTCTTCCTGTGCACAACAAACTGTGCTTGATTCATCAGCACACCATTTTGCTAGAAGGGAGGCGGGGATATTGCTGTTTGCTTGTTATGGGTTAGGTCACCCTGTTCTGTATGACTTTTATGATTGAGAGAGAATTTAATGGGATGTCTGCGGCATTCTTTGTCTGGACTGTGAGACAGCAGGACTAGCTTATCACACTTTCACATTTTTTAAACAGCTTTTGCACTTCTGACACCTCCTCCAAATACTTTTGCACACTATGTATTCAGAAAACATTCTAAATGATAATGAAACCACCCATTGAATATCTGGAAGCAGGTTCTCTTTTCAGTTTACAACAACAATGAAATTGAGAGGAACAGCAGTGACAAGACTATTAACTTCTAACACTTTGCACAGAAGAACAGAACAAGTCCTATTACATACCTTTTTATTATACCGTTGTTTTTTGCCTTCTAAATGAACAATGTTGCAAGGCTTTTGACTGTCTTGTATTTGCTTTTTTCCCTGTTGTTTACTTCTGTCTGGCAGTGGATCAACGTTTTGCACTGTCTTAAAAGTCACTGTTTCCAGACTTTCAGAAGTTTGTATTTCAGAATCACTAGAACACCACATTCAGGAAAAACAAAACAAAACAAAACAGAGATGTTAAAAGTTCCAAACAGCCAATGCTTGAGCACATAGAAAATAACACATGCAAGAAAGAAGAGAAACTAATGCAAAAACCAAATCATAATAAGCTGACTTTTTCAACAGATGTTTACAAATACAGCAAAGAAGAAATCTCTGAAATTCACTTATCAAGTTCTACTCTGTCAAATAGAATCTAACTGTAGAATGCACAGAGGTCTGATACTTAAACTGCTTCTTAAAGGACAGCTTTGTTACAGCCTACAAAAGTGACATATGTTAAAAATTACTTGATAGTACTTTTAGTCTGTGAATGACTTACAAAGATACACTATGTTTCTAGTTTGTTTCATTTTCAAATTTGATAATACACAAAAGCTCAAAATTTTACTCAATAATATTTTTTTTAAATTGAGCTTAAATTGTAGTGTCGACTGACACAAACTCAAAAATCACACTTCGGTGAGATCTCCGCACTCCTTTGGAGTGCTTTCAAATTCTGTAAGCTTGGTAGTCCTTCTACTGAAATTGCCTGCCATGCAGAAAAACTGGACCTGAAACTTTCATTCAACTTCACAGTCTTCCTCAAACTTGCACTCAGTGTCCTCTTAATTTCCAGTTTTTCACTGCCTTGTCCTAGATTATCATTTGTTTTCTGATATTCAGTGAAGTCTACCTTAAAACATGAAGTCTCAGATATATCGTTTTCTATAGCATAAGTGTCTATTCATCACCATTTGTGTAAACGGATTCGTGAAGGTATCCCTTGACAGAAAGTAATTTTGATTTGTTACTTTTTAAACCTAGACATTTAAAAACGCACAACTGAGTTCAAATTAAGTTGCACTGTCATAAATCAATGGTTTAGAGATGGTGGCTACTTAACTAGAGAAAAGGCCTCAAATTGAAGAGAAGAGTTCATACAGAAACATGTTTATACTTTCCAAAACCTACTCTGACACATTGGTATGTCTTATTGACTGGTAAGAATAGAAATCAATATAATAGTTTGAAGGTGCTGCAGTAGCACAGAGATATTTCTAACTAGGTACATGTTTCCCTCACTTGAATGCTTTCAAGGAATGTTCTATTTAGAAAATGGAAAGCTTGAATCCAGAAACTGAGAGACAGGTAGTAGTGGTAAAGAACAGTATTTATTAATAAGGAGAAGAAGGAACTAAATGAAGATATTTCCCTAATTTGTTGAGAATGACACCTTGAAACATCACCTTAAAAAACCTTCACTATTCTACAACAAGAATTCCCTAACTTGATAATTGTACAATTATCAAAAGTAGTATTTACAGCTAGTCATCACAACTGAGACCATACAATTAGTTTCCACTTAAACTCCAACTCAGATTGCAATGACAATTTGATTGCTCAATTTTTTTTCTTAATTTCTTAATATCTCTCTCTCAAGATACTGTGTTCAGGAGCCCCCTATTTTGCATGGGGAGAAGCAGCAGAAGAGTTTTCAGTTGCCACTGTTGATTTGCTCTATATAACATACAAAGCCAACATGAAGGCTATGGAAACAACTCAGATTTTCTCACTCTTTTGTCGTCTCATTTATATTTTGGGTAAATACAGGCTTGAGAAATTTCTTTGCATGTCTCAGTACAAAGTATTGAAAGACAAGGTGTGATACCCATTTGCGTAGTGGCTTACTATTGCTTCCTCAGGTATGTGTGGACAAAACAGAGGCAGAAGCAAAAATTTTAAACATTTATGAAGCCTGCAAGTGCAATTTTCTGAGGGCTTTGTGACTCGTGACTGGGACTCTATACAGCAACAATTACCTTTAAAGAACTGATTTTTAACCATCATTCAATTAAAGTTAGTGCAATGACTGTGCATAAAACACACGTGAAATAATTAGTGTGGATGGTTCTTAATTTAAAGGATGTTAAACAGCTTGTAGACATCTGCTAGCAAGCTGAAATGGGTCATTCAAAATTTATCTAACTAAATTAAGGGGAAAAAAATGTTTCTCCTCCCGGGTCGGCATGTCACAAGATAACTAAACCGACTTAGTAGGCTTGCCTGGGAATCCTTAGCTGTCAGTGGTGAATATGCAAAGGGCCAGCAAATTAAATCAACCTGCCAAACTGTCAATTTCAAGCCTCATGACTGCATGAAAATAGCATCACTGGAAGAAATCAAGCATTGCCTTCTTTTGGGTTTCCTGGCACCTATTCAAATACTCATGCAGTTGTGGCTAATTTTGCATGCAAATTTCAGTCAATAAGCTCAGAACAAGACCTCCCGAGATATTTCAAAGGATCTGACAGTATTTTTTTGAATACCAAATCAACAGTAGTTGAAATTCAATCTCCATTTGCTAGTGCTTTACATATGCACAGTGTCCCCTCTACAGGGCTAAGTTAATGAGAGCCGTACCTGCTTTCACTCACATCCTCCCAGCCGTCCTTACTGAAGTCCTCAAATACATGACTCATAACCTTGATGGACTGTTTGAGAAAAGATCCATGATGTCTCAAAGAGCTCTTTTTCCTGGCTGTTTTTAATTTAACCTTGGTGCCTGTTATCTTGCAATTATATTGCTCAGAGGTTGCCACTGCTTTGGCTTTATCCAGCAAACACTTCAGCTCCTGCACTTGACTCAGCAAATCTTCATTTTCATTTCTCAACCTGTTAGCTTCTGTCACTTGCTTCTTCAAAGAAGCAGCTTCTTTTTTTCTGCTCATCAATCATTAACTGAGTTCTGCTTTGTCATTTTTATTTCACAAATCCTCTTAAGTAGCATTTCCAGCTCTCTTTCTCTGTTGTCTGCATCTTCCTTTTGCACTTTTAAAGATGCTTTCAGATCATTTTCCTCCTTTAGTAAGTCTTTAATTACTTCTTCCTGTGTCTTTAATTCCCCTTCAATAGCTTTGAATCTTTTTCCAATTGTTGTACCTAACAAAAGCAAATTTTGCATTCATAGTATTTCAGCCTGTCCAGTAGGAAAAAAGAACTGTTTTCAGATGTCTTTATTATATGACAATAGTATTACATTAAGCACAAGGAGAAAAGCAATCTATAGTCCTTAATTTGAAAATAATTTTAACCTAGCATAGATGAAAACATTCTAGCTGCAATAATACAGCTGTTGAACAAAGGGCAGATGGTAAAAGAAGTTCAAATTCCAGGCAAAGTGACACAGTTTAAGTTTGCTAATGAACCTTCCTGATGTGTCTTGAGCTCACTACTGATTTGGTTATACATACTAACTGAACTCACAAAAATATTTTCTGAAGGAAAAGTATTTTGAAATACAGAGAATTTTCCAGTAGCTATCTAAACCAAAAAGTTCTTTCAATTTCTTCTGGAATATTTGCTTAAAGTTACTACCAAAGACCACAATTTCCAGAAATAAGGGACAATTTTAATTTTAGAGGATACTAAAATAAACATCTAGTCTATGAGACTTTCCCTGAAGCTTGCAAAGGGCATCAGAGTGAGTTTTGTGCTCAGTAACCACTTAATTATTTTGGAGAAATATTTTTGATTGGTTTTGAACAAGCTCCATACCCAGTCTTTCACTAGGGGAAGTGCCAAATTTTTTGTATTTTTCTGGACAGTATTTTTCTGGGTAGAAAATACTATTTTTCAAGGAGCTATAGTGGAATGCACATGGCCAACTTCAGCGACTAATCTTGTAAAATACTCAGCAATTCCATCATGGTGTAGCAATATGAAATGTAAAAACTTGCTTTGAAATCGAAAATATTGAAAAAATAGTATTTTTCAATAAATGATATCTGGTTTTGCAAGGACATTTTGCTAATGCATTTAAATTCTTTTAAAATTTAGGGAATTATTTACAAAGTGGGTACTACAGATTTGACTCAAATAAATCAGAGGTCTTAATGGACAGAGTAAATAAGGGCAAGAGCTGCTCAAACTTCATATATATTGGCAAATTTTATATTGAACTTGTGAATTTCATACCAAATCTTTAAAACGCATTTCTATTTCTTGCTACCTTCCTCTAGAGAAATTTATAGCACTCCCACAATGAAGACAGACTGCTTTACAGCTATATAAAGTTATTGGGTGACATTAGAAATAAAAGAGATTTTTCCAAATGCTTCAGTGAAACCAAGGGCTATGATAATTTGTACTTTGTTCCCCATTGATGAGTAGCTAGACCAATACCTTTCTTAAAACCCCCTCCTGAACTGAAAATCTGCCATTATTTTCTCAGTTCTTTAAAGCAACCTTTTGCACTCACTAGCACTTACAGTCATGTATGACAGCTAGGAGGAAACAAACATTGAATAGCTTCTACGCTTATCCCTAAGGTACCATCATAACTCCACACATCCATAGAGATAAAAACTATATTTCTGAAATATAGATGATAAGCAAACACAAACTGCATGACATTTCAGATGGTAGCATTCATATTATTTCAATTACTCACTCTACCTTAAGATAAATGAATGTGAGCACTTCCTATTCTGTGTGTTATTATTTTAACACGATGTTTGTCATTCAGTAATAACGAGATGACAGCCTTCATTGCCTGACCATATGGCAAGTGTTACAAGTATATGCAATCACATCATCTGTTGTAAATTACCATACTTCCTACAAGTTAATTCACAAATAAAAAATAAACAGACATACCCAAACTGACATTCAAAGTTATACATTTGTATTTATTCCATTTAAGCATGTTTTTAAAGATTTATGAGTAATTAAACAAATATTCTTCTGCAAAATCACAAACAAAAGGCATGATACTGTTTGAAGAATGTCTTTTCTTTGCAGCAAAGAAAACATATGGTAAAATACAAGTGAGCCCTCTTAAGTGAACACCTGTTAATATACTAAACTACTCGTGTATGTTACAAAGATCAATACAAACAGCAAATAGTTGAGAACATCTTCTTACTGTATGTAGTGAAACATGTAAACGTTGAACAGTAAATATTAAATGCTCTTCGTATATACTAACCCAAAGAACACCAAATGCATATAGTATTATCTTGTAAAAACACTGATATACCCACATATGTAAAAAATACTTGCATATACAATGTTGTGCTAAAATTAAATATGACAAAAAGTGGCTTTATTGTTATTATGCTTCACTTTTATTCTGTAGGAAGAATTCCATGAAGACTGACACCTGATATCACGTAAAGTTAAATAATCAGCAATAGAAATGTGGGTTTCTGAACTTAACAGTGGTAAAATGCTAAGCATATGTTACTTCCAGTTTAGATAACTTTGCAGTTTTTAACATTATATCTCTAGATAGTCTTTTAATTTTTCTGACATTAACCATGCTTGTCTCACATAATCCATTCACAGTTACTTCACAAAAATAATTTCTGCCATAATTTTGGAAATCTATATTTTTTAATTAGGAAAGGCAAATCATGGCCTAAAGTCATGAGTACTGATATATACATATATGATTTTTATATTAAAATTTAGATCTGTTTACTGGGGTTCGTATCTTACCTTCTGTAATGTCTGATGTGAGACTTCTTTCACATACTTCTTTGGAGTACTTTTCTTGACCTCATCATCTTTACTAAGTTTAAAAAGTGGCTCTATCAGAAAATAAATAATACATTTCTATCAGAGACTAAATAAAATACACCTAGTATTTGACTAAAACAATACCTCAATATTCCAAGGAAATGCATTCTTTACTTCTGCAATTATTTATAATGTGGTCTATTTTCTTGACAAGTCTTTTGGACAGTTTCTAAAGAGTGACCTCCTTTCTAAGTGTTCTGTCACATAATTATGAATCTTTGTAGCATTACAGTATGTTTTTTTCAGAGTACAAGCTTTTCAAAGGTACAATAGATCTCCAGGTTAAAGACGCTATACTTTCATTCCAATTTTTATTCTTTTATAGACTCTTCCCTCTATGCCTTAAAAGCAGAATTCATTGCCTTTTTATCTACACAGTCACTACCAGTTTTGTTCTCTAGGTCTTGTCCCCTGCTAGGAGGATCAGAGTGATTGCTGAACAAAGCAAACAGTTTCAGAATTAGAATGAATGAAAACTTTAAACCCCTTTTTTGTTAAGCGAAAGATCATGTACTTCACCAGATAAATCACATAAATCATTTCATTGTGATATGAATTCATAACAATTAGAAACTGATATAATTAATGAGAAAGAACACGACTCTAAGCATCCTTCTCAGAGACAGCTATGCACTTTAGGTAAAAATTCCACAAAAAAGCCAAGTTGAAAATTAGATCTATTTGTAGAGAAGAATGCTAAGAAAAAGTTTAAATTACTAATACATACAGTAAATCATAAATAAAAAACATTCTGGTTAGATTTGAACTGAGTGTTTAGCATCCACAAATTGCCAACAGCTCACAGAAATGAGCAATTACACACCTCAGAAGGACCTTTTCTTAGAATATGAACTATTATGTTAAAGAACAAAAAAATCCCAACACTGTAAAACCAATACAATATTCATATTTGTTTTCTTGTCCTTCTTCCTCCAAAACTGACTCAAAGAATTAATCTTAAGGGATAAATATCTGTGCTACATGATGGAGGTCTGCTTTAGAAGTATCTTTTCAAACTACAAGCAGACACTGCAGGTCACTTAAGAACTTTTGATTTATAAACAAAGCAAGAGTAAAGAAAAGAGTGTTACTCTCTGTAGATTCACAATCCTCTTGATATAAACAGTGACTAACAAGTTTGTTAGAGTGAATTAGACCTTTCTTTTGTCTTTGGAACATGTCATGGCCAATTAATACTTCTGTATTCATGAAATAAATGGAACACTATTCTAAAGATAATAAAAGCTGAAAAAGGTAAAACTGCGCATCTGGGGAATATGTACCTTTACCTTGATATTAATATGTTAGTTCCCATGTTATTTCAGACTACAGTCCCCCAGCACAGTGGTACTGCATACATTTACAACATTCTTTAAGTAACACACAAAGATAATATGAACATGCTTTTCATCTTTTTCTAAATATTCACTCATTTGAATCTTTGCTGTAGCTTTTATATTGGCATTTACTGTACTCCACTGAAAAGAAAAAAATATTTCCCATAGTCAAGGAAACTGATCAAAGCACACAAGGTGTTATCTTTATTATGTGGATGTATTAAAATAGACTTTAAAACTCTTGCTATAAATAAATATATTATATGCAGAGAATAAAGAATGCCAGTGCAAAATAGAAAATACATGCTCAGTATTATCACAGAAGCCATAAGCAGCATAAATTAAGAAAAAAAAGTCAAAGGTCACCGATGCATTACCCCTTTGTACTGAGCAGAAAATAAATGGTCTACGCAGCCCCCTCCCCTCCTCCCTCCTCCGGTTGCGTAAGTGTTTACAGGAATTGCTTAGGCTTGCAATGAAACAGTGTTGCCCCCAACTGTCTGTCTGTCTATAATAGCAGAAAGAGCCACCATATCAATCTACTCAGCAAGACATAAAAAAATACCAAGTTGTCCCTCAAGGAACAGACCCACAAGTTGTAAACTCTGCTATCCTCAGTCATCCAACTACTGTGGTCTTACAGAAGTATACTTACTGAGAAAACAGAGTTAACTGCCATCTTTAGCATATAACACGTAATACCTAATTAATAGTCACCAAATCTGATGATGAGATAGTTTAACATCGCTGCCAAAACCCATGGTACTACAGTTCACTGCTAGTATTGACAGAAAGCCTTCTTACACAGAGAAAAAAATGTTTCATAATAAACACAATTGTGTATTAGTCACTGATAGAGTATCTACAGGAACCATGAAAAGAATGAGACTCTTGCCTCCTGTCTGCACCAGGTGAAAGATTTCCCTGACAGACAGGTGCTATGGTGCAGAAAGCCACTCTGTAACTGACTCCAGTGGTAGCCACTTGTGCTCCCTAAGATGTGCTAAGCCTGAAACAACCATTGGGAAAAATCATCATGAAGACCAGTAGAAGGAAATGCTATTCTCACACATAAGCTGGAGGCAAAGTAGATTTAAAAGAAGTGTCATAATGAAAAAAGCCTTCAAACTGCCTCTTTGAAGAAACAGAGACCCAACAGTTTACCTTCTTTTACTAAGACACTTGCTATTTTTCTGATTACAATTAGAAAGACATTTTCCTCAGGAGGAGATGGAATGAGTACTGGCCTACACTTTCTTTACATTCATACACAAATTATGACATGAATAGCATGAAGAGTGAATTTGGACTTGGTGACTACTGGAAAATAATTTGCAATGGCGAAAGAGACACCTTGGACAACTAAATCACAATGGAAAAAATTGAGAATGGCAGGAGCAGAGTTTCAAGCAAGTAATCAAGCAAGAAGATAAAGTCTATCTTTGTCATTACAGGGAAGCTCAGTCACTTTTTCAGAATTTACCCTTGATGTTAGAATTCCTGATGGGAACAGCTATCTGCTAAGTCGAAAGTGAATTCCAAGATCATTGATAAGCTGAGTAAAATCACGTCAAGTTATCTTTTAGAAAAGAAAACATACATACTAAAATTGTGAACAAAATCTATTTAGACTATATCAAGTTTGGACTCTCAACAAATTACAGATAACAGACCTGAGGCTGTATGCTTATTTGGGAAGAGGAAGGCTTATAATACTCATTTTAGGGCAGATGGTGTACACACTTTCTTAGCACATAATCAAGAATCGCTGACATACACTCATTTATGCTTAAAGATGAACATCCAGTTTCAGTTATTATGGTGTAGTCTTCCAGAAAATGTCAACCCATTGATAAAAATGTCCACCATACTACAATACTCTAGGATTTGCAAGGGGAACAACAAGGAATTACTTCTTATAGACTGGGTGAGCAACTATTTTTTTATACTTCAATTGACCAAAGTTTCAAAATAGCTGGAATCAGCTAAGTCTTACGTGGTTAAAAAAAAAAAGTGTTACTTAATACATATGTGGACTTGATTTTGCACCTTGTCAAAAATATCCTATTCAAGCTAAATGATATCAATAACAATAAATGCAGGAAAAGGCAAATAAAATTTGTTTAACCCACTTCACTAGTAGTTTAAAAATTTCTCTCAGTCACAAATAACAACAATTAATCATCACACCAAGAGCCAAACCAGAAGTGTGTATCCACCCACCCACTTTAAGAAGATAGTATATTTTAGACTGCAATGATAGTGAAAAAAAGAAGAAGGAATAGAAGACTAATTTTTAAGGCACTAAACATTTCAATAACAGGCAGTTTCAGGGATCTGACTCTTTCGGAAATGCATGGCCATTGTTCAGCAAGCTTCGACTTCTCACTGCTAGTTTCCTTTCCACTTCTTTCTGTGCAAAGACTGACTAAATTAGCAAAACCAAATAAGTGATTTTTAAAGGCAGTATTTGAAACCTTAACTTGTTATCTTCAGCTGTATCTGGGGCTATGAAAGTAACACACTAAGAAGTATGAAAGAAAACAGTAACTTCCAGTCTTCAGCAGCTGGTTATTTGTTTTATAGGTACTATAATACAATTTTAAAATAAAGGAAGAAAAAAAATTATTTCTTTTTTTAATTCACGTGGCCACACAAAAAAAAAGAAACCAGCCAACAGCAGAAAATTGGGATAAAGAATGGTAAAGCTTAACCGCTAAAAACATGCAGAGTACTTCTCCAGTCCCTTCCTCTGCACAATACTATGCATAAAGAATTCACCAGCTGGATTATAACTATGCATTCTTGAATACTTCTCCCAGATGATTCAGTAACAGCAAATAACACAAAGAATCAGAGGACTTATGAGAGGCAAAGGTACCATGCTACATATCCGATTGACAAAAAACTACCTTCACAGAATCATCAACTATTGCAGAGATTTTAAAGATATAAACAAATATATTTAAGTTCAATTCTTCTAAGAGATCCACAATTTTGATTTACTTTCAAATTCATATACTTTGTACTAAAAAAGAAATCTGAATGAGTCTGAAATTTTTGTATCACTGTATTTCAATACGGTAAGAAACATTTCAGATTCTGGAGAAAATTTCATGACCAAGTAAACATATTTTAGATTTTACACATATATATACATTTTTACATGCATATACATAGATATTCTAGACATAAAATAATTAACTAATCCTACACATGGCACATACCTCTAAGATGCAAATATATATTAGTGTGTGTTTATAAAAATTGTCATTGGTTTACTGGGTATGTGGAGAACTTAAGCGTAAACATACTTTGAAATAAGAATATATATGGGCTTATGCTTACAAAATCACATTCATTAAAAAGAAATAAACCTTCGGAGAGAAAATAATATTAAAATAAAAATTTCTAGTAGACTGTACGTACACATATGAAACACTATATCTTCCGTCTTTTTGTTGTAAACAAAACTGTATTAATAGTCAACTTACCCACAGACTGGTGTACTTTCATCTGATCTAATTCTTCTTCAAGAATCAGTCTACAAAACAGAAAATAAAGAAGGTAAAACAACAGAACAATCACACAGATGCCACTAAAACCATTAAAAAATCAAACTGAAATAATTTCAATATATTACTGGGGAAAAAGTTGCCAACACCCAGGAAACAGTCCTAATTTGACAACACAGCACATTTCAAACATAAAAGCCATTTGCACAAAAGTTGATTAAAATTTATAAATCTGAATTTACAAATTATAAATCTGAATTTACAAAATTCACATACAACGGTGGTTGTAACATACTGATGCTTTTTAGGTAAGGAAATACCTGAGATGAAAAGGAGACCAGCAGGAGGTAGAATTGTCCAGTAACTTAGTGTGCAGATTTTGCTTAAAATATAACCTCATACACTATACAAATACACATTATTCTAGCTCTGTTCTAAAGGTTTATTGCTAATTTCTTCACAGTCTTTTCTGCTATACTCTTAACAGCACCACCTAACTGCTGCACAGGAAATGTATGCTTTACAAAATTCCTCTAAGATAAGGCACAAAGAAAGTATCTGCTAATTTAAGGAAAAGGGTTTAAAAAATGGCCTTTCAGTATATACAGTGTTTTAAAGCACTTTATATGTTTAATGCATCTCTGACTCAGTTGTTACTCTAAGTGTCCTAATTCACATCCAACACTCCCACATGAAGTACAAAGAAAATGAGAAATGTGCAAAGTTAAAGTAATTTGTTTTGCATGACACAAGACTCCATCTATTTTCAGGATCACTCAGCTAGTGTCACAGGTTGACTTTCTTTTCTCTCATTCTCCATGTCACAATTGTCATCAGTATCTATAACAGAGACTACAATGACCTTTGCCTCCACACTGTCCTAAGTCCTCATTGCATGTTCACTTTTTGTACTGAATGGCAAAACGCTTGCTTGAAAAAACATCCTGTTTACATAATTAAAACTTTATTCAACATTAAATGAATATGAAAGAGTGAATTAAAGATACTTTAGAATCCTTCCTGCCTGAACCTCTATCTCCTCAACATGTTATTTTTCAACTTTAAAAGCATTACTACTACTAACACATTTATGTGCATATGTACGTACAAACTACATCCCTCAACACTGACAAGCATACAAAGAAAATTGTACAAGAGTTTTTTAAAAAGTTAACTTTTACATAATGATTTTTTAGGGGAATAAAAGGCATGCAGAAGTAAATAAATGATATGAAATAAGTAAAGGAGTAGGCTTATAGTCTGAATATTTGAAGCACTTCCAAATATATTGATTTGTTTGTGAGACAATCTCCAACTAAACTTATGACGCATCTAAGCTGGAAATATACAAGAAATTACAATGTGTAATACAAGATCCAACCCATACAGGGTAATGACTGGCTTGCATGAATGCTAGAAATGCCCAGCTGGGTTAGACCAGTGCTGAGTCCATTCACAACCACTGCTCTGTCTCCAGCAGAGTCAAAAGCAGATGCTTCTCAGGAGAGAGCACAAGCCTAAGAGTTTCTACAGTCTGATTCCAATTTTCCATCCTGAAAGTTGAACATAAGCACTACCCTTTGCTTCCTCTGCTTTAACTGGTTCCCTGTTGTGAAAAGGACCTCTCCTCCAGTCCCTCAGGAATGAAATTTCTTTATAATCTTTCATGTGGAGCATCATCAAAGGCAAGTGGAAAACACAGATCAGATTTTATCCATGTGGTTACTGTCACCGTCTGCAATTTCAGCAGGTTAATAAAGCAAGATTTCCATTTATAGGAGCCATACTGATGCTTCCACAGAAAAATTGTGTTGATCTGTGCTCAGTGATGCCTCTTCATCTCCATTTTTTTCCTTCTTTTTCCTAAACACAGACTGTCACCTTCTCAAGTATGGAATCACTCAAGCTCACTTGGCTGCAGCTCCCTCTGGAGCCCATTTTGTAGATGGAATTTACAGTGGCAACCTGCCAGTCAACTGGTGCAGTGGCTGTTTACAATGAGCTTATTTCAAACAGATTTAACAACTTGATCTATCATCTACCACAAAGAAAACAAGAGTTGTTGGCATCTTCTTCACATCTTGAAAATATAAGACAGATGCAAATATTCACTGAACTGTTATTTTATGGCCTTTTAAACCCAAAATATCCTCTTAGACATTATTAAGCAAACATACAAATTTCCTTATTGTCCTCTTTTTAACTTTATTTAAGCCAAATTTTACTATGACTATTACTTAAGCATCTTTGAAAAATACTCTTCAAGAGCTTTTTTAGCCTTCTCAGCTTTCCACTTGAATTTCACCTGTTTATTGCCCTATCTGTTCTCACCAATGCAAGCTTAAGTTTTAAATGCTCACCTGTTCTCTGTGAGGGACACAAATCTTCCCCACTGCATCTTTACAGAGAGCTTTTTTAAGACTATTTTGGAGTGGGGGTTAGTTCAGCTTTTTTTTTGAATTAATTTTTTTTTTACATTTTAGCACGTATTTCAGCTACAATACCTTTCTTGACAATCTCCAACTGTTCATAATCTTTCTGTACTGTTTGTTCTAGTGTTTAAGGGTTTTGTGTTTTTTTACTAGTTGCTTCATTTTTATGTGGCTCTATTTCTGGAAAGCGAATATCCCCAGGCTAACTGATTTGGTTCACTCTCTGCTACTATGCGGGGAAATACAGGCCTCACCTCTTTTTCTAGGAAAGTTACAGAGCAAATAATTCTAGAAATCATTTATAGACACCTAATGGACAAGAGGGCGATTAGAAAAAGCTAGCAGGGATTCACCATGGAAAAATTTTGCTTTACCAACATGATCACCTCTGTAAGGAGATGATAGGCTGTAAGAGTAAAGGAAAGCAGACAATGGTGTATACATTGAATCTAGCAAAGAATCTGAGATGGTCTCTGACCTTCTTATTGACAAATAGTTAAGATCTATATTGAAAAGTAGATAAGGCAGCTGTGAAATTCAAAGAATCATAAAATTATCTGGGTTGGAAGAGACCTCCAAGATCATCAAGTCCAACCCTTAATCCAACACTATCATGATTAACTAGATCATGGCACTAAGTGCCACATCCAGTCTTATTTTGTCTTATTTTAAAAACCTCCAGGGATGGTGAATCCACCACCTCTCTGGGCAGGCCATTCCAATGCATGATTACTCGTTCTGTGAAGAACTTTTTTCTGATATCCAGTCTAAACCCTCCCTGGCAGAGTCTAAGCTCTTGTTCTGTTGCTGGTTGCATGGGAGAAGAGTCCGACCCCCACCTGTCTACAACCTCCTTTCAGAAAGTTGTAGAGAGCGATGAGGTCACCTCGAGCCTCCTCTTCTCCAGGCTAAACAACCCCAGCTCCCTCAGCCTCTCTTCATAGGACTTGTGCTCAAGTCCCTTCACCAGTTTTGTTGCTCTTCTCTGGACCCTCTCCAGCACCTCAATATCTTTCTTGAACTGAGGGGTCCAGAACTGAACACAATACTCAAGGTGTGGCCTCACCAATGCCGAGTACAGGGGAAGGATCACTTCCCTCGTCCTGCTGGCCACACTATTCGTGATACAGGCCAGGATGCCATTGGCCTTCTTGGCCACCTGGGCACACTGTTGGCTCATGTTTAGCCTCCTGTCAATCAGCACCCCCAGATCCCTTTCCACCTGACTGCTCTCCAGCCACTCTGTCCCCAGTCTGTAGCGCTGCATGGGGTTGTTGTGGCCAAACTGCAGGACCCAGCACTTGGCCTTGTTGAACTTCATCCCATTGGACTCAGCCCACCTCTCCAGCCTATCAAGGTCCTTCTGCAGAGTCCTCCTGCCTTCCAGCAGGTTGACACTCCCTCCCAACTTGGTGTCATCTGCAAATTTACTTATGATGGACTCAATCCCCTCATCTAAATCATCGATGAAGATGTTAAACAGAACTGGACCCAACACTGATCCCTGAGGGACACCACTGGTGACCGGCCGCCAGCTGGACGCAGCCCCGTTCACCAGCACTCTCTGGGCCCGGCCATCCAGCCAGTTCTTAACCCAGCTGAGAGTGCATCTGTCCAAGCCATGGGCTACCAGTTTATCCAGGCGTATGCCGTGGGAGACAGTGTCAAAGGCTTTGCTCAAGTCCAGATAGACTGCATGTACAGCCTTCCCTTCATCCACCAGGCGGGTTACCTGATCATAAAAGGGAATCAGGTTGGTCAGACAGGACCTGCCCCTCATAAAGCCGTGCTGGCTGGGACGGATCCCATGTCCATCCTGAAGGTGCTGTGTGATTGCACTCAGGATGATCTGTTCCATAACCTTGCCAGGCACTGAGGTCAGGCTGACAGGCCTATAGTTGCCCAGGTCCTCCTTGCAGCCCTTTTTGTGGATTGGCGTGACATTTGTCAACTTCCAATCATCTGGAACCTCCCCAGAGAACCAGGACTGTTGGTAGATGATGGAGAGTGGCTCGGCAAGCTCTTCTGCCAACTCACTGATCACCCTAGGATGGAATCCATCAGGTCTCATTGATTTGTGTGGATCCAGGTGGCTCAGTAATTCATAGACTATTTCCTTCTGGAACACAGGGGAGCCATTTGGTTTCCTGTCTCTATCTGTGAGCTCCAGAGGCCAGTTATTCTGAGGTGCACTTCTCCTCCTGGTGAAGACTGAGGCAAAGTAGGTGTTGAGTACCTCAGCCTTCTCCTCATCCCTGGTAACTACGTTCCCCCCGAGGTCTAACAAAGAATGGAGATTTTCCTTGCCCCTCCTTTTGTTATTAATGTATTTATAGAAGCGCTTTTTGTTATCCTTAACAGAAGTAGCCAAATTAATTTCAAATTGTGCTTTTGTTTCTCTGATTTTCCTTCTGCATGTTCTAACTATAGTCCTGAGTAGTCTTCCTGAGTCGGTAGGCTCTCTTTTTATCTCTGATTTCCTTCAGTAGCTCCCTATTCAACCAAGGTGGTCGTCTTCCCCGCCAACTTGCCTTTTGGCTAATTGGTATAGCCTGTTCCTGTGCACTCAAGACTTTTTCCTTGAAGAACAGCCATCCCTCTTGTACGCTCCTGTTTTTGAGGAGTGTGTCCCAGGGTCTGCTCTGAACCAGTGTTCTGAATAGGTCAAAATCTGCCCTCTGGAAGTCCAGCATAGAAGTTTGATTGCTGGTCCTCCTCACATCCCTGAATATTGAAAACTGTATGATTTCATGGTCACTGTGCCCCAGTTGGCCTCCGACCACTACATCTCCCACCAGTACCTCTCTGTTTGTAAACAGGGTCCCTCTCTGGCTGGACTGGACTGTTAGGCTTAAAGCATGGTGATCCATGGTGTGGAGTCCAACTGGCAGCTATCATTTAAAGCATCCCTCAGAGATTCATACCACAGCCAGTTAAGAATGTCTTTATTAACAACCTCACAGATGGGTTAGAGTGACTCTCAGCAAGTTAACAGATGACATAAAACTGAGAGGAGCAACTGATAATGCTCACTAGAGGGCTGAATCATTATTCAGAGAGACTTCATAGCTGGAAAAAATGGGCTGCTAGGAACTTCATTAAGTAATGAAAAGCCAAGTCCTGCCAGAATAATCCCTCGAAACAGGACATTCTATAGGACCAACCAGCTAGAACAGCAGCTTTGCAAAGAAAGTGGGGTTCTGAGCAACAAGTTGAACATCAGGTAGTGACACACCTTTGTGGCAAAAGATAACAACCTACTAGCTGTGTAGGCAAGAGTAGGCTCAGCTGGTTTACAAAACTGATTCTTTTCAACGCTTCCGAGATCATATGTGTGTCTATGTCTAATTTGGGGCTCCTCTGAGAAAGACATTGATCTAATAGTTTAAGTCTAACAAAGGAGTACCACAATGGTCAAAATATGATCACATGATTTATGACAATAGGGTAAAACACCTGGGTTTATTCAGCCCTAGCAGAAGTGAAGATTTTATTGCTGTCTACCTAAACGCTATCAAGAGATGGAATTTAGCTTTTCCCAGAGAAGCACAGTTGGATGGTATGAAAGCCAAGGGACACAATTTAGAATACATCAAATTCCAACAAAATACAAAAAGAAATTGCTCATTAGACTGGTCAGACCCTGGAACAGGTGCCCAGAAAGGTTTTGAAACATCCATCTTTGGTCTTCATATCTTCTGTCCTTTGTCAAAACTCAACAACATCCTAAGTAACATTCCTAAACTGCCATTGATTTGAGTAGCCGGTTGGACAAGACAGCTTCCAGAGGCTCCTTCCATACTGCAAAATTCTGTACTTCTCATTGCACTGAGGTAACTATCACAGAGAGTTTTATTCTCTCTGATGCTTTCTGAAATATGTTCTGGATATCACCCAAAATAAATTTCAAAGCAGTATTTTTCCTTTTGTTTTCTAAGACTGATTTTTTAAGAATAGTTATTTACCCCATACAAATTTGTATCTCTATATCTTGTCTTGGCAAGATACTGATGCAGGCTCTATGAGAATAGTTGAAACTCTCTGTAATTACAGGCTGTCCCTGCCAACACATCAAAACTATCTTTGCATTTCTGCATGATTGTCAGCATCCTGATGAAAAGACCAGCAGTACAATCTCACTGCTACTTATATATTATTAAAATATAGGACTTCTATACAAAAGCATTACACACTGCTTCCTTTTTCTGTAACACCCATCCAGTATTACACTTTAATAATTCTTTTCATATAACACCACTCTCTCACCAGGTAATTCTACTCTGTCATTCCTGCAAAGCTAGTACGAAAATAACACCTTCCCCACAGATCACCCTGCTTCCTCTAGGTCATTGAGACCTAGAAGCCTCAAAGTGTCAGGACTGTCCATTTGATGCCAAGCAGTGTGGCTTCACATCTTATTTTTTGGGCTTCTGGCACACAAGTATTTGTAAATTATTTCTGCGTACTGTTGCTTAATATGGCAGTTAGCTACTGTTGATGATCTTTTAAAATAGCTTTCCTTATTTTTTGTGACCTCCTACTACCAACACCCACTTCCTTCTATCCTTAAAAAGAGTCCTTTTACTGCAGCTGCACTATTATTGCAAGAGGACACTGTCACATCAGCTAGACAGCTGGTCTCATCTCATTGACGGTCTCATCTAAGAGATTAGGTTACTTAGGGCTAACAGGATGTTATCATTTCCAAAGATTTATGCTCTTTGCAGCAGCATATATAAAACATGTCTTATATGCAGATAATCATATATGTCGAACTAAAACAAACTGAACAAATTGCATTCCACTGGGGAGACTGCTACCCGCATCCTGAGATTATTGTTCGTTTGATCTGGAGAAGCTTACACATGTATAGGCTCCCTTGGTTTTTCTAATCTCTGAAGCCTGACTGTCTCCACTTCATAATACTGTTACGTTTTGAATGCACATATTGTGCCTCTGAAGGCCAACACAGCTAGCATTGAGAAAATTTCCAAGTATTTAATTCATTTGGGAACAGATTCTATCCTGATTTCTAATCGATATTTTCTTTCTGAAAAATAAATGTAATACAAAACCCCCAAGCTTTATTTTCTACAAAATTTTCATGGCAAATATAGTGCTAACAGAGAAAAATAAAAAAATATTATTTGTACGGTCTTGATACATATTACATTCATTTCACAAAATCAGAAGATGAAAAATGAATGTACAAGTAATTGCTAATTTTTACCATGACTATCAAGTGTTTTCTATCACTCATAAGTCTTTTTACAAGGAAAAAAACAGATCAATTTTCATCTTATTACTCTAGCTAGAACTTATTAAAAACCCCCACCTGTATATGCAATTATAACAAAATAATACTCATCTAGTTCAGTTCTCTAAAATTCACCATGAAAGTACTGTAGCCTGTATATTTTCCTACTAGAGCATAGCTCAATAAAAAGCAAGAAAGGGTTCAATGTGGTCTTCTTGAAAGGTACAACATTTTAGAGAGACTCTATGATTGCTACCTTCCCCAAATACAACTGAACATGATCAGTTCTAAGAAGCATCAAAGGATATCAAGTAAGAACCTTTTAAGGAGAAGGGACTTGGAGGAATTCAACATAACTGAAGAAAAGATAGAAAACTGACGTACAAGACAACACTGAAAGAAATTACTCAACCTGAAAGAACACAGTGGAAAAAAAGCGGGGGGGGGGGGGGGGGGGGGGGGGGGGAAGGGGAAAGAGATATCTGCTTTCCAGCCTATTTACACCATTATCTCCCTCATCTCCCTCAGTGTCCCATCACACAGTCTAATAGGTAAAAAGTCATTTATGGCTACGAAACTCTCCCTCCCTCTCCAAAAAATACTTCAACTGGGTCTGAAGATAAACATCCGTGTGTGTGTGTTTTTTCCCCAAAGGGAGGACTGTCCTTAAAAAACTATGTCTGTCCCAGGAGTATTTTAAATAATCTATGTTCAACTCTTTTACAAAGCAGATTAGGTACTTGTAGAGATCTGTGGTCCAGCTGCAAGGATTCTAGTGACATGAGTTACTTTCCTCACTGAGGGTGAAAGAAGGATCACCTCTGCCTTCAAGTCAGAGGATTAAAAATAAGCTCTTTGTGTGGTAATGCAGAATACCAACCTAGTGGAACTAGAGAGTCAGAATAGCAGTATCAAAGTTCAGATACTGAGAATATGAGCTTCAACACTGTTTTAGTGGATGAAGCTAACATTAGGCCTAATTATGTTAAGCATATGCTCACTGGATTTACTGCATTAGTTTTTAGATTGTTCTGTTTGAATCAACACATCAAACAACAGAAAGAAGAAATGCACCAGGTTCTGATCCTAAGTGAAAAAGCAATTCTCTGTGCATTGAAAAACTTGTGTTTGATTTATCAAGTGCTGAGCAAAGGGCATCGTGGTTATGTCATCTGAATAGATCCCAGACATAAACTGAAGATGGAATCTTGGAAGGTATTTCTACAGTGGAAAGGTAGGGTTTTTTATTAAGCATTTCTATCTGATTGTAGTCTTGAGGCATGGATACTGAAAAGAAATCTTTGAACAGTAGTACATGCCTCCTCCACCTTTTGACAGTAGAAATGCTGGGATATAAATTTTTTCAAGAGCAGGCAATTTTGAAGATGATGTACATTTTTGATGCCTTATGTTAATCCCCATGTAACTGTGCTTCCAGCAATTTTTTGGGGATTGTTTCACAAATTTCACATTTTACAATAACATACAAGATTGATTTGAAAGAAAAAATATCAGCATGTTTTAAAGTTTCTGTATCTGATATCTAACACTTTTTCTAGTCAAAGTTAAAGAAATTATAAGTTTACATTGTGGATTCGTTTAATTATCTTCCCTGTTTCAGACTGACTTACACAAGTATGTGAAAACAATTCTTCTCCCAGTAGGGATATTCAGCAATGAGTGTATGAATGAACTGCAGGAGAAGAACAAATTTCAAAAATTTGGAAATAATCAACTGTCTTGCTTTGTAAAGCAGTAACAGAGAATGTAGAAGATGCTTTCACTTTACCCTTTTACAAGTCTTGTAATGATGCTACATCAGTGTGCCATTGATGAGTGCTTTATAGTTCTCTTATTCCAACTTTATATGTTTTTGCTTCAGCAAGCAAATAAAATACATAGCATATGAAATTTATAAATCAGCATTTCTTGAGGAAAATTAATTTTCTGCCATTTTGAAAATTAAACGTTTAATTCTGTGGTTGTATTTAAGTTTGCCTGTTATTTTCAGTCAGCACCTCATAAACATCATCTCAGTATTATGTCCGCTACTACCCAATTAAAAAACCCTCAGCCTTCTAAGCATTTTACAAGACAGGTTTTAAGCTCCATTTGTACAGTGAAGAGCTAGAAACTGCAGTTCAGTTAGAGATGATACACTGTAAAAAAGGAGCAATATGATATATGTAGGTACCAAAGTGCTGCTAAGGAAACCATGTACAACATCAACAAATAAAAAAAACTAAACAAGCAATGAACAAAGAGAAACTACGCAATCCTGCAGTTAAAGCTGATGAACCAGGAGAAAAAAATGAAGAGGCTTGTGAAAAAATCTAATTTAGACAACAGAAGTGCTTAACGTTCTAAATTGAATATATACAGCAATGTAGAACTCAACAGGGAACTCAAAAGAGTTTGCTCTATAGATTTAGGAAAGATAGACTTCTGAATTATAATTCAAGAACAAATGAGGAGAGTTGAATATAATGGACATATGGAGGTCAAGAGGAAAGACATACCAACCTGATTGTGAGTATAAATTGATCACTTCCAGCTCATGATAAATTCACATCTTTGCACCTTTTCTCTTGACAAAGTCAAAGGCTACTATTGCATTTTAAAGCCTCTGCCACATTCAATTCATGCTCTGTATTCATTGTACTATTAAATTCCACTTTTAAAATGGGAAGATCCTAGGATATAATTTAAAACACTAGAGAGATACAAGACATGATCTTTGTGCAAATGTTTATCAAATATTATGAAGTATTCTGACTACTTACACAAACTTTTATATTGATATGTGGAGTACGTGAAACCTTGCAAGGCGTTGAAACTCCAGAATTCTGTAAGTACACTCTTAACCATTAATAAATTGATTAAATCCCCCCAAAAATAGAGAAATATCTAGTTAAATTTCAATGGATTTAAAATCAATAAAAACTGCTCAGAATTGTCTCTGAAAATAACTATATTTTCTAGCTGTATACACGAAAAAACTTAGGCAAAGGACATACATTGCTAGGAATATCTATCAGCAATCCAGATGAAAAGAAAATAAAAGACCACTCAGTTAAACTTTACTAAGTTTCATTAAATTAAAAGTCTAAGCTCGTATCTCTAATGATAATGCTAAGTGAGTCATTTCTAAAAGCCTGCAATGTTGAAATTGAAACTATCACTTCGCCTGCATCTAGATGTATTCTTTACACTAGCAACTAGTGTAAAATCTAGCATTTATGACTCCTTCCAGAAAAACATCTTGCTTTTGTTTATACTCCAATATTGTATTTCCTAGCAGTTTTGCTGAGTTTGAATGATAGCCCATCAGATGGGAGAAAAGTAACTTAAAGCCACACAAAGCCTAGAAACTGCTGTATTGCTCTTCACCTTTACACATACTTGAAATTACCTCATGGTCTTGAGCCTTCTGCATAGAGGGGTTATGATGCTCGTAAGTATATATGGCAGAATTTGACTCTGTTTTTTCAGTAATTCTTTCAAAACAATAAGCATTTTCTTACCTGGTTCCAAAACAAGTCAAAAGCCTAAAGACAACTTATGACAACATAATTTACTCCAAAATATTTTTAAAGTGTTCTCTGTTGACAAGAAACAGTCCAGGCCAGAAAAAAATTTAGCTGCTCTAGATAACCTTGTCAGAGAAAACCTTCAAGCTACTTTCTAGCCAAGTAGAAGCCGTAGAGTCCTTGAATTAACAGGAATCAGCACCCTAAATTAGTAGGAATCTACTGGGACTTCCTGGAAGACTGTCAGTATCTTCTAATACGGCAGGTCAGAAGTAGAATCATATCTTTGTTTTCACATCCCAAAATGCTTTGTTTACCATCAACAACTTCATGAAAGTCCCTCTTATTTCTTCCAAAATATATATATACAAAAAACACCAAGAAGAGCAGGAAAGCATACAACATCCTGTTTTATGTACTAACGTTTCATTTCTGTCCCCCAACTATGATTGCCACAGTCTCACTTTGCAATATTAAAAAACAAGGTCCTAAGAAATCAAGAGAGATCAAATCTATCCAATAGTTTATGCTGGTACTCCGTACATTTTTAAAGGTGCTGACTTGATCCACAATTATAATACAGTCCTCTTTCCCATATCATACAATATTCTGAATTCTGTATTATGGCAATGAAATACTTTGGATCACTCCTCCATCATTTAGTTTTTTTTGTAATACTCAGCCATTTGGAATATAGAAAGAGGTAGCATAATAAAAACTGTGCTATAGAATCAGTTTTGCCAAAGGAATTACTTCTGATTTCTTTTAGATTATAGCTAGGCATCAGCAAGAAATTCTCTGTAACAGTTGCTTACTTATCAAGTTACTAGAATAGGTAAAATGCTTGTACCATCTGCATATGAACAGGGCTTCTGCAAAATATACCTTCTTGCTAGAACAAAATTTCCCAGTACTCATCATTTTTAATTGTCAGCAGTTCTAAAGATACCATCAGGAGCCCCCACACAGCTCCAAATCTAAGGTACATATACACATGCGCATTTAGGTCTCAATGCATTAAAGAAAAAGTAATTTAGAAAGATAGCCTGAACTATAGCATAAACTGTCTCTCTGAACTTATCAGTCTAAAGAGCTCCTTCACTCAAGAGTTGTTGATCCCAAGTCAACCACTGCCATAGGACTCCACTTTGTCCTCTAGCAAACCACTGCCTCCAGAGCAATGCACATCCTATAAGCCAGCCATTGCTCAGCAGCAGCTTTTAGCATTCACAGGTAGGGCCAGCAGGAGACTCCTATGCTACCCTGCATACAGATAAAAGGAATTAAGAGAGCAGGCTCATGGCAGACTAAAACAAACATCCAAACAAACAATAAGACTTTTTTTTCCATTTGTCCCAGGGAATTTTATCTGGAAAATAAAACGAAGCAGAGAATCTCATTTCTAATAGAGCTGAATACATAAGAAGGAATAACCCACTGAGGAAACCGACTCCTTCCCAAGGATTACAGGTTGTAAGGCTGTTGCAGCAGGATGACTCTTCAGAGAAATATGCAAAGTGAACCACAATCTCTTAATGCATACTGTTGCTGGTGTGGACAGATATCAGGGGGCTAGTCCAGGAGCTGTTGCAGCCAGGGAAGCTTTCCTCTGAGTCCAAGAGGTTAACTATTGCCTTTTTAAATGTTTTCCTCCAGAGTCATGGGAGATTGTTAAAGACTGGAAAGCCAAATTAAGAAGAAAATCAGACAGAAAAAAGACTGCCAAATAAGCTTTGCATACTCTTTATCAGGGTCCCTAAAAAGCGACATAGCGTTTTTCATTACAGCAACTAAAATAAGTAGGTTTTAAAGACAAAATAGTGCCAAGGAATTTTTTCTTATCCAAAGCTTAAGCCAAATAGCCTAATAATCCTTGCAAGGAAAAAAAAGGACAGCAGAATTAGCTCTATTTTCTTCCCCTCAGAAAAGAAAGGAGATGGAGAAGACAGCAGATGAACACAGAAAGGTCATCTAGGTAAGAAAAACTGAATTGTACTTTCTGTTCACTAGTCTTAACAAGGGTAAAAATTCTGCTTTGTAAAACTAGAGTAAAATGCATGTGTAAATTATGTATACTTTTGTATAAAGCCTATATAGAAAATATAGGAAGAGGCTGCTGTAAATTATTCTCTTTTAATATGCCTGTATATTTATGTGTCAACTGGCAGCCTTGAGAGGTGAGAGTAAACCTGATAGTAGGCGTTTGATCTAGACTCTGCAAGACAGCAAAAACCATTACATGTCTGGGGATAATGCTGCCAAAAGGAGAGTAAAGCAAAAAGTACTAGCATTGCTTACGTTTTGTGAACATTCAAACTATCCAGAATGATTTACTTGAATTCCTTTACAGGAAGAAAATTACAAACTTACAGTTTACAAAAGAAACCTGTAGTCTTAATTAACCAAGGAAACTGAGCTATCCATCTTACTTTACCCACTCACTTCCCATAAATTTGTATTTATCATTGTTGTTTCCCAATTCAGTAACTTATAGGATGGATGAAAATTGCAGGAAGCGATATCTGTTGGTGCTAAGTAAAGTCTCTCTGATTTACAGCCCACATTTAGAAGTGAAAAAGGATAAAAGCATAACAAAAAAGTGAACAGTGTCATAGTTGTGAGGAACGAGCTTTGAGATGTATTTCAAATTAATAGTCACTCAAAACGCAAAGATGCACTGGTGACTAGCAACTAAAATAGTTTCAATATGCAGCATTGCCTTTTGTTTGCAAAAGGATGATAGAAATCCATGCCCAAAATTTAACCTAGCATAATTTTCTATTTGTTTTACTGTAGCACAAACCCCAAGTGAATAACTAAAAGGAAAACATGCAAATAGATTTCTTAAATTATTTCTTACACTGAAGTATTTCAGTCTTAGGAAAAATTGGGAGATTTTATGTTTAGTCTCATGTGATGTTATTTGAAAAAAAGCAAACACAGCAATACTTCTTAGAACACACATTCTGAATTCTTTACACATTAGAAAAAGATCCAAAAACATTGACAAGTTAAACATTTGTATGTATAAGCATATTCTGCCTTATGCAGCAAGAGAGGCAAGTAGCTCATCACGAAGATCATGTTGGGCCATAATAAAGGTCCACTTAAGCTCCACAACTGAGTTTCTGGAATTCCAGAACTGTGCACTTAAGAAAGAGTTCAAGAAATAGGGTAAGAATACATAAGCACTGCTGAATAATTTTCATTGTGAAATAATATTTGTGTCTTTGAAGGAACTCAATATCTCTAAAATTCTTTGCAATATTCAGTTTTTGAAGTTCCATATGCTATTAGCAAAGCTGAGATATCTAAACTTGAAAATTTGCCATTTCCCTTCCAAAATTAATACCATGTAAGGAAAATTATATATTAAATGTAAGCTAAATTTAGCTCTTGCCAAAAAGCATCAAACAGTGCTGCCACTACCAGTATTCCCAGGAACTCCACAGAAAGCATCAGAGAAAAACCTATATTCATTACTTCCTCATTACTCTCCTTAATTCAGCAGCCTGACAGCTTATGTGACTAGCATTGGTGTGCTTTGGTGTTATAGATTGTAGGTTCATAGGCTTCTTACTATGAACATTCAGTACAGTTTAACAAGACACAGTACTTATTTATTTTTGTACATACATAAAAATACATAGGGTAATAAACTAGATATTCCCACCTAAATGCTGAAAAACTTTTGTCTAAGTAGCAGATGAAAGAAAAAGACAACACTCTCACAAGCAGTGTGCTTACCAACAGCACAGTATTTCATTTCTGTAACACCCAGATAATCTACAGAAATCACCGTGACTCAAGCCAAGCAAGCCAGGGAATACTTCTGCACAAGCAACACAAAAGGAAGGTAATTATAAGTCACTTCTTTCTCCAACACTTCTTTGACATTCTTGTTCCTGACAATGCCCAAATTCTACAGTTAATGAAACTTAAGCTGTTTTTCCTTGCTTATGTATTATGGAAGACTGTTTAATGACATGACTGCATGTTTTCAGTATGACACAGTCTCAACACGTGTGAGAAGACATTGAAATACTACAGACTGCTTATGGAGAGTTGATAATACTACTTGGATTTTGAAAAAAATACATGCAAACAAGACAAGTCTGATTAAATATGGAATAAAAAAGAAAAAAATCAACATATCTGATTTCCAAAAACATAGCAAGTCTGTTAGTCAGGACACAGGAAACTACAAGATCTGGTGGACACAGAAAAGTTCTAGAGACAAGCTTAACAATTAAAGAACATTAATCTCATCATCCTTGACGGATCACTCTTTCTGGATATATTTGTTAGCTGACACAGTGCCTTGTGAAAATGTAAGCTTGCTAGAAAAGAGAAAATAACTCACTTCACAAAAGGGGATATGTGAGTTAATTAAGCAAAAGTCCGTAAACGACTTCATGTGACATTTACAATTCTGAATTTGGTCCTTTAAAAACACCTACAACCTGTAGTACACCTAATGCTGCTGTTCTTTTACATTTTGAATAATTTGTAGTGGTTTTAGGCAATAACTGCGCTGTTCCAAGTTCTCACACTTTAGCCTGACAGCCATCTCCTCTGAGCAATGCTTAGTGCAGTCAGTGACCACACACCTTTGTCAGAACCCCCAAATCCCACCAGCAGAATCTAAGCTTCAATCATTTTCAGTAGAATAAAAGGTGCTATTTTATATTTAGCTGTCTTTTCCAACTAAAACCTAAACAAATGCATCATTATTTTAAACCATATTTGGCTTTGCAGTATAGAATTACTAATAACAGTAAAAAGTAAACAAGAGCTGTAAGCTATTAGATTTAAGTATTTTTCAGCAAGAAGCCTGCTACACCCCAGCACTCCTAAAAATGGAGAAAGCTTACTTTTCAGAGATAATATATATGTCAAAAGGGCTTTACCCTGCAGGTGACAGTTTTTAACACTATGTAATGCAAATGCACTTAGTTCCAAATTCATTTGGTATATGACATAGCTGTTGAGTGAAACAAATAAAAAAAAAATGTGGTATTTGAACAATGCACACAATGATGAAGCTTTAAAAACTAAATGTCTCTGACGATCAGAAACAAAGAAACTGTCATGGTGATCTGCATTTTTTTTCAGCAGTTCTCTAGCAAAAACAAAAAAAGGCACATTCAGGAAAAAGAGTAAGTAATAAAGCCTGTGTTTGTGTTTCTTACTGCCACCAATCCAGAACAGCAAATATAGCTTTCCTCCACCACATCCATTCTGATCGTTAGAAATGGCAAGAGGCTGTTGCTGGTCTTGAGTTAGGCTCCTGCCAACTGGCTGGTGAGACACTCCTATACATGGTATAGAGCTGTTGCTTTGGCTCTACAAAGAATATTTAAAGCAGAAACCATGAAGTCTTGTTTTTTAAAAAAGCAAAGCTAATAAGAAACCTTTATTAAATAGCTGCTATAGCAGAGTAAGGACGCTACCAAGCTTGCAGTGATTCCACATGCTTCAAAGATTCAGAGCATGTTTACATGGAGGATATACACAGCTACCTGGGTAGTCAGCGGAAAGTATGACTACTAAAGGTTCTTTGAATGATGTGGCTATCTCTTTTACTTTATAAACATTTCCTCCTTATCACTAGATGCATATGACCATACCATACAGACAACTAATTTCCAATTAGCTACGAAGATAATGACTTATGTCATAATCTTATGTCAAAGAATGTACTATGATATAATTAATGTTGCTGGTATCAATTATAAGATCTCCTACAAAGTAAGCCAGAAAAAGGGATGTAAAATTGTAAAGCTTCCACAATAGTTTATATACAGTCAGCTACACCTTTCTAAAGTCTGTACGTAAAGGCCAAAGGGACTGGGGTATCCCTGTACTCCATTAATATGAAAATGCCAAAGTAGTTTAAATTAGCTAGATTGCAATCAAGTAGCAGTTTAATTGGACATGCTACTTTACCATGACTTCCAGTAAAATCCAAATAATACAAGTACAAAGATGAAGCTGCCTAATATGGGAAGAAAATTTAGGACATATCTTTCAATACAATTCTATGGAAAGGTGTTTGGCACTTAATAGCCAAGATAAAAAAAAAAATCTATCTAAAAGCCTGAGAACTACACTAGATTTATACATATATGTGAGTACATTTATACATTTCGCTGTAAAATGTATCTGTGAAATTACATGCCTATTTTCACTGAAGATATTCCTGCTCTATGCAGCTGCAAAATGCTGAATCTGAAACCCCTTGTGTTGCAGAGCTGAATAAAAGAAATCTGAAATTTTTGCTAGATCTTTCTCTTGCAAGATTTCAGTGGTTTCATGCAGCTTAAATAAAAAATACATATACAAGAATGGATCACTCCTCTCCTCAGCTAAGTGTTAACTACTAGTTGAATACTACTAAGTTTTCCTGTTTGCTTAAAGGGGAGAAAAAATGATCAAATCTCATGGTTTTTATTACACAGAACACGAGTATCAATACAATAGCTGCTTCTGTAGCCAATAACATGGTACAGGTATACCTTGTCTTACTGTGCTTTGCAGATATTGTGTTTTGCAGATATTGTGCTTTTATTGCACCATTTTTAGCAATAAAGGCTTTTACAATTAAGATATGCACATTGTTTTTTTAGATGACGCTACTGCACACTTAATACACTAGTGTAAACATAATTTTATATGCATTGAGAAAACAAAAAATTCATATGACTCACTTCACCGCGATACTCGTTTTATTGTCGTTGTCTGGAACCGAACCATCAATATATCCGAGGTTATGACTGCAGCATAACACAGATATTGCATACTTCATAGGGAAAATAGCCCAAGTAAAAGGATCAAAATGACACACCCTAGAAGAACTGTGGAATTGTTTTCACTTGGCTATAAGCATTAGCATTCATAAACATCTCAAGGAATACTTAGGGAATTTATTCCAACTACATCTTTTTTTTGCATTCCTGTTTGTAACTCTTCAATTTTGGCTTGAGCTTAGGTGGCAGCTGCTATAAAATTTCTTAAGATTATGAGTTGTGAAGGTTTAAAAATTAGATAATAAACATATTCCATTATTAATTGCAAAGTAATACAACATGCACGTACTATTCTTTACGAATCAAAAATTTAAAAAATGCTAGTAAAAATGCCACATACTGTGCATCAACGTTCTATGAAAAATCACATTGGACATTCTGAACTTTATGAGAACAGAAAACTTCTCACATATTTAAAAAAAGAGGTGTTTAAATTTAAAGCAATCACCTTGTAATAGAAAGTACCTAACAGAAAATTGTGGCTGGCACAAAGCCTTTCCACAAACTTCAACACGATTAGGAATTAGGACAAGTGGCTTCGCTAGTAACTTCAGTTTCTCTTTTAACTTAAAAATAGATTTCGTAACTTATAAACTGATTGTTTACAGTGGGCTATTATGAGTAATGATGGCACTTTGGAGCCTGGGACACGCATCAATGAGAATTGTTTGGGCTTATCATATATTCTATTTATTATCTATCTATTTTCAGAGCAGTGTCTCTGGCAGAGAGGAAGAGGAAGAGGAAGGGAAAGAAAATATTTTTATAGGTAAAAAAATAAGCAAACAACAACAAATAATCCTGTTTTCCTAACATTCACTTTCTGGCCTAGTCACAGACAGAAATTACACTTGTAAAGTTAAAACATATGTAAACCAAAATAAAATCCCTACAGAGACACTCTTCTTTCAAGCAATGCTGCGGCAGATTTGGTCCTAAATCAAGTCAAGCTAACAGTAAGTAGGGTTTATCAAATTACATGTATCCTCAAAAACTACAAACTAACACAATTTACTTAGACTGCCTGTAGAACCACACATATAAGTAACTGTAGAACTCTATAGAAGGCACACACGCAATCAAAGAAGCCTATCCAGAGATCTAAATAGTACACTAAATTCAGTATTTGTTTTCTTAAGAAAATGAGCTCAGATCTTGAAATGTTAACTTGCTTCAGCACATTAAAGGCAGGCAAATTAAAGACAGGCATTATTAGACAGACGCTGAAGGCAGATATAAAACCCACAAGAGTTTAGTATTCATTGCTTACTTACTTCAACTAAGAATAAGCTACACTACGCATAAGGACTGAAAAGCACCTAAAGCCACACAATAAGTTGACCTTAATGAACACAATAATTCACTGGTTTCTTACTAAGTTCTAGTACTGCAGAATTTCAAGAACTCATTTTGACTTAAAAATTCTATATTTCAAAGAGTTCAACTGTTTACTTACGCCTCTTCACCACAAACCAGTCAAGGCCACTGATCTGCAATGTAACAGGCATAAAAGTGTCTCCCATAAACATGACTGCATAGGAGTTCTAGCAGAACAGTCCAACTGTACCGATCTTCACGGTGTGCACAACATATAAACAACCTTTCTTTCATGGTTTTGTGTGAAAAGGAGAAGCTTACATTACTGCTTCTGAGTTACTGTTGCCTGTGGTGCATGTGTTGATTAGTGATTGAAGGAGAATTATGACTGCAGTTACCTGTAAGGCAAGAAACAACTCTTTCCTACATACAGATCAAAATAAACAAAAGAAATACACATGATTATTTGTTCTGATAGTTTCAGAACAGTAAAAAAAATGTGATAATGAAGTGACAAGAACAGGCACACAATTGTAACTGGCAGATATAAGAATACCCCATGCAACACAGCTACTGGCAATATAGAACGTAATACCCTAAAGCAGCTTATGGGCAACAATAGGGCTTACAAAATCAGTTTACACTGACACCCATTGGGAAAACACAATTTCTTTAATGCTGACAAAAACAAAGTCTGAATAAAAGTTTCTACCGTGCCTTGATTCTTAAATTTTAAAAAAACAATCAACTTGACTTAGAGAAAGTGTTAAATACCAGCAAAGGGCATACCAGCAAAGTTAGCATACTAACTTCCTTTTGTCTAGTATGAAAGGACATTTTCTTACTTTGCCTGGCTGAGTATAATAGCCTATGAATTATGAGATCAAAGCAGCAAACTGTATGTTTTCTAAAGCAAGAGTTTCCTTCACCAAGTTTTACACTTACTACAGCTAAAAGAGCTGTGTGAAGGGATCAGCACTAAACCCAAAGGACAGGCTGTGCACAGCAAGAAAGAGAGCAACTCCCTCGTGCTTTTTGCAGGTCACTACCAAGGACCATGTTAGCAGATCCACACCAGACCCTTAACAGGCAGCTCTGCTGCTACCAGTAATTAGCTTGGACAGCTCTGGCTCCAGGAGTAGCAGCAAGGCTACACCATAATGAGCTCAGCTGGGATTAGCAGGACAGGGCAGGGAACCAAGAGAGCTGAGGCATTCTGCATTGTGTATGTATCACAGAGATCAAACAAGGATGGCTGGCTAGGTTATCCCCTCACCACCTCATTCCAAAAATGAAGCACGGCAGTGTGTAAAATACAGGCTAATGAAGAGTGACACCTCCAACAGATGAGAGCCACATTAATTAACACAATCCCTAGATCATGGAATACAGTTTCTGTTACTGCTAGCAAACTTGTAACTTGTCACTGATTTAAAGGGCGAAAAAAAAAAGAAAAAAAAAGAGCTGATGTTTTCCTTTACTGCTTTTGGTAGAAGATGGTTTTATCTTGGAATTTTGCAAATAATTCCTCTTGTGAGGCCGGCAAAGCACTACCTTCAGAAAAAACAGAAGAATGTTTCTTTATGTAAACATCATTTATAAAACAAACTTGCATTTCAATCAATAGCCTTTTGTGTTCCCTTTTGAAAAATGCCAGTTCATTCCACACAGCACCGGAACCCTCTTGACAAAGCTGATGGGGTGTTGCATGTTGGTATCTGCTTTTACAACATTCAATTCTATTTACAAACAAAAAGAGGTTGTTTGTCTTCAAATGTCTACATATTTTAGGACCACAAGAATAAAAGTATTCTTGCTTTCAGAAGACACAAATTTTAAACTGCGGCATCGGCATCTACTGAATATAAATCTTGTATGAAGTAAACATTCTGTGAGGCATGAAACCTTAAAGGTGGTATTAGAGAAAAGTTCAGTTACATACTTTCAGACATACATAGTGCTCGTACGTCACCATGGCTATCAAATGACATGTGGCAGAGTAGCATCACCTACATTCATTGTGTCAGCGTTCCTTATAATACCAGTATGAGAAATCAGAAGGTGAAACCATCACACAAGCTCTTCCTTTTCCTCTAATGCCCACACAAACCAATCTGGAAGAACGCTCACTCTAAATCAAACCATTGATCTACTGTCTAATGAATACACTATCTATGGATAAGATGATGCATCTGGAAAAAGCATCTTGAATTTAGACACATGGAAAAGGAAAAGGAAAAGGAAACAGAAAAGGAAACGGAAAAGGAAACAGAACAAAAAAAAAGGAAACGGAAATGAAAACGGAAAAGGAAAACGAAAACGAAAATGAAAAAGAAGTTTCACAGTTTTTCTGTCTTTAAAATATTTTTATGTTTCTTAATAATGCAAAAGATAAAGTTGTATTACAAAAATTTTTATAAAATAAATTTAAAGGTCTATGTAATTTAATTTCCTGCTGGCCACAGAAATAAACTCTCAGTGAATGCAGTAACCTCATAAAGCCCCTATCATCTATGTACGTCAGTGGAAGTTGTATGTACACAGGTGGATTACGTTCCATCAGCTGCCGCCTCGACAACAGATTGTAATCTATGAAGAATCAAAAAGAACAGTGTCCTCCATCACTTACAGAGAGTAAGAAGTGCCACTTAAGTACCTGATATTGAGTTCTTAATACACAATTGATGTTACATCAGTGATAAAAAGCTTTTGAGATACCAAAAGAATAGTGTAAGGTATAACTATTTACAGTCTATTTTTATTTGTATCTTGGTTACTTGATTTTGTTTAAGCATATCAGAAAGGAAAAACAAACACCTTCTAGTACGATGGCTTCACATGGTTTTGTTCTCATGACAAAAATTAACAATCCCCTGTAATTTTCAGCTCATCTTAATTATAGTTAAAAAAAATCAGTTGAATGAATACAGATTTAGATACTGCCCAGTATCTACTTTTGCCTAGCACGTGCTTGTCAGGACACAATCTGGTCTCATTTATTTTAAACAGAAACAGAAGTTACAGAAGTTGCTTTTGTCTCTCTTTCCCTTTTATATTCTTCCTTTGTTTTTTTCTTTTTCCCCAACTATCAGAACCAGAACACTCAGTGTTTCATTGTATTTACAGTTTGGTCTTGCTCTCTTTATCTAGATTGAATTTTTGTATCTTTTCAGCCTTGCCCTCTCTGTGGATCACAAATCCCTACTTAGCTTAAGCAAAGAATTAAATTTTTCACTTAAGTAACTATCACTCAGTAGGTTTCAGTCATTTCCAGCTTGCACTAAATTTAAAACAGTGAGCTAGAAAATAAAATCATTCATATTTTTTCCTAAATCTGTAAAACCTTTTCATTCTCATTTAAACGAATCTGTTATTTACACTTTGATTTTTCAAAAAATCTTCCTGCGCTACCAATACATGTAGCAGATTTGTACCTTTACATTATTTTCATCCACACTTTGTTTTTCTTTTTAAAAGACAAACCATTCTTAAGGAAATGCCACAGTATTACAAAGCAATGCAAATCTACTCAGGCTGAAACACTACTTATATACGAGGGACAGATTATTATTCACAGTAGGACCCTTGTTGTCACCCTGGACTCTCTGATGGCTACCAGTTTTGTAACAACATCTGTGACTCTCTTTTTGGTTAGGGAGAGTTAACAAAGTTCATGTCAAGATTAGTCAGTATTGCTCTAATTACAAGAATAGTTATTCTTGTAAACCAGATATGTGCTTACTGAACTGTAGGTGCACACCAACGCCATACTAAAGCCACCAGAACCTAAGGACCTGCTTAAATTACTTTCTTGAAACTAGGCCTGAAAGACTGTACCTCAGCAGTCCCTGACAACTGAAGCGTTAAGAAATGTCTTCATACCTCCAAATGTTTCTGTTTACCAAAAATTCTAACTCTCTGCTGAAGGCTGAAAAAACAGAAGGATTTCTACTCTGTATAGAATTTAAGAAATTATAGAAAATTTGTTATTCAAATTTTTATGTGGTAGAGCCTTTCTTCTTTCCATTAATAAAGACATATGACCACAAAATTTTCATAACCAATTTTATAATAAGTTAGCAGATGAAGCCACCCTGAATTTCATGGAAATCCTCTTGTTTTTTTCCCTATTAAGAAGTAGATTTTAGGATCAGCTTCAGTTAATATTTGAATCCCTAAATGTAAGAGAGGCTGTTATTTCTATTTTGTTAATGAATAAAATAATTTTTAAAAAATTTGAAACATCAGGAGCAATGGTTCTATTATGGAAAATAAATACACACAGTCAACAAATTAATTGACTGGAGAATTAGACAAGCATAAATTAGCAAACCTTTATCCAGTACTCGGGCTCAAAATAAATCAAGGTGTCAGCTTACAGTTAAATACATTTTACTTGTTTTCAACTGTACTTTTTCTGATATTGGGAGTATAGACTATATCATGCATTCTGTTTTAATGTAGGATGCAGTCTTGATCACTAGATAGTAGTTTCTTTCTTCAAATAAAATTCTCTTTTGAATACCTGTATAATACTTATTTTCAGATTTCTTGTGTAAGGGAAATGGTTTTAATGAGCTATGTAACTTACCTGCTATCGCCCTCTTCTCACTGCTTTAATTGCTCTTTTAGTGCTCTGTAGTTGGTCTATAACATCTGCAGCCTCTCTTCGCGTTTTTCATGGACTGATCTTAGCTCATCAGTTTCTTGAGTCTGTACAGTACCAGAAAAACAACAGAGTTGGGCAAATTTTACGTAAGACTTTCACATAGATCACATTAAACAAAAGTTCTGTTTAAGTAACTATTAAGAGCCTCAGATATATATCTTAAAAAACCCCAGAATTCTTAAAGTCACATTTTCCTTATTCTCACTTTGGCAAATTTTTCTAATTTGGCAAAATTTGCCTAAGTAGTTTTTTCATGTTGCAGAGAAGTTTTAAAAAAATCACTACCAAATTGTCAGTTTTCATCCTGTGAATGCACTAGCCTAATAACTCTAAAAATACAAAAAAGGATTGTTGGCAGTATCTTTTTCCTATGAACTGTTCCCCCCCCCCGCGAAACCCAGGAAAAGTAATCTACATATTTTCAAGGGAAAACCTGGTCACACCGAGGTTGATTTCAAAAAACCTAACTTTAAATGGCTTCAGGATTTCCTCACATATTAAATTATTTCTATAAATATATATAAACTTGCAACACACAGACGGTGTCCTCGAGTTATGTTACAAAAAAAATAAAACCAAATTTCGTAGTAGCTTTTACACAGTCAAAATCACATGAAAAACTGTTCTCTCTTCTTACAGAATGAAAAGTAAGGTATACCTTGAGTTATATTATGGGGTATCATAATGAAAATTTTAAAAAAGAAAATTTCCTAAGTGACAATACTGTGTTCCGAAAAATACCAACATTAAGAAGGCATTCCGCAGTATAATGCAGGTCAAATTCTGGCAATACAGCATTAAACAATTCACCAGACATTATTCTGTAGTAAAATTTGCCCTCAGTTCTTCATTTCCAGCTCAATGGGAGTTCTGCTTGTAAAGACACTAAAGAACATGTTCCTTAACCTCTAAGAAATCACAATACTTCACTTCCATTCATTTACTGCTTGTATTCAAGGAGGACGGAATTACTCAATAAATAAGATACAACAATAGTCAAAGCTGTAAGTAATAAAACTTAAATCCCACTATCAAAACATGGCAAGGGTTTCTACAATAGTGCTAACTACAAAGTACCTAGACTAAACTTGTTTTTAAAGATGCAGCCCAGCTTTCATAGTGCTTATGCAAAGCTGAAAGATATCAGCTGAAATTTCAGACTTTACCATTAAATACTTTTCCTAAGTGTGAGGGGTTTTTTTCTGAAACAACCTCTAAACCAGATCCAATTACAAATTTAGAATTGCTTAAAATTTACTTTTGACTAGTTTTAAGAAGCTCATATAAAATACTATAATCATATCAAAAACAATCACACAAATAGCAAAATAAATTTATAACAAAAGACACAGAGACTATTACCAAGGTTTGCTTGAGATTCCAACAGGAAATTTTTATAAGAATCCAATTATAGATGCTTCGTTTTCAAGACAAGTTCATGAAATCATTATTTTGAGATTGTTTGATATTGAAAACTGACCATGTCTACCAAGGTACTAAAAAACGTCTTCAGCAGAAATCCTCAGAAATTTATTAGTGTCAATGCCCTTTCAGAGACACAATTTGGCCTTTACTATTTATGAATCGACATTTTTCAGTACTGTTTCCTGCTCCATTGCCCATTCTGTTATCAGATGCTATGTTCTTGCAGAAATAGAAATTAGACAATTAACTGTCCTAATCACTCTCTTTTATTAAATTATTAAGCACTTCAGAACTTCAGATTTTACTGTAATTTCCTTAATCTCACTAAGTTCCATCACTCTCTGATTGAATTAAGTTATATTTTTAATAATTAAACTGTCTTGTATATGGTTTTTCTGTATAATGACAAAAATGGAAGAGAACAGCCATCTCTAGCAGTGCTGAATCTCCAACTCTCCACTGTCATTCTATTGTACTTACCATGCAATAATGAAAGACAAAAAGACAAAGGCCCATCTGCGGGAGAGAGAACCCAACTGTTTGTGAAAAAAGTTATTTTTTTCTATTTGTGAGCATACTGATTCAATTCTTTGACTACTCTTCTTAGTCTGACAGTGAGGAATCTGACCAACAGAAATTGCTTTTTTCCACAAGCAGTTATGTTGAAAAGTCGCAACATTAAAATGTTTTCAGCATCTGAACACCACACATAGAACAGAATTATACATAAAATCTAAGCTAAATATAACTGCCCTTGCTCAGATAAACAAGTATTAAAGTGGCTCCTAAAGATTGATCTACATATTCTAGTCCTAATTCCTAGACAAAATGAATCAGAAAACTCAAAGCAAAGATTTCTTATAGCTTTTGAAAACTTCACAGTTAAAGCCAGGAAGATGTCCTCCAGGCTACGCCAGAGATCACAGTTCTAGAAACACAGTACAGGAGAAGAGAATGTATTCTTAGTTCATATTAAATATCTAACACTCACCAACCAAACTCCTATCCACTTCTTAAAGATGGAGAGTAGATTGATGTACTTGTGCTTTAAACCATTTTAAGTACCAGCTTGATAACTGGTTATTCAAAATCCAGGAAGTATTCTTTTTCACTTCAACATTCTCTTCCCTAAACAAGCGTTCAATCAGACGTTCTGTTATTTTTCAGTATGTCCTGGAGTGAAGAAATGCAGCTGATTCTATATGAAAACAATGGATACTCTGAATTTAGATGATTACGCTATTTATATTAGCAATAAAGACTGTAAAAGCCAACTTTCCTTGGCTAGCAATGAGTCAGCTGAGAGAACTGGAAAATCATATAAACAGGACTTTGTCCTTTTCTGTTCCTTTGTAATACTGACTGGGACACTAAATATTCCTGTTCCCGAAAATCCAATAAATAAAGCTGTTCATATATTTTTTCTATCGTTACCCAGTTTGCAGAAGGACTGATGGATAAACTCACAATTTCATCATCAAGATAAGCATCATCAGTACGTTTATTGATAGAGCAAGTATTTTCTGAGCAAGTATATTTCAAGCAATCATACAGTCAACACTTTGCTTAAGGAGGCAATAATACAAGTACCAGTTTCGAAAATGTTGATCACGTGCATTATTCTTTATTGGAAGCAATGCCTGAGAGGAAGCTGATATCAAGAAATCACTCAATACCGACAGAATTATTCTGACATTGATGTTATCACAGCTGAGTTCACTGTCACGTTGGGAATAGTTTCACTGAATTCTGAATGTAGTGCTACAACAGTGCTTAGTATGTTGGCCGGGGCCTCTACAGAAATTTTTTAATCTATTAAAGCATTGTGCAAGAGAAGTCAAATAGGTTTCCTAAAGAAAATGCATGGAGTTCATATTTTCAGTTTCAAGGAGACACACAAGAGTTAACCCTTAAAGTCTTCATGGATTAACAGCTGTGATAGAGATCACACACTTGGAACATAGCTGTATAGACTCCTAAATTATGCTTTCAAGATTAAATGGAAGAAATTACAAAGGCAGCATGGCAAATGGTGAAAATTATGTAATGAGGTCATGCAGAGAGAATAACAATCCTTTCTTTTCTTTATCTGTTTAGACAATCACACTCCTTCTCTTGATTCCTCTTTCCAGAAGAAAACACAAAGAAATGCAGAACTCTATATTTTAAGACAACCACCATACACACTGTTGTGTGATCACTGCTGCCAAGGGCAGAGCAGCTGCAGTCCACAGAGCCAAAATAATCTGCAGCATCAGTGTCTGGGAGGCCAACTAAGAGTAACAAAGAAGAGGCCTGACACAGGCCAGTTCTCAGGTACAGCTGGCAGGACGTGCCTTAGCTTTCTCAACAGAAAGTAAAAATCAAAACAAAATTAATCTTCTGATGCCCAGGAACAATAAGCAAGACAACCTGTAAGACTGAAATTTAAGTCTAAATCAATTTTCCTGTTCATACACTCTACATGTGTTAAGACACTACATTAAACACTCTCAAGTACACAGGGTGATGAACTTTTCGGCATTTGTGCTAAAATATAATTCCCACTCACATTTTTTTATAAAAACAACTTATCATATGAGGCAGGAACTCAGGAGTATGGTTTGTAGGGCTCCCCAATTTTTTTCACTTTAGCTGACATTTATCATAGCATGTTGAATATAAGCAGTTCTGCTTTAGGCTACGTAGAGCAAAAATATCTTTCAAATATCCTAACTCTAAGCAAACATAAGCAACAAAAAAAAAGCAGAAAAGGAAAGGGGAAAGGGGAATATGAATTGTAGATTTTTAGGATAATATGACTCAGAGTTTAGATTTTTCATTCTGATCTGCAGTTCAAAATCTGTAAGTCATTCAAAAGGTACTATTTTTGAAGTAAAAAACCCAAGCCAAAAAAACACCAAATGACAAAAAATCTATAAAACAGAGACAAAATGGGTAATTGTAATATATGTTCAATTAAGTTTTTCTGTCAAGGTGTGTGAGGGGGGTGTTTGCTGGGTTTTTTTTTTAACAGCATTTGTTAGAACGACTTCTGAGCCATAACTTCTAAGCGTACAAGGGGTAAATCTGTTCCAAGTAATTGCCTTCAGCATTTTAAAATACCAGCTTCACTGTAAAAAAACCAACTCTTTGTACTTTCTGCCTCATTTTATTTCTATATTAATACATTAATTTCTCAGATTATAAATTCTCAGACACAAATTTTGAAAACGTATTTATCAAGCATGTATTGTTGATGACAACTCATACCAGGCTTCCATAGGACTGCAGGAGTACCAACACCAGATTCCTAGTAGTAAACAAAAAGGAAAACTAATGGAGAGTGCTGTCTTATGCTAACACACTTACAGTCCATAACGATACGTGCATTTTGCATTTTTAAAATATCTATTTATTTTGCTATATCTTCATCTATGCAAGCTTATAGCTAGAGAGTATTTTTATTTTTTTTAATGTTCACCTTTAGCTGTAATGTCTTCTCTAAGTTTTCAATCTTCTTTTCAGCTATTTTAAGCTTCCTTAGCTCCTTCGACTCTCTAAAAGAGCTCTTTGGGGACAGAGACCTTGAACGTTTCACAGGTGGTTTCTGGAGAATAAAACAAGGACATGGTTGAACTAGTTGGAACACTGGATTATGAAAGACATGCAGAATTAAAGGAGAAGTAATTTTGAATACTAATAATGAATTATAAAAAAAAAAATCTGCATGGAATACCAGAGAAATAACAAGCAGAATTACCACAGCGCTACCACTAAAGGTTTCTCTGTGACTCGTTAATGAGAATATTCATTTACATTTACATTGTTTCTTTCAGAATAATGATGTCCCATTAGGGAAGAGTAAAGGGTTATAGACTCAGAAATGCAAGAAACCTCATTACAAAGGAGGGGATAGAGGCTGGTCTAATTGCTCTATAAGGGTCCAAGGTTACACTTGATAGGACAACCAGAAACAAGAGGGAAAGGATTTTTTTCCCTTTGAAATAGTTTAACACACTGTGAAGTTGAAGGAACAATATGCTTGAGGAATATAAATACAACAGACAGTAGATCTTATACCATAATGACCATATGGCCATTAACTATAATGTGACTAACTAGAGACAAGAATATGTGTTTATATTATGTACAGCTTCATATAGCAATTTGGAGAAAGAATATGTGGAAGTAACACTTAAACTGGGCAGCTTCTTATTCATTCCATGTCATATATTCTTATGGCTAAGAAAGAAAGACCTCATCAAATTAGACTTTCTGATTTTCTGAGTAACTTTTGTTAAGAACAGAGAAATACGAACACACGCTTAATACCAATAAGATAAAATGCTTTTAAATAAATACCAAAAGGTAATCAAAAAACTTAAGGTTAATTGTGACTACTGTTACATGCCACCATTTACACTGTAAAATAACTAATTTCCAACAAACTCAGGATAAAGTCTACTTGAATACTATATATTTCAACACTTTTACTATTCCATTAAATTAATTTAATCTTAAAGAGAATCATAATTAGCAACTGGCATGTCTTTCTTTGACAATTACTTTATAGCATTAAATGTTTACAAGACACTGTATACCACAATTTCACTTTAAAGTGCACGTGTTTCTAAGTGTGTCAGAATGAGGTAGGAAAAAAAAGCAACAAACAAAACCAAAACAAAACTAACATCTGGAAGAAATCTGAATGTCAAATGGACATATTTTGTATATTCCTCTTAACTCCTTCAGATAATAGAAGAAACTAGAAGAAAGTTTTAATTAGTCTTTAAAACAATATTTCCAAATTCATAATTTTACATTATTAATAAAACACTGTATTGACTAAGAGAGGATCTCCTTAATATAGTAAGATTACTGATTTACAGGTTTTTCTAATAATTCTGGTAGAGATATCTAAACTTTTACTTCAGTTAATAGATGTTGATAATAATCAGTAAAGATTTTAACTGCATAAAACCAAAGTGACCCCTTTCAGATGTCTGAAGCAGAAGATCCCAACACCAGCATATAAAAAAATCTACTAATCTTCAAGGTCCTGTATTTCTTGAATAAAACCCAAACCTTAAAAAAACTCCTGTCTTCCACATTTCCTAATTATTGCATAACCATACTAATTTTTCCTAACAATCTGGAATGCGTTATATTTTAAATAATGTTTCCCAGTTAAACTTTGTGTTTGTATACACAAGACTTAGAAAATACATCCCTGAAAATCAGGCATAAAACGTCAAAGCATTGCATTTGTTGCCAAAGAGAAAGACAACAACAGAAAAAAGTGAATCAATCAGCCAGCTATTAATAACTCAGCAGAGTGATTCTATGGAGGAGTGGAGAAAAGAGAAAAAAATACAGAAAAATGTAAAATTCATAGTCTTGCGCTTTAATGATATATCATCAGATACAATGAGTACACAACAGTTTTTAAATATATATATATACATACAGACATCATATATAGCTACTTGGGATCATGCTGTGAATCTTTTTCATAGGGTCAAGGTACGAGAAAAAATTGAGAAAAACTCAAACTATTATTCATGGACACAGAAATAACTCTCTGTGAGTAAAGGTGATGTATATTAAGAAACATTCTATTGTTTGGATATGTTTTCACTTCTTTAGTGATCAGAATAGAGGCCTGTGGAGAGAAAGAGCTGGCTCTGGACTTTACAGATGCACATAGGGAACTGGAAGACAATCTTTGCTAAGAAGGCAAACAGTTTAATTTTCCTACCTAGACAGAGAAGACAATGAAGCAAAATACACCGTAATTTGATTGTCTTAGGCTGCTGCAAAACTCAATTTGGAATACGGCATCTGCAATACCCTTCTTAAAACTGCAAACTTTGCTGCTGCTGTCAGGTTTAAGCATTTAATTTTTAATTCAGTCCTCAAATTCTATAGTAAATGTAGACATACCTATATCAAATACATAGAGAAATTGTAATGTTTAAAACATTGCCTTAATGTCTAACACATTGCCTAAATGCTTAGGAGTAAGGAAAAGTCCAGTTTTGTGAATAAAGAATATCCAAGTCAGTAAAGGGTGACAACATAAGATTTTTCATCAAATGATCCTAAAATATGTTTTTGAAACACAAAGTCAAATAGCAGGTTTTGTAATATTAGCAGATACAAAACTTTGTAATAGAAGACTGAATGTAAAGAAAAAACTGGTAAATGGATGTGACACTGTTAACACTGTACAGGACGCAGAAGAAAAAAAGATGTCCCCTTCTAAACAACTTTCTGTTACCCATCTGCACCATGAAAGTCACTATGGGACAAAGCTGGAAACAGTCACGTTCTTGAATTCAACAGGTTCTGTGTTCAGTGAAGTCCCAAAACAAGTCAAAGAAAAAGCAAACAAGGGAAGACTGAACTCTTACAGAAATGTCTTGGGTAACTTCTCTGCACACAGAGATCAGGCCTGCTAGCATACAGGACTAAAGGCAAGACAGTGGCCAGAAATCTTAATGTTTTTTACCAGTTGGAAACAGAAACCTTGTTGAAGCTGAATCAGTCTGACAAGAAACCAGTGAAGTTTTTTGAATGAAATACAGCAAGTTCTTGATTCACTATGTTTCACAGGAACTTTATAGGTAACCCATGCCTTTTAATATCTTGACATTACCGACTTAGAATGTATATCAATAAAAGCCAATTATAATTCCTATACATCATACCATGGGGAAACTTCGCTATAAACAAGCAAGAGCTGTGTTACTGAATAAGCTATATGGATGGCAGTTCAACTAGGTAAAAGGAAATCATACATAGCTCACAAAGTTACAGAATTTAAGCTCCATTAGGAGAAAATCATGCAACTGAATCCTAAGTCTTGACACAAAATGGCATTCAGCTGTACTGCTTTCTACAGAGACTCAACTAGGAGGGTTACAGCTGCCTCTAAGTACAGACTTAATGTCAAGAAAAATGATGCCACACACACTTGCACATTTAAAAAAAGCTTTTAACCATTGTATCACCTGTCTCATAGAATAAGCTGTTTCTATTACTCTGTATGACTGTAGGCAAGGGATCTGAATTTCTGCAATTCACAAAAAACTTCATTACCCTATAGATGTATAAATATTGTTGCATTTCGCAGAACCAAACATAGGTGCAGACATACAGACATGTGGCCACACAACCCAATTTATCACACTAGTTTCATGTTTCTGGGGTTTTTAACACCTTTCCAATTATTTATTCTTTCAAAATCTTTGGCTTTTTAAAGAGCAGAAAGAAATCAAAGCAGTATCACTCTGATCAGAAGTGGCTCCACGCTCATTTTATCTTTTTATCCTGGGAACGCATAGAAGGGAGGATGAAGGGTTAACACGACAGAGTCTTTGTGAAGCCAAAAGGATCACCACTGTAAAACAAGGAGCTTTTATAAAATATATTCTTCCTGTCAAATCATGCGCTAATAATTTCTGTCATGAATACTTTTTGTCATAAAAGACTAAACAACAAGGTAATGGGAAGATGTATCTTGCAAGGGAAAATCAGTAAAGACAGCAGTAGCACCTTTTACATTTTTAAGTGTATTTTGTGATCCTAAAGCCAAAATGTTTTTACTATTTTGCTTAAACACAAAGGATTTGTAGCCTGCCAATTGAATTCTGAAAAGCTTAATAGAGACTGTGTGGACATGTGAAAAAGTGCACAGATCAAACAACTCCAAGTATTGAAAGAGCAGGGCTAGGATTTACGTATCAAAAGAGGAAAACATTCTCTACAACATGATTTAAAAGTTTCAATTTAGTTTTACTCAGGGGAGGTAATTGCTTTAGTCTGACACAGTCATCAGTTCATGACGAACATCATAATCTCAGGAAGCCAAAAATGACACTGTGATGGGTTAACCTTGGCAACGGGTCAAACATCCACCCAAGTGCTCACTCACTCTCCTTCCTCACCGGGACGGGGGAGAAAATAGGTTGAAAAACCTCACGGATTGAGACAAAGCAATAGAAATTGCTTATCATTCATCATCATGGGCAGTCCTGACTTGAGGAAAATTGATTTAAGTAATTGCCACTTTTAAAATAGAGTGAAAATATTAAAAGAACAGCTTCTACTCCACTCTGCTTCCTAAGCTTAACTTCATTCCTTTGCTCCTGACTCTTCTACTTTTTCTCCTGCTGAGCAGCACATCAGAATAGGGAATCCGGTTACGGTCAGTGCATAACATCACCACTCAGCCACTCCTTCCTCCTCATACTTTTAACTCTTTCCACAGCCTGAAGTCCTTCAGGATAAATCTGTTCCATAGTGGGTCCTCCATGGGCCACAGTTACTGTCAGGAGAACCTATTCCAGCATGGACTCCTGTCCACACCCTGCAGTTTCTGTGAGGGAATATCTGTCCACTCTGCTGTGGATGGTTCACAAGCTGTAGCATGGACCATCCGGTCCATGTCGTTCCTCTCCATGGGCTGCAGGGAAATAACCCGCTCTGGCACTTGGAGCACCTTCTCCATCTAATTATTCTCTGACCTTGAGGTTTGCAGGGTTGCTTCTCACCTTCTGTTCTTCATGCAACCCTGCCTGTGCAGCATTTTGTCCTTTTTTAAACAAACACACAGAGACGTCACCTTAAACGAATGTTCTAAAATATGTTTTTGCCCAAAAATAGCACACAATGCAGGACACTGAGAAAGAACAAGCCATACAATTTCCAAAGGAAATGTTATGAGATACCAAATGTGGGAAAACCAGACTTCTAAGGAAGTAGAACATGATGGTCCACCCTCGTAGATGATTTGAACCACACAGAAGTATGTTCCTATTGGTTTCCATGCTATAGAAATCTGTTGTTTTCCATATTCTACGTAATCATACAAAAAAAAAAAAAAGAGGAAGAGGTTGAATAGACTGAAAAACATCACGCCTTTGGGTAATTAATAAACAAATTTAAGCTACGGAATTATTTAAGGATCCATTTCATTAGCTATAGTATATAGCTGGTGCCTGGTGACTAAATTTAACGGCAAGTCTTTGTGAAAGAGGCAGTCCAGTATTATATTGAGTAACAAAAAGTAAGAATTACAAACTTCAAAAGGACACTGTTGTCCTTCTTCAAAGGGAAAATGCTACGTCATACTTTAAAAATCAGAATTTGAAAAAAAACCCCAAAAAACAACAAAATCCCCACAATAATAACCGTTGATAGTTCTCCCCTTTTCCTGCCAAGGAAAGATGGTCATTCTGATAAAAACCACAAAATAGCTGATAAATATTCATTTTAACAAACCTACAAAGAATTTATCCTTCAAACATTTTGTTTAATTAAGAATCCCTTATTCAGTATTTAACAAGGTAAAACCTTCTACTCCCAACAGCTATTTTAACAAGTCTTGGCCATTCAAACAAGCTTCCAGAATTATAAGCAGCATCAACAGATATTAAAATTATTATCTGGACCCTTGAGCAAAAATGTTTGGCTTTACCAGTCTGACTTAGACACAAATACACAAGACAATAAAACTATCCTACCTCATGCTTTCTTTAACTCCTTTTACTGCTGCTTTCCAGAGTATCTGCAGCATACAAATTATGCTCTGTTAGGTTAAGTGGGTTTTTTTTCAATTTTTCGTGTAAAATCTCAGTTTCAAATTTTTGCATTGCAGTAAGACACTGTAGCTCATTTAAAGAAGGCTGATGCAATACCTAGAAAATAATAATACAGGTATATTACACTAGTTACAAAAAAATCAGAAGCATAACAAACCACTTAGATAAAACTGCATAGAGAAACACATTACCAATATTACAGGAATGTGTGAGGGCCATAAATAATTCTGCTTTTGCAAATGACTCATGAATCCATAATCAAAACCAGACCCCAAAGTATTAACTAAATATTTTCATATTGCCACCACCATATTTTCCAAATACAAATTCATAGTCAACAATTTTTTTTTGTTGTTAAATACAGACATTTCTTCTGCAACAACCTGTTCTACTACGGTATTTTGCATCTCATATACTGCAAAAATTTGTTGACAAAATACTTTACCTCTGGTGAAATTTCAAGTTAGTAAATATCACTGGCCTATCAAGCATGGGGAAAAAATGTTTAAATGCATATTCTTTCAATAAAGATAATCTGAGATAAAAATTGCCTCATAGGTGTACCTCAACAATATATATCCACTACGTCCACAACCTCAGACAACACAAATGCTGTCAACAAACTGAAGATTTACAGAAAAAATAGGCAGTAATTCTAGATCACAGTATTACTCAATTTTATTAATTACTCAATTTTATTATCATTTTATTAAGCCATTGAATTCCAGAACTCTTCCCAATAATCAGTCTGTTCACAGCAATTTCTTTGTTCAATAAAACACTGCTGCACATTGCTCACCTTGGCCCTGTCACAAAACCTGTCCAGACCAAAACACATTTTCATTGGTACCAGCTATTTTTAAGTCTTATCTCCAGGATCCAATAGTTGAATAATGTGTGTGTACATGACTACAAGTGGTCAGGCTACCATGCCTCGATAAATTATTCCTCATCAGATGAGTTGTCAATAACCGCTTGTAATCACACCCCACTGTGTTACAACCACAAGGCATTAGCTTAGCATAAGCAACACCAATATGCCTGTTGTGGCTGTCCATGGTCATCATAAAGTAAAAAGCTTTAGCTCAAGCCTCCTCCACAGTGCTTTCAGGCTGGGGACAGATTCACCTTGCCACAGCTGCGCCGTACAAAGATAATGTAATTCCCAGATGGTCAACACATCCAGGCAACTGGAGATTAGCACCTCAACACTATTGCTGAAAGAAGAAATTGTGTAACTCCCCCTCCCTAATTGATCACCTAAATAAAAGGGCATATTTGTTTAAAAAGTCAATGCAAGTGGCCTGAGCTGACCCAGCTGATCTTGTATTGCACCAATTGGGGCAAACTCATGAAACCTCTGTTGCCAGCAGTGCTCTGATAGCAATGACAGCTAGAAAACAGTGAAGTTTTCAACCAACAAAGCCTAATCCAAAATATAACTTTCTCAAGATTGACTAAAAGTTTTATTTTACACATACTTTCCCTAATTAGCAAAGTTCTGACCCTCTGACTTGCTTGGAACTGCTCAAGCATATTCCTAAGACAAATACTCATTTCAATAGAGAAGAATTCAGTACAATTATCACTTTTTCCTACTATATCAATTATTTGTGTGCCCCAAGTCAAACAAATCAGGTATACTGACAAAAATCAGAAAAAGCAGTTTAAAAAAAGTAAAGCAAACCAAACAAATCTCCAAATTCAAGCTAATCAAGAAATAAGATGGCCCAGAGTTGATTAAAATCAATCAAGCAAACACCTTGGCAAGCTTAGTACTTGACAAAAGCAGATTAATGGACAGAACTATTTTATTTCTTTCTATGCAGAATATGAAGCTTTTCATAAAGCATACTATAAACTTACACTTTCTACACATAAGCCCAAGTTAGAAATACGACGCATTTATTTCAGGGTACTTACACAGGAAATAAACACAGGGAAGTTGTCAGAGAGTACATGTTGCCCATGCTTCTGCTGACTGCTCCTTAAATAATTTCTGTTGCTCATTTTGCATAATTTAGGTCATATGTAGTTGCAAACAGATGTCATTTCCACCTATGATCAGCAAAAGGCCTGTTTACAACTAAAAGAAAACTCTACACAGAGTGGAACAAAATGGAGAATAGAGAAAAGAGTAGACAAGTCATGCATTCAAAAAACTATATAAAAGAAATTGTCCATTTGACCAAACCTATAGCACTATGTAAGAAGGGAATAGAAAAAAAACAAAAAAACCACAAACAACAAAACACAGAAGACAGAAACAGTGCCAATAGATAAGGAAAATGTAGTTATATTCAATTTTTATTTTTTTCCTACTGAAACTTTATTATTCCTTGTTAAGAAAGAGAAATACATCTACCAATTTGTCCAATTTCATTGATTTCTCCACTGTATGTAAAAACACTTGTTCATGTAACATAAGTTCTATAACTACATTAGTAACTAAAAAAGAATCAACAGCTTCAATTTGTTTCATATCACTGTTACTTTAAAAAGTTTACAGCTGTTAAAAGTTGCTACCTCTTAAACCACGAGAATCACACAAATTGAGCTAACAATTAACTCCTTACTGTATCACTACTTTTAAATTTCTTCTTTCAAAAATGAAAAATGAGAGTGTTTAGAAATGTAAACCCATTTAAGAGTCACAGAATATATCAAATTCTTGTTCCTCTATGTCAGTGAAATTCTGCTACTGACTTTAACAGGCCCAATATAAGAAGAGCATTCTCTTGTTCTGCTTTTTTTACCCCTACTCTTTTCTGCTTCCAAAAGAGATCTCCAGTAATTGCCATGCAGTCCACAACAGTCTTTGAGCACATACACATACATATTTCTTGCAAATGTAAACCAAACAAAACCAGTTTTATAGCATAAACTGTACCTCCAAAATGCCCATATTTTTACCCTGAAAATATTTAGCAGATCACTGTTACCAATAGAGAACTTGCTATATAATTTGCATTTACAATATCCTAAAAACTCGCGCATTTTTTAACCTCAGTTCCTTCTCTACAAAACATGACCCTACAGTCAACTCAGAGTTCCAAGATTTATGCTTCAATAAAGAAGTGCCATTTAATCAGATCCTTGGAAAGAAATGTGACCTGTTCTAAGTTTTTCACTTTCTAGCTTTACATCTGAACTCTTATTTGGAATCTAAGAACCAAGGTAAATATTACAATTAGTAAGGCTGAGATGGCAAATAATTTGGACTATTAGTGGAGCTCTGATTTAAAAATCCTAATATTATCTTGGAGAAAAGAAAAAAACCACAATACTTTTTTCAGGACTGCAGAAAATACTCAACATCCAGGCTCTGTATGAAGAACATAGTTAAGTTTCACAGCAAAGATCAGAAACTTGCAATCCAGAAAAAGAGAAGCAAGTTACAAGCTGAGAGGCAACACCAATTTCTGCTACAGCTTCTGTAGCAGAATTATCATTATAGATCTTTGGCCTTACAAACTGAAATAGTAACTCACTTCAACAAATAGTTCCATAAATGCTCACTTCATGAAGTCTATCCTGAAACCTATGTCTAAACCTAAAATTCCCATGATATTATCATTTCAGTGTACACATAAAGTTGGCATTCTTCACAATCTATGTATCTACATGTTGAAAGCAGCAAATGAAGGCTTTCTCTGAGGTTTAAGTACCTTAGGTTGGATTCTACCTGCATGACAAAGTATAGCTCAACAGAATACGGTTTTTTCTTTCACTTAGAAAAATCTGTTTAAATGATATGCTATTTAATCACAACGGATCCATAATTTTTTAAAGTGAAACTCAATTTAATGTGCAAAACATATACTCCAAATAAAAGTCTAAGGTTTATTTATGTCTTAAACAACAAACACAATCAAGAAAGTATTTAGAACAAGATGATCTCTCACTCATCTTACACTTCATGTTTTTTCAAATTAAGCCAGAGCTGATATTTTCTGGATGCATTCATCAAGATGAAGCAAAAGCACCATCTTTGCCACAAAGTTATACCACTACAGGAACCATCCACACTGTCCTTTGGGAAGGGAATCCAACGCCACCTTTTCAATGCTGCTGTTGTCAGAGACCACAAACAGTACTAAACAATATGAAAAAAATACAGCTATGGCTCCACCACACCTGTATTCTGTACAACTTTCCTGAACTGGCAAAAGAGAGCAGGTATCAAAGGAACAGATACCTAAGAGCTTCAGAACTAATAACATAGCTTTATGGGTATTCCTGCTTCCCCTCAGCCTCCTCAGCACCAGACTGTGCTAACAGTAACTTCACAGTGTCAAAACCCAGGAGACAGAAATAAGTCTGCAGGCTCTTCCTGCAAGCAGATGCAAGCTCACTCTGCCCCAACCACAAACTGGCCAGCAGGCACAGGTAGCTTAAGAAAGGTTAAAATAACTTTTCTTTCAGCACAACAGCAGCATTTACACATACAGTTGAGACTAAAGGAAGGGTGCACATCTTCACAAGAATATATGAGATAGGAAACAGCATTATTATCCTACAACAACCAAGTGGCCTAAGACCATGCCAAAGTTTTCTTCCAGTCAAACTCCAGGATTACAGTGCCATATGCCACACAAAGCCATGATGCACGAAATACCCAGAAGCAGCTTATAAACAAGAATCATTTCCCAGATTTCCTCTTATTCTCTTACTGAATCAGCTAGCTGGGCAGCTAAATCCAAGGCAATGCTCACCTCAACATCCTTTACAAGCTCCTACATTTTACAGCCTGGAAATCCAACCCTCACAGCCTCGTCTCTATTTACTGCCCATAATTCTAGAATAAGCACCAGAAACAAACTATTTAAGAACAACTTTGCCACCCTAGACCTTGATCTCATGTGTTCCCATAAGTTCCCAAAAGGGGTTGGAAGCCAGTGAAAGGGTTTCCACAATCCATCCACCTTTGTAACATTTATGTTTTGTGCCGTCCAAAATCCACATGATTTTACATAATATGAAAAAGAGCACTCTGATAATCTACTGGAGGGGAAAAAAGATGCAATCCCTTTATGAAGACCATTTGGCCACCACATCAAATGTTTCCCCAGATATGAGTGATTTATTTCATTTATCAGGGGAATGAGACCTCCTGTTATCAAATTAATGTTTCAAACTATTCGGAAAAAAATATGCAATTATAAGATTAGAAAAAAAGTTTGTAGTCTGGAAAAATGTGTAGAAGAATCATTCCAGCAAGTTTCAAGACAAGGCTGGATTTCATTAAGCCTTTTTGTTAAATCAGCCACCCATTTCTCCATGCATTTGTTTGAGTGGCAACTTTTTAGTTGCGAGTATACAATAAAACTGGGCAGTTTCTTCATAAAACTAGTCAGAGCAGCAGCAAGCAAAAATCCAGGGAAGTTGAAAACATTGGTACTATTTGCTTTAATGCATTACAGTTAATAAACATTAGAAATACAATGTAACACTATAGAAGCCTGCGTAGTTGCTGGTTAAATTATTTTATATCTTTATACTCTCAGAAGCAACACTTTACCGTGGCTTAAATGTTTCTATTAAGTATAATGGCCTTTTTTTTATTAGAACTTTTAAGACATCTTCTTGAGCATTTTAGTTTTTAATAAGCCTATTAGTTTTGTTGCTGGAAGGGTTTACTTGACTACCTACACCAAAAGGCAGTATTTCAGCAAAGATTTTAAGATATTTTAAAATATATGTTGGCATACTGGAAGCTACTAGGTAAAGGTAAGTTTATAAAAAACACATTATTCTGAGTTACAGATTCAGTAATAGAAAGCAAAAAACATAAAGCTGCATCTGATGGCAAGACTACTCCAAAAAAGGCAACTTTGTTGACTGCTGAACTATTAACACTATTATCACAAGTAA
>JAUMJL010000578.1:867500-1042500 GCA_033558185.1 Dromococcyx pavoninus
GATCATGTGTCTTAAATTTAAAATTTAAATTATACTTTTCTTTGTATTGCAAACATCAGAAAATACTGGTTCTTTTCTATTATAAGAATACTGAAATATGGAGCAAATTTAACTTTACAAGCTACAATCCATGCCTGTCTTTATTATAATTGTAATAATATCCAAATAACAGATACTTTGCAGCTTAAGGGTATGCAGCCATTTGAAAAATAATATTGATATTTTCCATCATTAAAGATAATAATTTAGTAAGTAAGTTGTGTTGCCTAAATTGGTCAATTTTACTTTCTCAAAAGCCCAAGCCTTCAAGCAAACAGTGATAAAGTGTTTTGCCTTCCTCAAAATACTGGAAAATAAATTAGTTACCCTCTCCAGCTAATCTTTTACTATTCATATTTCAACCAGAATCAGTAGTTTAAAGACTGTACTAAAATTACTGAAATACTGATGTTAGAAAACTAATAAGTCACACTGATAATAAAACTTGAAGGATTTTTGCAGGCAAGAATGGATGCAGTTTCTCTTGAAACATTTTCTTTATGTATTCCTCATATAAATCTTTCTAAATAGAAATTTTTATTTTGGTTATAAATCAGCATTTTTTTCCTAATAAGTTTAAGTTACATCTGTGAGCAATTTCTTTCACTGTTTTACTGGTATTCTCTATTTTAACTGCTTTTTAAAACTTCAAATGAGAAATTAAGACACAATTATAAAAGTTCAAGTGCATTTTCTACTAGGTAGAATGCATATACTTCTCAAATGCTACAGCTACAAATAAAAACATTTAAACATCTCTTGATTACTCTTCTTTGATCAAGTATCACCTCTTAATACTGTCTTTGATGACAGCACACATATGAAGACAGAAATGACTGCCTCGGTTCAATGAACTTATTTAAATATGTACCATTCACATGGGCAATAGTTATGGTATCCTAACAGCATGGCTAAATGTATGGTATGCATCTCAGAGCTAAAAATGAATACCAATAATGAAATACAACCAAAACAACAATTATATAAGATGCAATTAATCAACCCCCATAGGCTTACATTTTGAAAACTATTTTAAATGGTTTTGTTCTGCTCTTTTTTCACTGTGTAGCACAAGCACAGATCTTACAAAAAAAGCTTCCAAATTCAGATCCCTAATTTCCCTAATCGGAGAAATGGTATGTGAGAGTTGCTGACAGCACACAGACTGTGATGTAAATAGAAATTTACTATAAAGTAGGTTCAAATTCTCTGTCAAGTATATTACCGCGATAGTCAAAATAAAACCAATCAAAATTTTGCCTTTGCCAACACAAGTGCCACACTAGAATAAGATTACAACATTAATGGCATATTTAACCCTTAAATGACAGAAAACTGAGATGTTCTTTCTAATAAAATCAATTAACATAAACCTCATTTTTGCCTGACTACAATGTAATTTCAGCAGCAAGAAAAGTTCAAACCCAGGAAAAGGCGTGTGCTAACATATGGCGACACTGATGTATAATCTTCCTGGCTGGTCAAAGTCTGAATAAGATATATTAGTGCCGTGATGATGCCCCACAGGATAAACTTTCAAGCAAGGCATGAATTTGAACATGCTCAAGAAGTCAGCAGAAATACAATTATCAGTTAAATCAACTTCTCTTTTTAGGAAGGATTATTTTAAAAATGGTAACAGGGAAACCAGTAGATGCCTATATTGCTTCGGGGTCCTGTTAATCAAGCCTCTATTCCAAATCCATCATGTTCTACTGATGCTGCAGTCAAGAGACAAGATAATGAGCTAAGAAATTCTCTTAACCATGTTTAACTTCAGAACTTCACAAATGACCAGGATTCTGGCTATCTAACAGGTCACAGAAATAATGACAGGTAATCAATCACTTCTTTTCCCCTTCAGAAACCTCAGCTATGCAACCACACAATAATCATTAACTTTACAACACTTAGCAAGATAGTAAAGTTGGTAATGGGAAATTCATCTAACATCTAATTGCTGTCAACAATAAACACTATGATACATTCCCAAAACACATAGTCTGGCCTTTCAACAAGAGCAAGACTGCACGTTGACAAAAATTTGGGATATTTGCTATAGCGAAATGGAAGAAAGTTAGTCAAGAGACTATATTAAGCATGTTAAGCACATCAGCACATACTGCTGAACATCTCTGTTCTTCTACAAACCTAAAAATTATGAATGCTACCTATATGTACTTCCTGCCCTACGAGCTGCTTTAGTAACATTAATCATTTGTTTTATCACAGCTTTGTTTAATATTGTTTGAGAAATGAAGGTTCATACACTGCATTTCACTTACTATATTATATTCATTACCGTAAGTCATCTGTTTTTGCTTCCTACCATGTCTTCTCCACTACTAGTGGTAAATATCTGAGCTCGTGACAGATCACATAAATGTTCACCTGATATTTCTGCAGAAGGCCAGACTGAACCTAAATTCACCAACAAACCAGCAAATGCTCTGAATAATTATGACAAGTACACTCTTTCAAATACACTGGTAACAGAGAGAATGTCAGAGTATAAAAGACTGAGATAGGATGAAAATGGAGAAGTACCAGAAGCCAACAGAAGGCCATAGGAAAATACTTACTTGTACCCATATTCACCATTAACTAATTTAGGACCACTTCACATTTGGGTCTTAATTTACAAGGAGCGTATTGCTTAAGATACCTTGATTTCAGACACCACTATCATTTGTGAAACAAAATTATAAAATCATTAGATTAAGGGGAACATTAAAAATCATACAAAATGAGGGCTAAGAAACTTATGATAAACACTTAAGCAATACTAGAGGATAAAGTTAGAACATTAACTCTGGAATGACCACTGTGAACACATCCACGAAACACAGCATACTGTATTTTTTCTGTTTTACAGCAGATCACTACTTACACAAACTTTAAGGAATTAACAGTCAGGCTCCTTTGGGCTCATGAAGATAATCCTTGATTACAGACCTACCTTATCTATGCACACTGACTGAAGTTTTGCATTTAATAAGTATTATCACCTTAACTATTTCTGCTTAACCAATGAAAAGACTGCTACTAAAACTGAAATACATAAGCCTATCTCATTGACAAATTTATGAAAGAAACTAAGCACTGAGTTTACAGGTGTGGGTAGATCATATCAAAGCCTTTCAAACTCACTTATAGTCTTAAACTGGCCTTTGGAAAATAATCAGGGTTATACATGTAAGATCTTGTACACTTGTAAAGTTGGAGCCCTGTTAGTGAGAGTGACAGATTTATATATCAGTTCCAAATGGCACATTAAAGCTCAGAAATTTTCAGACAAATATTTCTCTCCACCATAGTACTCTCTGTAGATCTAAAGTTTAGTTGTGTGGTCAAGAACAATAAATCAGAACCAATACATTTTCAAACAAGAAATGCAGAAACATGACAATTTTTTCTAGGTTTTGTTTTTAGTATCTTTGTTAGAGAATACAACTAAGAGTCTTGTAGAATATTGATGTTGCTTCTCAGTTTTTTTCCCCAGGACAGACTTAATTGTGAAGTACCTCCTACTAGCAGCATAGTTATGCTACTACAGCAGCAGAAATAGCTACACTATTACAGCAGCACTGTTGCACAGATTTTTTTTATAAAACATGAAGAAACGACTTTAATTATTATAGAAGTGGACTCACCTTCACATTTTTGAGAATTCTGATGTACTGCATTTAAAGCATCATGAGACTGCTGAAGTTGCTCTTGTAACTGACAAATCTTTTGATCATTACCAAGTAACTGATCCTGAAAGGGAGCACAGCTTCGCTGCAGCTGCATTACACTTGCTTTAGCAGTTTGAAAACATAAAGTCAATTCATTATAAAGCTATGAGAGGGGAGAAGAGAGATAACAGATTTAAAAATAACTTTGGTGCAGACAGTCATATAAATAGAGGGGGAGAAAAGGATAATTTAAGTAACTTGTCTACAAAGATAACGCTCTTCTATGTTTTGACAATTCTTTCACACTTCTTCCCCTGTCTCCTGTCACACTCCATATATTTGAAAATAGTAACTGTAACAACTACTGAAAGTTTAAGTTTGAAAGACAGTTTTCCAGAAAAACACAACTTAACATTAGAATAGTATCAGTTTCAGTTGCTTTTTGAAGGCATTTATGAACACAAATGGACACCTAATAATCAAGATTTATTTTATTTCCTGGAACAGCTCATATAAAATACAGAAAATGCAAAAGAAGAAAAATCCCTTATTGAGAAAAGGCAACAAATGGAAATATCTCTCCTAGGAATAAAGTTAAAGGAGTAAGACTATCAAGTAGCATCTTTGTCTTCTATAGAGTAGCTTGATGTTTAAAACTAACATTTTTAATATAGTTTGTATACCAATACAGTGAATCCACTAATGCCTACTGCATTTTGTATCAAGTATAAAATAGTTGTTTAAATAATTATTCTGTGGGAATTTTTTTTACATTAACTATACAATCCAGAGATGACATTAGAAGTTCTAATCCCTGGCTATTGCTCAAATGTTCTTGGTGAAACTAGACTATTGTATATATATTATATGCATATAATATTACAATCATACCAATAATATTAGAATACACCCCAAGAATTTCTAAACCCATACCTAAGTAATATCTAGAAGTACATGCTATCTAACAGACAAAAATAATTTATTTTGCAAGAATAAAAGAATTTAACAACCACCCCATTCCTCCATTTTTAACTTTCTTTTTTCGATATAAACACCAAAAAGCTGCTAAAAACACAATCAGCTTTTCATTAAAAATTATAAAAAAGTTTGAAAAATAACCCTATAGTTGAATCAATAACAGTAGAGATCCTGAAGGAAATAAATGACTCTATAGCTTTACTACCTAAGCATATATTCCTCTACCCCTCCATTTCAGCCCTTCATTCCTTAGATTGTCCTTTTTTCCCTCAAAAATAAACAATATTTCCTCTGACTATTTATTTTACTATAAAATAATCTGTAGAAGTCATGTACCTCTATAGCTGACAGTTTTCTTTGGAAATCCATTTCTGCCTTTCCATCCAAAAGAAAATTAAATAAAAAAATCAGAATTTCCAAATCTATGCATAATGTTTATAAGCACAAGGAAATGACACAGCTAATTTTACTTGTAAAAATATTATTATACTCCACATTGTGCCCTTTGTCTTGTCAACTTTACTTTAATGACACAGTTCTTCCTCCCTCTTTTTTCTGCTTACATCCCTTAGAAGTTGAAGCCTTTGAAAAAAGTCCACAACTTCTAGATTTGGAAACTGTCTACCTAATACTATAACAAATCTGGAAACAATAGGTAATGGTTTTAAACTTAAAGAGGGTAGATTTAGAACAGATATTAGGAAGAAATTTTTCTTGTGAGGGTGGTGAGGCACTGGCACAGGTTGCCCAGGGAAGTCGTGGATGCCCCATCCCTAGAGGTCTTCAAGGCCAGGTTGGATGTGGCCTTAGGCAGCCTGGTCTGCTGGGAGGTGTCTCTGCGCATTGCAGGGGTTGGAGGATCTTCCAACCCAAAACTTTCCATGATTCTATGATTTAAGAAAGCTTACATCATCTGTAGAAATGCAAGCTCAAGATTAGCCAGTTTCTTGAGGAAATCAGTAAAGTATATCACAGGAAAATAAAGTTCCTTTATCAAAAACATGCATTTTTAGATAATGTCCTTGCAAACGAATGGAACATCAAGACACAGTTACTTCCAGCTATAAATACATAAGCTCATTAGCTAGATCATACTGGTGTGAAAATTTGCTGCGTTTATGATGAGCAGCTCTTAAATGGTCGTAATTATAACATCTGAAAGGTAACATCCCAGCAAGATGAACAGGGAACATCAAAAATACGATGCTTTTTCTAGCCAGCAGCCACATCCCCTATCGTAGCTAATGGGTATTTTTGGTAGTCAGCATTTGTCAGGACAAGACAAATAGGGGTCTCCTTACTTGCATAAACTTATCCAACCCTTCCTGCTTTAAAACCACCAACAAAACACTTGTATTTCAAGTATAAAAATGCTACAAGGTTTGTGCAAAACCCAAATTTTTACACTGAGTTTTATGTAGTTTTTATAAACATCACTAATGTACTATTTTATGGAACTTGGATTTGCCTTTTTTTTAGGTATTTAACATCAGGAAATTTCAAAATGGAAATTATCTGTATGAAAAGAAATAGATTTATCAACTGTCAACAGATAGCTAAGAACAGCTGTCAAATTTGCACTTGGCTCCCTATCTTTTTGTTTACGGTCATGTACTCTTCAGTGGATTAAGTACACATTTAATGTTTATATGGGATTATTTTGAAGTATTTTGCTTACTTCACACCCTGTATTAGAAGAGGCACCATGGTTAATCACACTGCAGTAGGCACTTTTTGGAATATACAAAATTGCATTACATGGCAGGTCTATCATTAATAAAGATACAGAAAGTCAAGTATGAGACAAGACATAAAATGGAGATCAGTAGACTAGAGATGGAACACTGAGTAGAAAATCCAAAAGACAGATAAAACCATTGAAAATTATTCATCTCAATAGTAGCACAGGAGCATGAGGTCTGCCACAAAAACCCCCATGAGACTAACTCTATAGCTCAGGAACCAAGACTGAGAGAGGAGAAACAATGAGATGCTTACAGAACATGTTCTAACCTGTTACAATGAGAGAAGACTCAACTCGATCGCTTCACTCAGTATGAGTGGATATGTTTTGAAATATAGACATTTCTTTACGCTTGGGTGGAAAAATGTTCGTGTGCAAACGAGAACAGTGAATTAACACCAAGAAAACACACCAGCCACAACGCTTTCTCTGTGGAGCAGTTTTTAGATAATAACATTACTGTGCTTGAGCACCCATCCTGTTCACCAAATCTCGTTCTCTGCAATTTCCACCTCTTCCCAAAGATCAAGCTGATGCTCAAAGGAACTTTTTTTTTTTTTTTGTCAGTAGAAGATCTGAACACAGAAATGACAGATATCCTCAACAGTCTTTCGGAAAATGATCTGCAGAACTGCTTTGAACACTGGCATCGTATGCACGTGTGTGTCGTCTCTGAGGGAACTATTTTGAACGTGACAGTAGCTGATTTTCTTAGTTTGTTAAATAAAAAGAGTTACAGGCACAGGGTATTTTTGTATCAGAACTTGTATATAAAATAATTCTTCATACATTTTAAGAAATTTGGTAGATAGGAAAAAAACACCTGATTCATACACAAAGTGTTGTGGGTTGGTGCATTGTCTTGATGTTAAGTCTCTTGCACAACAACATTTTCCAACTGAGGGTAAGAAAGCGTGGCATTTAGTTTCAAAATGGGAAAGCAGAGGTAATTTGACAGACCAACAGAGTTTACCTATGATATAAGGGAAAACCGTCAGACACAGCTGACAGGTTGAAATAAAACCCAAAAGTACAGAATGGATGTAAGTAACCTCAGACAGCATGCAAGCAAGCATCATTAGTATATGCTTTCCTTTCCTTTATAGTACTAGATAACTGGAAATACCATGGTTGTTTTGGAAACCATGTAATATTGATAACTTTAGCAATATATCTTTTAAAAAATAACAAAACATAAAAGGATGTTTCAGTCTTTGTGATTAGTCCTGTTACTGCAAAAATTCAAACTGACAAGTCTACCTACCTACTGCAATGAATCCAGAATTTCCTATTTCTTGACTGATTACTGCCTTGCCCCTCCAACACAGCCTTTCAGTATTCAACAATCTAATAAATTTTGTGCAATTCCTTCTGTTGATTTGGCTATCTAATGGTGGGGTTTGTGAATTGCTTTTTTGAATACAGAACAATTTCGACATGTTTCTTTCAGAATCAGCAAAAACTTCCATGTGAAATCTTACCAAACCCTATTTGGATTCAAGAAGAATTGTTGTGAAGAACACCAGTCCTAGTTAATGAAGAAAAATATCAATAATTCAAACTGCAAATGATATTGTTTAAAATCCTCTATTGTAGGACCAATCTGATTATGCACAAAACTCAGATATATTAAAATCTTAAAATTCTTATTCAGATGAAAATTGGCATTACTGAAAAATACACTTAAGTAAGCTTAATCTCAAGATTATTCTTTGTTGATATACAGTTCCTCTTGCACTGTCCCATCAGTTGACACAATTTCTTTCATCTACGTCCTCAGATTGTAAAAAAAATGCATTCTCATTGCCAGAAACATTAAGACAATGGTTTGCAAACTTTGGTTACAGATTTAGAATTATAGATGAATTACTTTTATTTCCAAATAGTTAAGCATTCTGCACATATTCATCTATACCATTAAGCGTAGGAACTATAGTGAACCAAGTATATCAGTACAGGCTTCCTCAAGCATGAAAATTGTTGCGTGTGTCCAGAGTTTAACATCATCTAGACAGAATCAAAGTCTACCAAGGATTTCTTTAACCTACAGGCGCATCTGATGCCAAAATCTACTTGCTAGTGCGTGACCAAATGTACTGGTGTTTGGTATACAAGAACTAAAAAGTTTAATCTAATTAACACACCTCCCAACAACAGAAAAGTATCAAAGCTTGGACTAAAGTGTGAGATAATTTTTATTAAAGATCTGAGTTTCTCACAGCTTTCATATACTAAGCGGACTACAAAAACGATTATTCACTCATTACTGATGTGAACTTAAGCATCCTTGACTAGACAAATAGTTTCTCTCAGCTCTTATTACGTGTGAAAAAACTTATGTTTTTCATTTCAGTTTGAGGGAGAACCTGCATTGTTACTACCATATATATCTGTATGTTTTCAGTTTTTATTTTGCTGATTGAATGCTTAGACAAAAATAGACACATTTATATGATTTTTAATTATTGGTAAAGGAAGCAAAAACTGGAAGTTCTAATATCTAACCTTACAATGGTAAGGTAGTAACTTGACATTCCGATTACAATTTGTCAGGCTTGAAGGAAAGCCAAATACGTCCATACACTGACACCATGAGAAAGACTAGCAAAGGCAACTGCAGGCACAAAATTAATGACCAAAATGTACCTGAAGTGACCCTTATTTATCTCTTTTGTGGCGCACTTGACGCAGACTTCTGCGATGTCTCATAACTGAAAATTCTTATTGTGTTTTCTAATTATGTCAAAAATCTAACTATTGAGCAATGCTCTTTTAATCATATACATGTACTGTACTACTATCGACAGTATTCTCTATTTTTTGATCCAGAAGCTAAGTACCAGGAATCAAACTACCATTTCCTATTTAATGACAAATAATGGTATTTCCACTTCATTAAAAGGGCCTTCCACTAAGATATTTTTAATTGCTATGATTAACAACGAACAAAAAGGCCATATCAGATCAAGAGAAAGTACTACCGTACCATATAAAAAGAAAGGTCCTAAATTATAAATTTCAGAAAACTGTGATGAGGTTGCTGAGTTCAGAATCTCTTCTTCTTATTACCTCTAGTATTGATTGAAGTCTCTCCACCTTGAAATTGTTGGTGAAGACAAATCTATTGAGTCTCATTAAATCCAGCACAGAATGAAGTCCCCAGAGTATTTGCGACCACTAAACCAGATGCTATACATTTAGAAAAATATTCCCTATCCTTGAGAATGAGAACTACAGCTGCAATATGAAATAGGTCTCAATTTATTTCCATAAATGCTCTAAAGGAGTTACTGTAGAATACAGCACCCTTAAAATTTGTACTTACAGAAAAAAAAAGGTAGCACAACAAGGCAACACAACTTGATACAACATATTAAAGTTGCATATGCTGCCCACTGCAGTCAGACTTGGATGAGAAAGTGTGGTCCTCAATGGATTTACGCATAATCCAGTGCAAGTTCATGACTCTGATCTGGTTTATTAGAAATGTTTTTTCTTTTATTCAATCTACTATTTCATACTACACATTAACATCAACAGAAAGAATGGTACTTCCTAAGTGATAGACAGTTAACATGAACTTAGAATATGTCAACCAACTACATTGCCTGAGCTATAGCACATTCTGCCAATCTGACCACTAACAGAGAGGTCATTGGTCTGGCTGGAAGGGGCAATATATCATAGGAAGTACAGACTGATAGGCTCAATGCCATTTGAAGCAGTAAGAAAATATTCTTTCATGAATGTCTATGGAATAGCTGACACATCCTTATCTAGCTGTTGCAGCCTGCATATTATTAATGCATGGAAGACAAACAGAATGCATGTATTGTCTGCAATAGCTTAACTTTTTCATTGAAAGGAAAAAAAATAGGCATTTGTACTATTTTCATAGAGGCTGAATTTTCCGAAAGCCTGCTGTGACTTCAGTAGGACTGTGTATCTTGTGAATTGGAAATTGCATGTTACTCTGAAGTAATTACTGTTGGTTATTTTATACAGTTCTTCTAATCAGAGGTATAGAACAGGATTGTCATGACAAATGAACTCCTTTTCCCCTCCAAAGTTATCTCAACTCAATTTGTTATGAACATTACATCTACGCCGCTCACAGTTAGGGAACTTAGCTTTTTTTCTTCTACTTTTCTTTTTTTTAACATTTTTATTAAAAAAAATCAAAAAGAACAGATTTTTTCCCAGGTACATTACATATCTTTTTATTTTACAGAAAGATAGCTCATAACTGCCACAAAAATAATTTGTCAGAACCTTTGAGTCAGCTTTTGCTGGTTTAAGAGACAAACCTTACTCCTCCATGTTGGCAAAATACTGAAGGCACCATCTCCAAATGAGCAAATTTTAGGGTCATCTGTGAGCTGAAGTATTTGGCCGTTAAAAAAATAAAAAAAGTATCAATCTTCAAAATTACACTATTCTCATGCGTATTGTATAAGCAGCCAAAAAGTCCTAAGTCCTGCTAAGACAGATAAAGAACTGTGAATCAGCTTTCTGAAGCAAGCCGGAATTTTGAGCCAAGTACACTCAGAAGCTGCTTCCCCTATAGCTATATAAGTATACCCATCAGCTTTCTGTAATACATAAGTAACTTAAAATAGCACAATTATTTTTCACAGAACAAGTTAAAACTTTTACCCAATTTAAAAAAAAATAATACTGGTAAAATCACTATTATGTTAAGTGAATTTTATAAATGCTTTAAAACAGCTTCCCAAAAATCCAATTTTATTTTCTTTCATATGTTGTAGAACTGGTTTGGAAGAATCACAGAATGGCAGGGGTTGGAAAGGACCTCTAGAGATCATCTAATCCAACCCCTTGCTAAAGCTGATTCACCCACATCAAGCAAGTTGACATTACATCCACTTGTGCTAAATTTTTTTTCTTTCGAGTGACTCAAAAGATCCACTTAATCTGCAGAAGCAATAACTGGAGAATGAAAAACGAAAACAATAGTAACTCCTGATATCTAATTTCTGTATTTCTTTTTAAATTCTGTAATTTACTTTGTCTTACCTCATATACATAGAACTCCCACATGTTCTGAACAACTTGGACGGAAGTCTACCTGTGGCTTGGTTGTGCTATTTGTGCTACTATTTGTAATAAATGAAAGACTTTATGTTTACCAACACTGCAGTCAATGATAAACTTGTGCAGAGTTAAGCACATAACACTGTGCTGGGCAATAAGTGCTATAAAATGTTAATCAAACACATCTTTAGAAATCCAGTACTGACTTTGGCTTGATTTAGGCCCAGCTTCACAATTTTATCACAAACTGCATACTCTAAATGAGATGATAAAGGGAAACGTATATAATTTGAGAACACAGTTCCAAGACCAGTAGAAGGTATTTTAAAAGTACCATGCCTTCTCTCTTCTCAATACTTCTAAAAAGGAAGGAAACATCTTTTGTATGGATTCCAGACTGAAATACACATCTTTATAAGTTGTTACATTCAAAAGGAGAAAGTCTGAGTAGCACATATGTGGTCTTCAGAGTTAGTGTTTTTCCTGGCATACAGCAAAATTATGGATCTGTTCTCTTAATACAAGTATAGTTCAAAACTTTTGAATTAGCTATCCATTTAAAAAGCTATTATGGCAACATTTTTTCCAGTTAATTTCAATAGAGACTTTTTTTGCATCTTCAACCTCTAAACCTGTTTGAAATTCTCATAAATACATTATTTACAAGTGGAAGGAATTTATCCTTCTAAATTAGCAAAAAAAATTAAGAATTTAATAACTGAAAGTTCTAAGAGAGGAACAAGAAGAAAACCACAGATAATGCATAATTACATATAGAAATTCATGTGCTTGGCAATTCACTATTTTTCTTCAGATGCAACTACATCTTAATTTTTAAGGCTCATCAATTCAGTGTAAGCAAGAGGCCATATATGCTGGGATGTAATAAGGCAAACTTTTAGTCTGCCAACCATATTTTGATAACAATAAAGGATGCAAAACTACAAAGTGCTTTGATTACTCCGTCCATTGATATTGTACAGATGGATATTAAAATGAACCTGCAATCATAAGGCAGAATGACACAGTTTTTGATATGTTGTTGCAACTTTGTGAGCATCTTCTTGGTGTTTCAATACTTTTTGTGTAATAGTATTGAGAGCCTGAAGTTGCTTTATCAGCTCAGCCTGCTGTGCTGTATGTTTTGTCTGTAAAGATTCTGCAGCTCCTGTAACGCCTTCCTGAGCAAACCAAGCAATAAACAGAAATTAAGAAAAAGAATAACAATAACCTCCACTAAACAATTGTGTTCAAATAATTTTATTGTAGATAATGAGCTTATTTTCATTTATTTTTCTATCAATTGCCTTATAAATACTAGAAGTCTTATATAAAGTATTTATCACATACGTTTGTGAATTATCTACAAAGCAGTTAAGTTTCAAAATGGCATGCCTTTCAATTTCCCGCTAAGGCTCTAACTGCTCTAAAATGAATGGATTTTCACTACTGCATCAACACTTCCTGATCAATCAAGTTAACTCTTTAGTAGTGTCAAAATGTGAAGTATTAAGAACAGATCAACTGTAAAGTAACTTTAATCTTTTTTACCTAGAACGATCAAAACCCAAAAGATAAAAGTTTTTCTTAACTCACACTGGTGCATATTATATCACATAACAATAAAAGCTCTACAAACACAATAATAGGAATTGTATTTTAATGCTGTCATAGGATAGACCTAGTATAATCAGTCTGCTTGAGTTATTTCACTGTATTGGTAATAGATTTTATAAATTAAGACTGAAATGAAGAGAGAAATAAAGATCACTAATTCTTACTAAAACAATGATTAAAAACTTGGAATTTTTCAGTAAAGTTAAAAGTTCAGATGACTTCATCAAACCCTTTTAATATATTTTCTGCTTTATTTCGTGTTTAATTAGGAAACACATTTCACACTACCATTACAGATACTGAAATATAAGTTTACTACTTTAACTTTCTTTCTTGCTTCCTCAAAGAATATTCTTGGTGACCTCCAATACATATGTGAGTTCTCAGTCCCTAGAATTATTATTAAGAACAAAGGTTATCAAACTTTGATTGATAAAACTGCTTGAGATGTCCAGCCAAAGACTAGAGTATGAAAGGCAAGTAGCAATATCAATGACGCCACGTTTTCCTGAGTGTGACTGGTTGACCCTCGTTGATTGCCAGGTGCCCACCAAAACTGCTCTATGACTGCCCACTTCCTCAGCAGGACAGAAGAGAGAAAATATAACGAAAGCATCATGGGTCAAGATAAGGACAGGGAAATCACTCGGTAATTACCATAACAGGCAGAACAGTCTTGACTTGGTGAAATTAGTTTAATTTATTACCAATCAAATCAGAGTAGGATAACAAGAAATGAAATCTTAACGACACCTTCCTCCTATCCCTCCCATTCTTCTCTGGTTTAATTTTACTTCCGAGATCTCCACCTCATTCATCCCAGCAGCGCAAGGGGACAAGGAATGGTGGCTGCAGTCAGTTCATCACACGTTGTTTCTGCCACTCCCTCTGCCTCAGCAGGAGGACTCCTGACACTATTCCCCTTTTCAAGTGAGGAGTCTCCCCCAGGGAGAGTTCAAAAACTGCTCAGTACGAGTCCCTTCCATGTGATGCAATCCTTCAGGAATAGACTGCCCCAGCACAGGTGCCCCACAAGGTCACAAGTCCCACCAGCGAACCTGCTCCAGCGTGGGCTTCTGTCTCCACATGTCCAAAGGTCCTGGCAGGAGCTTGCTCCAGTTTAGGCTACTCATTACATCACAGCCTCCTCTGGCATGGGGTCCTCCACACGCTGCAGGTGGATATATGTTCCACCGTGGACCTCCATGGGCTGTAAGAGGACAGCCTGCCTCACCATGATCTGCACCATGGGCTGTAGGGGAATCTCTGCTCTGGTGCCTGAAGCAACTTTCCCTCCTTCTTCATTGACCTCAGCATCTGCAGAGCGGTTTTGCTCACATATTCTCATTCATCTCTCTGGCTGTAACTGCCATTGCACTGGTTTTTTTTTCCTTCTTAAATATGTTAAGAAGTGCAGAGGCACTACCACAGTTGCTGATGGAGCTTTAGCCAGCAGCAGATCTGTCTTGCAGCTGGTGGCATTGGCTCTATTGGACATGGAGCAAGTTTCTGACATCTTCTCACAAAAGACAGCCTTGTAGCACCCCTGCTACCAAAACCTCAGCATGCATACACAATACACCAAGAAACTGCAAAATGAAAGGAAATCAATTTAAAGGAATTTTAAAAAAATCTCTTCTTAGAGCCTATGCCACTACTTAACATGTTGATTTTTCACTAAAGGTGCAGTACCTGAATAATTACAAAAACCCTGAAACTGCATGTACCACAACAGAAGAGTAAGACAACTTAATGTAGCTAAAAAAGCATTGTTTGAAAAAAGCTTCTTAACAGGCCTATATACACTTAAGCACCTGATTACTTAACAATATTTAAGTCCTACTTTTCTCAAGGAGACGTAAAGTGTAATAGCTCCTCAAAATCACCAATAGCAGAGGTCTATTATGTACTCTTTATGTAACATAACAAGAGTACAGCTGCAGTACGTACTTCATATGTACTAATACAATTCTGTTCACAGGCACAGCATCAGAAATAACAACACAATGATACAATAGCACGTTCTAACATCCTATATGACAGTCTTCCAAAGAAGTAGTTGTTTCACTTCCCTGATTGTGAGTATATACTAGAAAATGACATATCTGTGCACTGCATTTACAATGCAGATTATACTAATTTTGCACAGGTTCTATAATCAGTTCACCATTTTCTTGTGGAAGGAAAAAACATGGGACAACATTGCATCCTCAGATACTGTTGGAAATATTAGTAGTAACTGTTGCCAAAATCACTCTGCTATATTGCTGCTCTTTAATTTGTATGCAAACATCAATATAGTTATCTTTGTTTGTCACCTGAGAATGCAAAGTATTATGAGCATTCCAATGGTCTGCCCACAAAACGTAGTAAGGTCAACAGGAATCTTTTTTGTTGACTTTATCAGGCTTTGAGTCATACCCTAAAGCAGGGCTGTCAAACTCACACCTCCTGTCATTCTCCTGCTCCTGCAGCATAACGCACGTTACTCGCTGCACACGTGACCAGCACTGGCAGGAGCGCACTCAGTGCTGCCGCCGGGTAGAAACAAGGTGCTGGGCTGGAAAAAACAAGGTGGAGGGCTGGATTCAGCCCACAGGCCATGAGTTTGACACCCCTTGCCTATAGGGCAGAGCACACAGGTGGGAACCTAAAGCTTGCAGCCACCCAAGAAACACCCAAACCCACCACCATTAAAACACTTTTTATATCTCCACAATGTATAACAATACGTAAAAGTTACACAGCAAAACCAGACATTTATACAGAACTTCAAAGAACTTTCCTTACCCCAGACATTGATACTGTGCTTGTGTTCCTAGAGCTATAAAACAGTTTCCCATTCCCTCAGTGAGTTGTACAAAGAAGTATTGGAAACACCCCTACCTGTACAAGTACTAAGGCAGAACCATCACACGCCTCTTTACTCTTATCTGTTTCTGAGCACCTCAAGGTCTGATGTATGCTCAGGCTGCGTACAAGGAGTGAAATAAGATCCACTGATGTTAAGCTAGGCTAGGTAAGGTGAACTTGAACCTCACTGAATTACTGGGCCTAAAGAGTTGTGATCAGTGGCACAAAGTCCAGTTGAAGGCATCACAGATACTCATATCGGGGTTAATACTTTTTTAACATTTTCATTAATGACCTGGAGAATGGGACAGAACACAGCATAGCAAGTTTGCTGATGACACAAAACTGGGTACAGTGATTGTTTCCCAAGATGTTTGTGCTGCCATTTAGAAGCACCTTGACAGGCTAGGCAAATGGGTTGAGAGGAACCTCATGAAGTTCAACAAAGGGCACTGCAAATTAATGTCCCTAGGGAATAACAACCTCATGTACCAGCATAGGCTGGGGGCTGACCAGTTGGAAAGCTGCTTGTCAGAAAATTCTCTGAGGATCTTGATGGATGCTAGGTTGACCATGAGTCAGTAATGGGTCCTTGTGGCAAAGTATCACACAGTATTACAAGGTTGGAAAGGACCTCCGAGATCATCAAGTCCAACCTATAACCCAACACTAACACTAACCCATCATCTAAACCATGGCACTCAGTGCCTCATCCAGTCTCCCCTTAAACACCTCCAGGGTTGGCGACTCCACCACCTCCCTGGGCAGAGCATTCCAATGGCCAATCACACTTTCAGTGAAGAACTTTTTCCTAACATCAAGCCTAAACCTCCCCTGACAAAGCTTGAGTCCATGTCCTCTAGTTCTGTCACTGGTCATCTGAGAGAAGAGACCAACCCCTGCCTGACTACAACCTCCTTTTAGGTAGTTGTAGAGAGCAATTAGGTCTCCCCTGAGCCTCCTCTTCTTCAGACTAAACAGCCCCAGCTCCCTCAGTCGCTTCTTGTAGGGCTTGTGCTCCAGCCCCTTCACCATCTTTGTTGCCCTCCTCTGGACACACTCCAGCATCCCGACATCTTTCCCAAACTGAGGGGCCCAGAATTGCACACAGTATTCAAGGTAAGGCCTGAGCTGCACTGAGAATAGTGTTGCCACCTGGGCAGGAGGTGGTGGTGGGGTGTGTGTGTGTGTGATGGCGGTGTTCCTTCCCCTCTGTTCAGAAGTGGTAAGACATTGCTGTGTCCAGTTCTGGGGTCTACGGTACACAAGAGACACAGACACACTGCAGTAAGTCCAATGACGGACCACAAAGATGAAAGTATTGGAGCAATTGCTATACATAATGAGGCTGGGAAAGCTGCGACTATTTAGACTGAAGAATGCAAAGTACCAGGGGACATGTATAAACATCTCATGGCAGGCTACAAAGAAGATACAGACAGACTTTTCTCAGTGAAAAGAGGCAAATAAAAACATGTGAAATCCCAGTTAAACAGAAGAAAAATGTTTTTATCCTGTAAGTATGATCAAATACTGAAACAGGCTACTTAGAGAGATTGCAGAGTCTGTGTTTCCTGGACACACTCAAACTCAATAGGACACCATCCTGCATAGCTTGCTGTAGCTGATATTGCTGTAGCAGAGGGACTACACAATCTCCAGAGACTCCTGCTACTCTCAGATACTCAGTGATTCTGTTACTAATTTGCTTGTGGCATGCTCAAAGACTACTGAAAATATCTATTAGTATGCTTACCCAAACGAGCAGACTACTAAGCACTCTAAAAGACAGACATCTGGCTGTCACTGCAGCAGGATAAGGATGTCAAGTCCTAAGTAAAATGACACTCTCAGGTGAGTATGTAACAGAGGAAATAAACAAAAATTGCAAATTGGATGTAACAAAGGTAATGACTGCATTTAAGATATATGTACCTACATAAATACCCATATAAATGTATTTATGCATACATACACAGACATGTAGAAATGTATGTATCTCACATATAATTTGTATTTTTAGATGTAATGTATACATGTAAGCATACAAGAAGAACATATGTATACAGACATAAGCACATATTGATAAAATGTTTCTATATACTCTATGCAAACACAGATTTAAGAAGTCACCATCAGCAACACCAACTGAAAAAAACAACATTCTCTCAGACAAGCACAAAATACTAGGTCTATTTTTTACCCATCTCCACCCTCTCCATAAACAAACACGCCACAATACAATGACAGTATTTAACTCTATTTAGCATTGGAGTCATCAATATTACTGAGAGAAAAAAGCCACCTCTCTGCCTCTGATCTAATACCTCTAGATTAATACAGTGGGAAATAAAAAAATTTACAGAAAGTGAGTTGCACTATTCAAGTCACAGGGAAGAGTTTGCTAGGAAAAACAGTTTTTTCTCAAGTCCAAATAGAAAAGCATAAGTAAAATACTTCAGCCACGAAAGTTAGATTACAATAACATTATCAGAACGTTGCTTTAAACATCACAAAATTGCTAACACATGAAGACACTATAAACTGGATTGCAGCAAGACTCAAAGACTTTGCAGCAAGACCCTAACACCTTGTCCTGCCAATAACAATATTTAAGATTCATACTATTGTTTAGGGTAGATAGATACTGTTTAGGGTAGGATAGCTCTGATGCTTACATCTGACAAGAGTGTGACTGAAGTTTCCTCCTATCCTTAAAGGATAATAAATAAAACCTTTATACTCTGCACATATCAACAGTTTAAGAGTAAACTTTGGCTTCTCAGAGATGCAAATGAAATGAGTATCTCCCGTAGAAGATATATAATTGTGCTGCAGATTTATCACCCACTACTTCATGTGACGTTGTTGGCTTTGTTTCATCACCTCAGCTTTGGTGAATACACAGGGATTGAGTACCTCAGCTACACCTGTTACCAAGGGAATATAAGAGGGTTTGCTGTAATTAATGAAATCTCTAGATTCCATTATCTGTAGTTTAGAAATACAACACAGTGACAGGCACTATGAGTTATGGTTTCTCAAGGGAACAGTATAGATACTGTGAAATGCTTTACAACACGCAGCAAAGAATAAAATGGTAATCCCAGAGCTGCAAAATAAGGGCTGAGTAGAAATCCAACTGCATTGTAATTTACAGCATAGAGGTAAACAGCAGAGCAGCAGTAGGGACAAGGACACTAAAAAAAAGAAGAAAAAAGCAATATTGTTGCAAAATAAGTGGTTGTAAAATGATCAGGGATAGATTCGGACTAGAAACTAATCAAAGAGATGAAGTCCTGGCACACAATTCCAGCGGGAACACAGGAACACGAAATTCTAATTCATTTTAGAATAGAGTTTACTACATTCACATTTTACTATTTCTTCCATACCTATGACAGAGAAAAACCTCTCCAGTTTGATGTTTTAGAGTTCCACCAGAGCTCTGTGCCAGTGAGACAGAGAATACCAAGTGCTCAGCAGTAAACGCCAAGTTCTAAGTCCTGATAATTAGCATAATTTTAGAACAAAAATTGCAGAGATGCACTGAAATTTATCTTCAGAAATAAACAGCAAGATTTAACATTCTTCAAGAACATGAAAATGGAATGGCTACCAGGGACTTTAAATGGATCCAGAAATCTGTACTGAATGCAAACATAAAAGGAAATACTTTTCACATCAGTTTCAGGACTCTGAAATTAAACCCAGTGAGATCAAGAGTCTTTGCAAGAATAAAGCCAGCAAAGAAAGGTGGTGGCTTCTTAAAGAAGCACAGATCCTCCTGTGCAGGATGGATCCTGTAAATACTGTATCTTCACTGGTCTTAGAAAATTTACCTTTCACATCTCAAAGTATGTGACATTTACTGACACCGGGTGTTTGAAAAACACCTGCTCTTCTGTTATCAGACTGAAGCACTTCTTCAAAATGTTGGTCCCTGCAAATTTGCTAAAAAAGACTGTCCCTTAAAGAAAACAGTTCTCAAGTTCTGCAGACATAGTTACTTTTACATAGAAAAGAGCTCTTGCTAACAAACTGACAGATACACAGCACAGAGCAAGAAGTTATGCTTCCCAAAAAAAAAACAGAGCACCAGCTCAGTTTGCACACAGATTTTCTTTTCCAATTAATTTTAGAATCTACTGTAAAAAATGCAGACAGTATTACCAAGGTGTTCGCTGTAAGAACATTTTCCACATCTGCTTAACCTGCATACAAAAGATGACACGAAATGAAGGAAGCCAGTTTCCTTAATTTCTTTCTCCAGAGCTTGTTTCTTATAAGCACAACCATGCTCCTAGTCTGTTTTCAAGAAAACGGGAGGGTGGTGAAGGTAGGCAGTCAGCAGACTGGAAGACACAGGGAGCAGTGGGGAGAACATAAAGAATTGCAAATCAGATTGTACTTTTCAGCTCCAAAAAGTCTGAAATTGGTAATGGGAAACTGGAGACAATAAGGAAGATGGGGTATGTTCCACACTATTTGTCAAAAGAATTTCTGCCAGCATTAAAAGAAAACTGAGCATTCAATGTGATATGACTAAATTTTAAATAAGGATAATAAAAATAATAATAATAGTTTAATAAAAAGGAACAACCAAATATTTCAACACCGTTCTAAAATCCTGGCCTAGGAAGATGCCTGTAGTCATCACTCATATATATTTCTGCAAGTAACTTCAGAAGATAATAAAGCCTCTTAGTCCATTGAGGAACTTCACAAATTCCAGTCACTGGCTCTTTTGATACAATTTCCCATTAAACTTGTCTTTTGAAAATCCAGCCACTACACATTTTGAATATGAAAATAAAAAGACATCATTTTTTCCTGCAAAGATTTCAACAAATACTACATCAACAATCTAAGTCAGAAGCATCAAAAACCTTATTTCTACTTTTATCCGAAACAGACTTAGATACTGATTCCCTACAGTAAAATTATTTCTGCTTGGAAAGCAAAGAGGAGTGTTCATACCAATGATCTCTGCATCCCAACTCCAGCTCTTCAGGCATAACCACAGTCTGAGGGAATATTGAAGGGAATATTATTTTTCTAATACAGGAGTGAAACACTGTGCGTGCCTCTGAAACTATATAAGTGTAAAATGAACAATACCCTGACAATCCACTTGTCTTCTGCCACTACCTTCATTTTTATGACTTCAGCAGCATTTTTACGACTTCATTTTTATTTCTACTCAATTCATATAATTAATTCCATGACTGCACCTTAAGCTTTAGTACAGACCTACATAGTTTTGATGATTTGTTAGATTTGACTCTAATTAAAAAGTTACAGCTAGTATTAAAACTTTTCCAAATTTAGGGCATTTAGTCCCTCCAATTAAATGTTTATGTTACTAATCATATTCATAATTTGATTCTTTCAGTGGAGATTTATAGTTCTCTGACCAAATGCTAATTACAAAAGTGTATTTTTAAAGTCCATCCCTACTCAAAAATCAATAATACACTAAGAGTCAAAATATATAAGACAGAGTCTACGTAAACTGTCATCTACTGATAGACTTCCAAAGTTTTATATCTTGTGGAACAGAATGGTATGAAAACACACTGTTTCATAAAAATACCTCTAATGTAAGATACTGCTTAGTAAGTGGAGCAATCTTTTTCAGAAGATTCAGACTTAAAGACAATGCAATCACGAAATACTTACTTAGCTCTGATCACACCACAATCCCTTTGGGAGAGCTTTCCTGTTTCACAGCTACCTGAGATGATAAGTTACTGCACATCCTGTGCAACTCTTCCATTCGTTCTCTTCCCTCTGCTAATTCAGTTTCTAAATTCTGTAAAGAAAGCATTTGAAATGTATTAAACATAACATACAAGAAAGAGTTAAAGTCTACTACATAAACAAACATACAGATTTGTACATGCAAACATGTATTTATTTAATGTGGTCTAAGCAAATATATATACAACAGTTATATGTGCATGTGTGCGTGTATGAACAATACCAGGAAAAAAGTGTATTTCAAATTTTTGGTGGTCAGCTATTCTGTACTGTAGGAAGTTTTCCTTAATTCATTTGTTTGCTGCATATGGAAAGAGAATCCTGAACTGATTAAACTAAGCCTTGTCTTCTGTGTGGAAATCAAATAGGAAAATCCTACTCCTAACAAAAACCAGCTATACAATCATTGGTTTAAGTTCTCCAAAAATCACACAGATATGAAGTAAGAATCAGATACAGGTTAAATTTTAAGACTGCTCTGATTTTGCACTTCTAATTCAGGACAAGGAGTATTTTCTTCAGGAAAAGAAACAGCATATAAGAAAACTTCTGGAAATGGTCATTGGAAACAACGTAGATGAGCAATAGCTTGCTTTTTGCAGTAAGCCTGACTCTAGAAGTTAGTCAGCAAAGTGTGAAGGTGTATCTGGAAAATACAGCAGCAAGGCAGCTTATTCAAGCAAGACTTTGATCTCTATATAGTGACCGTACTAGAGTACTCTAGAGGTTTAGCAGCTTAGAAGAGTACTTCAGTCCTTAAGAAGCCTTATGCTACTATATTCCCAGAGTGTTTTGAAGCAAGAACGGAAATAAACTTTACAGCAATATCTAGACAAGAGTTTCAGAAGGTATCAATGGCCTTAGACCTGGATGGTATTATGCTACTTACAGACACAATAACTTGTTCTTCACAAGCCAAATATTCCAGGATATATTAAGAATTTAAAACAAACACCTCCTAGTAGGATAGCATCGCTAATCTACTCAGTTTTAAAAATGAAGAAACACTCATTCTTCCCTTTCAGCAAAGATACTTCAAACACTGAACACATCAAAACAAATTTACAACTGTGAAGCAAATAACAAACTGACTCTGTCTAAAATAGCATAAAGAAATCTTAACACAAATTTGGGTGTATCAGAATCTCAGTTTCAAAGGCTGGGTAGCAAAAAATATTTTTCCTTAGATACCAAAAGCTTCAGAATGACAGGAGACAGTTCACTTTATCAACATATGAAAATGCTGAAGTGTAATAAGGTATGCATAAATTCTAGTCAAACAATCTTAAGGCTTCTCCTTGCTGGTTTTTTTTTTTTCCACGGGAGCTAAAAGTTATTGTACATGTGAACAAAAACTATAATAGTTCATATTCTGTGAATAAATCGTATTTGCCTGTCTTTGACACTACATTATAGATTTGCAGAGGTTTTTCACGGTAGATATTAAAAAACCCCTCTGTTCTCACCAATGCTTAAGTTCCCATCATCCACTGCAGGGTACAATACAAGAATAGGCAACAAATGATTTTGTCATACATACAATTTCAGAAGCTATAGGATGGCAGAGTTTGAAAACAGAAGTAGTATCTTTCAGTATTTCACCCCATTTGTGACATACACAACTTCAGATATGATTTCAACTAACAAATTAATCAGATCAACATTGTGAACTGATTTTGAAACCTGGACTTTTTGGAAGCATTACTGAAAGGGCAAAACATGAAAATAAGGGCAGGGAGAGCTTGGTTACACAAATAGCTTACATAGTCAAAAATCATATATTGAGGCATTCAGCAGAGACTCTTCAAATAAGTCAGAAATCTAAGATTATGAAATAACCTACAATCTTTTGCACTCAATTTTATTTCCAAGTTTTAAAGTCACATGGAATTTATTATGCTGCCTTTTTGTTGATGCAGCAGCTGAGAAGGTAGTTTCATCACACAAACTTGCAGACTGAGAATTTACTAAATACAAATACTCCTAAATCCTATTTTTAAATTAAAGCTAATTTCAATTGTACATACACATTGTTTGGAATTCAATTTTTAGAAGCATACTGAAGTAAAGTAAGTGCTAATTAAAATATACTAAATCAAAACACTTAATAATTCAGTTACATAATATGAGGCAGAAAATGCCTATTTTAGAGAAAAATACAAGATGATAAAAGATTTGATACTTCTTTATAACAGTACCAATAGTGAAGCACAAAAAAGTAAGTCTAGTCATTATTTGTAGCCATGAGAAGTGGTGATCCTTTCTAAAATGAAATTAAGATGAATAGTAGAATAATAATTTAAGCTGAAATATTACAGGAGCCTTTGCACTTTAAGCCCAAGAACTATAAACACAGAAAAATGAGAAAAGGTGAATTTAAAATAACTTAAAATATGGAAAACATAACAGAGAGAACGTTTGAAGCTGCATAGCTGTGCATAGACTATTGATTCACTGTGAAGTAACACTAAAACTTTCTGATTTGTAGCTTCAGACCCTTAGAAAGTAACTCTTAAATACAGCAGCTTTGTTTTGATGTTTTTATTCTTATGTATTATAACAGAAGTGAGAGTATTTTTTACAGGTCCAATCTCAATAAATCTTCTATTTTTCAGCGGAACTAAAATGCCAGGCTCCTCTTGACAGAGATGGTGGGTTCTCTGAGTGTTTCAACTTTAAAAGAGAACACCTCTTCCTGTTTCTTTAAAAGCTCACACCTTCAGACTTCAGGAACTTTAACAAGCACTTTCCTAACCAGGAAAAGACCAAACAGACAAACAAACCATGACCACACAAATAAATGACTAAGCAATTCCACTCCATTTTAAGTCTCCACCAGTTAAAATTTGCCAGTCTGACATTTTTTGTGTCTATATACAAAGGTTTTGGTGACAGTCTGAGTTTGGAAAAACCGACATTGTTCTTACTATTAAACAATAACTTGACTAACCTCTACCCAAAGAGCACAAAAAAACCTCAAAACATCTAATCCGGTCTTAAGTATGGAGACAGAGCCACGCATAAGGTGACTGACTACTTTTCTATTTCTGCACTTTCAGGAGACACAGAAAGCCCTGGGAAGCACAGAAGAGTAATTCTCAAAAACTACTTCAAGGCAGAAAGCAAAGCTCTGTGTTAATTTATTATGCACTGCAGATTATTTATCTGACGGAATATATGGGAATGACAGAAAATAAAGCGCTACTGTCACCCTTTTAGCCACCCTATCAGGTCTCTTCTTATTAATCTGTCTCACTTAGGCTAATATGACAAATCTTTTAAGAAATATTCCTTAAATGGACAAACAAGCCACAGAGGCTTTTTCTCTCAATTTGAAAAAGGTGAATTTTATACTCCACTTAAGCTTATAGTAGGTCTAGAAACGACCAGTCTTTGAAAGTGACAGGTGATGCTTTTCTGCACAGAAAATGGTTAACCTCTATCATGTAATACGCACTTTAAAAACAATTTTGAGGTAGCTCACATCAATAAGATTTCAATTCTTGCTTCTAAAGATGCAGCAGACTAACGTAAATAGTCTGTATGCAATATTGTTAAAGGTAGCGTTTATTAGTCAAAAACATGTACAAAAAGATATGCTGGTTTAACTCCAAAATTCAAGGATGAAAGAACTGATTTTCAGAAGCGGATATAATTTATGAATTCAAATTATTTCTATCATTTTTACAATAACTTGAGAACAGTTATACAATTATTGAGATTGCTCATAAATAACTTTTTAAAAGCATTTCAAGCACATTATACTGGGGTGTATATATTCAAACATCATCTGTAGCCCAATACCACATAGTGATAGTGTTGTACTTGGTCTCTGTAGATAAGGAAATTATTATCCTTTATTGTTTATAATTATCCTGTTTAGAGCCAATCTGGCATCCAATATTGATTATTGAGTGTCCAGTAATAGAAACACAGAATGTCAGGAACAGAAGGAGAAATTAATTCAAATTGAAAACAATTTCCAAGTGACGTATTTGCAAAACCAGTGATGAACTACAAAAATAAACTTTGTGTGTTTTTACAAATTATTATTTCACAAAATATTAATAAAAACCAAGACAGCATATTACTGCTTCCTAGAGATCAACACTTCCCTCTGGGAGATAATCCACTTAACTCTGTCCATTAGCACAGCTGTATAGTCTAACACCACAGTAGGAGGTAAAAATGAAAAAATCAGAAAACAACAACCACAGAAATCAGAACCTGGGGTATCAGACTTATGGACACATGAAGGTTGGCATGGACATGGGAAGGTCTCCAGTCACAGCCCTTTCCTAAAACAAGTTCAGCCATGGAGTCTGACCAGGCTGCTCAGGGCTTTATAAAGTCAGAGACTGGAAATATCCCAAGTATGAAGGCAGCCCAACCTCCATATGCATTAGCCCCACTCCTAAGTTGTTCTTCTGGGGAAAAGGCTTTTCCTTATCTCCTGCCTCAGCTTTTCCTGTTTCAGCTTGCACTACCTCTCACCCTTCTGCCACACAAACCTGTAAAGAGATCTCCTGAGTCTCCTCTGTCCCCTCCTGCTGGTGCCGCAGATGCTGTTGGAAGCCCCAGAGCCAGCCCATCTCACAGCCTCTCCTCACAAGGCAAGGTCTCCAGCCCTCCCGTCTCACCTTCAGTCAGTTTACTGATGTATTTCTTGCACTGTACACAAAAACGAGTGCAATGTCTAGAGTACCAAGCAGAGGGGGTCAATGCCTCCCCCATCTCTTGGGGCTGGGTGCACTGCACTGGTGCTGACGCAGCAGGTCCCTGCATGGCTGCACAGCTGTGCCTTCCCAGGGCAAGACACACCATTTGTCCTGGTTAAGACTCCTGTTGCTCTGTGTCCGTCAAGGTCCCCCTGGAAGGCAGAGCCCTAAAGCACGTACATTTCCCCCCCATTTGGTGTCATCTGCAAATTTGACAAGCATGCCTGCTGTCTCCTCTTCCAGATAACTGATAAAGATTTTAAACAAAACAGGTCCAGGACAGAACCTGCAGTACACAACTTATTACCAGCCTACAGAGTACAGCCCACTAACCAAAGTCCAAACATCCAAATTGCTCTTTTAAACATGTTGCTGTCCATCTATCCAGTTGTAACATCCTAACTTGGGTACAAGAATACAACAAGACAGTTAACAGAAATCTTGCTGAAGTTAAGGGAAATCACATCCAAGCTCTCCTTTAGTCCACAGACAACCACTTCATCACAAGAGACAGGACTGCTAAGAAACACTTCATCCTTGGTAAATCCATGATTATTTCTAGTCCCTTTCTCAATTAATTCCAAGATTACTTAATCTTTGTGATTTTTCCAGGGACTGAAGTGAGGCCAATGAACTTTCGTTCTTGGATTATCCTTCTCATCATAGACATTCCTTGATCTCTACTACTTTTGAAAGACAACAGCAACCCCATCTAGTGGGAGGTGTCCCTACCCATGGCAGAGGGGGCTGGAACTAGATGATCTTTAAGGTCTCTTCCAACCAAAACCATTCTGTGACAGGGACTTCAGCCAACACTCTCAGCATCCTTAGATGCAGTTCAGCTGGTCCAATGGAAGCATACTAGTCAAGTTCTCTCAAGTATTTCATAAATCATACACTCGTAGTACCTCTCCTTGAATTCTGCCTGGGCACAAATGTTTAGAGAAGACTAAAGTAAAGACAACATTCAGTAACTCTGCTGTATCTATTACCCACAGACACTTAATTCATCCTCCCTTTTCTTTAATCTGTTCTTTCTTGTTTCTGAACAGCAGATGCAGCTGTGTCATTCCTGGTTGGCTCAGGGAATAACATCTTGAGATGGGTATTTCTGTCATGCTCTAGACACCACCTTGACCTGCTTGTGACACCACTCTGAAACACCAACAGTACTTACTCCCACCCACGGATCAAATGGCTGTGATGCATTTTTCTCTGTTGAGCATGCCTTTTCAGCCAGAAAAACAGATACACAAAAAGTATTCTGTTCTCATTGAAGGTGTGGGTAACGCTGATTTTCAACAGTTTATCCAATATTGCAAGCACTACATTTGACAATTCGAAAATTGTTCTATTAGTTTAGTACACACTAGATTTTCTCCTTCAAATATCAACAAACATTTGTTGTCCTGGGAATCCTATAATCCTTTCATCATAACCACTTCAAAGACTTCAGTTTGCAAGAACTTTATTTCCCATCTTAACAGACATGAATGAAGGGTTTTCGTCAGCACAACAACAGGAAGTGTTACTGAGACCACTGAACTTTTAAGGAAAAAGATGTTTCTAGGTAAGATGTTGATTGTATAGTTACTACCCTGAATATACCAGAAGGTCATGTACTTCAATAGCATAAAGGAGAACAGCATAAGTGTTCGTCAGCTATGTAAATAAAAAGAATCCACTAACTAGATAGAGTAGACAAACACTTTGATACCATATTTGTGGTTTATTTCTTACAGGAATTTAAAAAGAACATGCAAATTTTCACCAGTAAACAAGATAAAGCATCAGTTAAATAAGAGATAGCATATTCTGCATAATGAATACAATTATTTCCTTTTCTATTTTATGAAAAAACAGTGAAAATAATTTTAATATATTACATGCAATAATAAGTCCTCTCACAGAGTGGAGCCCTCTGGAGGACACAATTTATTTGAAACTGCAGTTGAAGTTTTAAAGTGTGCTTCCAAAACAACAAATATCAAGTCTACAGCAACTAAATTATAGGTAAGTAAATTATAGATTGAGAAAAAAATACTGTGAATGATAATATTTTAAGCTTTCATTATTTCACATACATATATATTTTATCTTAAATACAGTATATTTTATTTTTTAATGACTACATTTTAAGATGACTATTTGAAGTCAGATTCCTGCTTTGCAACATCAATTTTTAAAAAGCTGTGGGTCTTAAGTGAAGGAATGTAAATGAATGCAAGTCCCCACTGGCAGATTTGAATATATAACTTGTTATTTAAAGAAAATAACTTGTAGTGCAAATGTCTGGAGAAGTTAATTCTGAAATAACATCAAGGAGTCCATTCCACTCCATACCTTTATTCTGGCATTATTGCCAGATTTTTCAGTGTGCCTCCTGCTTCCTCAGTTTCTCCAGGTCATTTAGCAGGTCAGCACAGCATGTATTTAATCCCTTATTTTCCTCCTCCAGGTTTTATATAACCAGTCTGTTTTGCTCTTCCTCTTCTAAGCACACTCCTCAGTGTCCTGTAGAACAGTACCACAAGGGCCGATAAACAAAAAAAGTGAGATCTAATCAGCAAATATAAACTGTGCAATTTTACCCTCACAGCAGCTTCTTCTATATTTGATGGCCAAGGTCACCTGTGTACTTTTATTGGCCTCTTTCATGCAGGTGGAAGGGTCATATTTTTTAGCTGGATGACAGCTTTGATGAGTACACATTTGCAAAGAGCCCATTAATTGATCAAGCTGCCTTTGATGCTGTCCCCAGCTATTTTTGAGACCCATACAGACATATCCTCCCAGACCTCGGCTTTATCAATTAATAATGCCAGTCCCACCAGAATCTAATTACAAGAAGCCACATCTTCACACTCCTACGTTCTTTGCTCCATTTCCATCATTAACTATTTATCTGAAAGTTATAAAGCTTGAATTCTTGGCTTTAAAGCATCTTCCTTGGAGCTGGTATGAGAGAAAATAGTAAGGTATAGCAAGGCCTAAGGCAATTTTTTTCTCCAAGCTTGTCACCTTCTGTGCCACAAAGGCTGAGATTGCTTAAAGAACTGCTTCAAAGCTACAGTGCTATGAAACTATGTACAAGTCAATATATCTTAAGTTCTTGGCTTTTATCTTTAAATTTCTAGTTCAAGTCACTGAATTCATTCTTCAAATGGGCATTTTCCTCATCCACAGCAATTTTTCTCTGTATTAAGTTATCTCCTGCTGCTGTACTGGATTTTTGATCTGTGCATTTTAGACCTACAGAATGTAACAATCTGATACATGTAGTTTTATAGATTATTTTCATTTCATTAGTAATTTAATCATACTCAAACCAGCATGAGTATACGACACAGTAATATAAATGAGCAGCTGAATATCTTGCTGCTACTAAACAAAAGAGCCCACAAATGCAGAACTGAGTGGAAATTATTCAGTCAAGTTTAGACAAAGACAGTCATTTCCAGAAGTTATACTCGATCTTACAGATTAAGAATACACTAGAATACTCTTTCACTCATGCTTTAGCACAACGAAAATCAAGTTAAAAGTTAAATTCAAAATTCTCTGGAACAGATGAAGATAATTAGAAATAATAACTGGGGCAAACAAAGAGATTATGATACAAAACAGTTGTAAAAAGAGAATTAAGTCAAACTGAACTTACAGCTCAAAGAAAATAATACAGCTTTTACAACAGAGACGAGGTAAGTGTACCCAAACACAGTAAAACTTCACTGCCATAAAAAACAACTTCAATGTTCTGCATTAGATACTTGCATCTTATTCTCATGACATTTGTATTAAAACACTCTCCCTCTTTAATGCATGACAACTCTGCATTTTTTTCAGGAGTTTCATTCCATGTACTGTTTTGCTTCTTCCCCTCCCAAATCAAATTGACATTCCTCTAAAACAGTCCTCTACCAGTAACACTGTAACTGTAGTAAGAAACAGATGAAACACTATCTCAGGACAAGAATTCAACTGATTTGTCTCTAATATACAAGCTAAATGAAATGTGTTCAGAAACATAAAAAACAATCAGCATTTGTATTAGTCTACAATACTGCTAATAACACACATCAGGGTTTTCAGCCTCCAGATGGTTAAATCTAGTTCACATGTATGTCAGACATAAAAAAAGAATGAAAATGTGTAGAGGAAAATCATGTAAAACAAGACACTTGAAGTCATATCCAACAGCCATTGCTTTTAAACTCACACCGAACTCCAAGTAACTCACTCTCAAAAAGCGGCACAGATTTTTCAGGTAGGAGCTCTGCACAGGAAGCAAGCTGGGCAGTGGTAAGCAGGGCTTGTTCCACATGTTGAACAGTGTCTGTGCACTGGCACCCACTCTGCACAGGCAGGCTGTTCACAAAGCAATAATCACAGAAGGATGGGGAAATTCTGAGCAGCAGTTTTAATACCAGACTCTCCTCAAGACATGCAAGTTCTTCTACCCACTCTGCATGAATCAAGAACAAAGCCAGTCTTCTCTGCCCTATGTTGTAACAGTGGACAACTAGTTTAAAAGCCAAAGATCTTTTTCACTATTACCAGAGTTAAATCATATACAAAGCATTAATTTCACACATTCGATTTTAAGACTAAGGTTGGCAGAATTAATTTATTTATGAATTACTATTTAAATCACCACTGAGCTAGTAAGACAAGTGAAAACTATATTTGAAGATGCAGAGTAAAATTAATCTATGTATGTAACAAATGTCTTAATCTTTAAAACTAAATGAGACTATTATTTTATATGGATCCTATGTTTCCCTTCTTTTTTGTTTCATTTTCTTACTTTCCAACATAAACCTTTGCTGGAACTCTTTCCAAATTACCTTCTTTGCAAATATTTTTCTTTTTCTTTCTTCTCCCACTACTACCTCCAAATCTTATCCATACATTGTTCTCCATATTTAGTAGATTAATTTTATCCCTCTGATCACTACTGCTGTCCACAAACTGTTACAAATATGGTAACATTTCTTACAAAAGCAAAAAAAAACAAGACAAACCACACCACACAGCAGAAAATACGCCCAGGCAAGAACAAACCCTGCAACTGGTTCACTATATGAGAAAGGTAATAAACAGATAGTGTTTAGTAAACAGTGCAGAGAAGCATGAAGGGTATTTCTTCCACACTAAGAATTTCACTCGCTCAAGGAAAAAAAAAATTTTTTCTTGTACCTTGTACTCAACAGCAGCCACAGTAAAATTCTAAGAACATATATAGCTACGTACTTTAGCTCAGGTCTTTAAAAATATGGAAAAGAAAGTGAATATGAATTGAAGAGAATGGAAAGAGGAGAATGAAAACTGAGGGAAAAGTTAAACATCGGAAATCTTACATTCTCATATCTTAGAAATTTGCCTTAATTGTCATTAATTCCAACAAACCAGACAAAAAAACCCCAAACAACAAAAAACAAATCAACACAGAAAACGCACACCACCACCACACATAACTAGCTTGCACTAAAAAAACAGTGTTTAATTGGTAATTTAATCTCAAACATATAACGCACTTGTTTATGTTTTGTAATATAACTAACTGTCCTACAGAGACTCATTCTACAGCACTGGCACTTTGAACAGACTCCAGTCAAAGTTTGTCTAAGATTACAGATTCATAATCATTCTTCCATTTCATCCAAATGAAAAAAGTAAACCTTAATTTCAGATGCAGAAATCTATATGAAATTTTTCTCAGAGACATAACCCAGTACCTTCTAGCCTAGTTTGTTATCAGCAGATCTTAAGGAAGAGAAAAGATAATTAAGAAACCTCCTCTTAACTGAAGACTACCTGCTTTCATATTTTGAACCTACCAGACACCAGGCTCAATTTTCACTATTTAAAAAGCAAAATATTTGCTTTTCAGATGTATTACTACAGTTACAGGAACAAATTGTTGCTGGCAGGGATGATTTAGCTGCATCTTTAAAAAGGTATAAATCCACACTACCACAGAAAACACCAGTTATTTTGTTTTCTTCCCTCTCAATCCCCAGGTTCTCACAGAATTTGAGTAAGCCATTCCTTAAAGTCTTCCTTCCAGCTCATTACTACCTGTTTAATATTTATCAAGACAAACTCTCTATTTGAAGAACATCCTTAGAAATGCCACCTATCTGAAAGAGCCTATCAGTTCTAATAGTTAAAAATTCACAAATACACACACCCACAAAACCTCAAAGTGCAGTTCCAGCTCTTTAAGGCATCCAATTTTTGAGAACACACAAGCTACATCATGTTACTACTTACTGTCATTATAGACTGTGTAGAAGTTGCTAGAGACACATGCCTATTTGTGGAGAGAAAACAAAGATCTTTGGGTCCTGTTTGGGATGAGTGGAATCAAGGAAGTACTAAAGCGCAACAAGGTATTTCAGATGTTTGTTCCATATTGCTGAGATGAAATTTTAAACTCAAATAAGCTACTTACCTTTGCTCAATAATCAAATAGATCCTGAATCAGACACATACACTAACTACTTATCCCCACTTATCCCTCACTTAAAGACTTTAAATCAATCAAAAGGCAAATATGACATATAAGCACTAAGTAGCAAACTCACCCGAGTAGTCCACAGTCATCTACTGCAGCAGCAGTGAAACATTAGGTAAGTTATACCTGCATGCAAAATATCTTGTTATAATTCAAAGTACTTTTCTTGGGTACCACATCATATGCTCTTATCTTTTCCTCTAAATGAATGGAACTTTTACTCTCGTATCTGCTCATTGCACATGCTTACAAATAAGCAGAACAAAACCAGAAATGCTACTTAGGAGCCATGACTAAGTAGAACTAAGGGTTGTAAACAATTTCTGAGATACAGATAATTAAGTAAATTATCATTTGTCTTTGCCTGTGCAGCTGTTCTTGCACTTTGCTTCCTATGAATTAACTTGTATAACAGAAGGAAGAGAGCAAAGACGGATTTCTTACAGCACAGAATACAAGCAGTGTTCCTAGAAGACCACACTGCCCTGGCAGGCAAGTGAAACAGCAGAAACAACTCTGTACCTGATCAACACATGGGGCAACCTCCCACATGAGGTTATTTTGACAGGCTTCACCAGATAAAAACACTCATCAGGAATTCATCTATTCCCACAGTATCTGCTGGTTTTGTCTAGATACTATAAAAAACACGCTAATGCTACACAAGAACAATCTCAATTTACATTTTGCATTGACTGCAGTCATACTTCTTTGAATAAAACAGGACAACAGCAACGTTCAATGGGTTTTTGACAGCTTGGTACTCAAGAACTATAAAAAAAAATCTCACATAACTAAAACAATTAGAGTACAGTTCCAAAGGTTTTTCCATGAACTTCCAAACACAAGAAAGAAAACTGGTTTTTAGAAGTGAATTTGTTCTAATAAAAACCAAAGGAAACTGATTTTACCCTTTTATTTAGCTAGGAAGAATTAAAGAGTATCCCTTGAATAGTGCTGGAGCCCAGAATGCTCCAGGCGACAGTACATACAAAGAAACAAACACAGTGACCTAGTGGAGCAGGTCTTTTGATGTTTAAGGACAGTCATTCCAGAATTCATTTTTATCCTTTCCCATGGCATCTCTTCAGCTACAGCACAATTTTTTTCTTCTCTAATAATGTCAAACTGTTTACTTGCAAAAACTACTTATTTTTAAATACCTTCATATCGATCTTCATAGAAAGCAAAAATTCACATGCTAAGTCAAACTGAAAATTAGCTACAAAAAGTACAGATCAAAGCTGAAGGGGAAAACCAGTCCTCTGAACATCTCAGAGCCTTTTCATGGCAACAGGATAATGATCTGTTACTATTTCATGTGAACAGATATACAAAAAGTTTTTTTAATTAAACTTCGTTTTTATCCAATACAAATTTAGATAGTATATGACTGTATGGAGACAGTGAAAGTGGCAACAAAAACATAGCTCTTTTATGCTAGGGTCTGTTTCCGAAAAGAATATAAGTTAAGATATAACTACCAGGAGTTACGGACTGTTGGAAGTTACAGACATCATCACTGAACGTCTGGTGCTCAGTAAAATGTTTTTTAATCCACTACACAAAAATTATGCAGAAAGGGTTGTGAAACAGTAGCTGTACATGCTACTACTGCATTAAGTGTTCTCCAAATTCTTACAGTTTTGGGGTGTAGGGGGTAGAAAAAACTCATAGTTCTGCATTTTGAAGTTTGATCAGACTGCATTATTGAATCAGTACTTTGTACCTGTCTCTATACAGCTTCACAAACTGTAGGTAAGAGTGGGTTTTATTTCATGTCAAGAAGTTAACTCAAATACCTACTGATAGTTTATCAAAATATCCCTAAAAATCATTCTACCAGAAATGCAAAGCTGACACATATATATCCTTCATTGCTGCTCCTAATGATACAAAAATGCAACAATGCACCTTGTTTCTGTCACTGGCTGCTGAAGCACTTCAGGAAAAAAATAAAAGTCTCAGCACCACAATATTAAAGGTGTCCATCTATGTCTGCAACAAAGGGACACACTTTCAATTTCCACTATCAAAAGGATCAGAGTAACAAATAAACATTATATTCTGTGCTTTACACTCAAATAAACATTATATTCTGTGATTACACTCTTTTAGGAGGCTTTCACAGCGCAGTAATACATTTCTAATTGCCATATAAAAAAATTGAAATTATCAAGAACAAAACAACTGGAATTAATGAAAAACGGAAGTAATTTCCTCCAAACAGTGACTTTTAATGAAATCCCAACATCTTAAGCAGAAACAAGATTACTTTATTAACGAGATTATTTTATTACAACTTAAATGTGAAATTGTTATTCTTTTTAAAAGAAAGAATTTTTCTTCAAAATTTCTACTTTAACAGTTACATATTTATTCTCTCCCTTTCATTATTTCTTTTCCCCCACCAAGTAGTTGAGCCTGACCACATTCCTAACCTTCTTCCCTATTTTCCAACTTTCCTTTATTTTTACAGCAGGAATTGAACAATAAGTAGACACCACTAAAAACATGCCAATATTTCATAAATTTCCTTCATTTAACTTTGTCAAATTTCTCTTTAGATTTTTCAACTTTATTAACCCTTACGGTTCTAAACTTGTATCTCTCATATACATCTTTAACAAATAACATTCCCAGTCATGTTCTCATATAGTACTCCCAAATAAAGAACACCACAAAGGAAATTAAAATTAACAAAAGAAATCCACTTTTTCATCTCATGACTATTCATTAGATTCTTTAATTATTTTCAAATGTAGCATGAACATAAGTTCTATGCAAATAATTCATTAAAAGGTAACCACATGTTATACAAGTCATCTGCTGCATTTTGTAGTTTCCATAGTGTCCCTTCATAGTCAAAATGACACTAGATAGTTATAAGACCTAAGTTATTTTTAAATCCATAGTTCTCCAAAAGTAAAATGCGAACAGTGCTACTTGGTTCTACAGTTTCCTTCCAAAGAATGCCTGTATTCACAATTAACTATTCAATTTAGAACTTGACTCCTAACAAGGATAGAAAAAACAAGGAAAAAGAGCAGTTGACCTACAATGGATTAAAATGTAACTCACACAATAGTATGAGTGAATATACTATTATTTAATTCACCTGCCCTGTTATGCTTAACAATCTTAAATAAATTAAAAAAAAATGCAAATAGAGGGGAACTTAAGTGGGGGAGCTCACATGATATTCATACCACCAGAAGTTTGTTTGTTCTTCCTTTTCCCATCCCATGCTTTCTAGGACTCCCTGAGATTAAACAATTATAAGAATTGTTTTGGAGAACAAGAATATGAAGCTGCAAACAGGTATCTGCGAATCCACTCTCAAAATTAATGAAAATTGTTTTAACTCCTACTTTCATCAATACCAGAAGTGAAATAAGACATGGTAACTTGAAGATGTGCATGAGGACAAAAACTTGTAAAACACTGTCCATTCAAATGTGCTTAACTACCATTTATGTGCAAGGGGAAAAAGGCCAAGAATTCTTTTTTTTTCAGGAGGAAAAAATAAAGATGATTCTTTAAAGCTCTTTTTCTTTTAAGAATCAAGTATAATTTTTCTACAGAGAAGCAGACCGGAAATACAAGCAGCTGATTTCATCCTGCAGGTACGGAATATCCAGCAAGACCACTAGTTGGTCTTGCTCCTGAATTCTCACCTGACCAATAGATTAAGGAAGGGGCAAACAGTATAATCTAATATAAACACCATGTTTTCTATCTTAATCAAACCACCTGACAGAATTTCTTAATATTGACCATATAGTGGACCATGGGCACCTCATTAACTCAGACATAGCAGAGACTTCTAATGCTTTTTTTGCATCAGTATTTAATAATAACATTGGGCTTGGGACCCCCCAAGAGCCTGGAGCTGGAGGATAATGGCTGGGCAAACAATCTCCCAATCAACCCCAAACCTGTACAGGATCTGCTGTTCCAGCAGGACCTCTACAAGTCAATGGGGCCTGATAGGGTTCATTCAAGGGTACTTAAAGAGCTGGCTGATGTCATAGCAAAACATCTCTCAATGGTTTTTCAATGCTCTTGGGAACCTGGAGAAGTACCAGCTGACTGGAAGGTAGCAATGTTGTCCCAATCTTCAAGACGGGCAGCAGGAATGACCTCAGTAACTACAGACCTGTCAGTCTCACTTCAGTGCCTGGTAAGATTATTCTGGGAGTTACCAAAAAACATCTGAAAGAGCAGACAAACTTAATATTCTTCTGTGACAGAGTCAACCACCTGTTCAACCAGGGAAAACCGGTAAACGTCATTTTTCTGGATTTCAGCAAAGCCTTTGATACTGTCTCTCTCAGTATTCTCATAAACAAAATGTCCAGAATACAGCTTGGTAAACACATAATACAATGGGTGCACAATTGGCTGATGGGTCAGGCTCAAAGAATCACAGTCACGAGTGGGGTCCCACAGCCATACATCCTGGGGCTAGTGCTCTTCAATAGCTTCATAAATGACCTGGAAGAAGGACTTGAATGTCTATTGACAAAGTCTGCTGATGACACAAAACTGGTGGGAGCTGCAGACACCCTTGGGGGCAAAGAGGCCCTGCAGAGGAATCTTGACAGGTTGGAGAACTGGACAATCACCAGCAGAATGAAATTTAATAAGAGCAGGTGCTGGGTTCTACACCTGGGACACAGCAACCCTGGATACACCTACAGACTGGGGAGCGAGAGGCCAGAGAGCAGATCTTAAGGGACTTGGGGTTCTGGTTAACAAGAAGCTGACCATGAGCCAACAGTGTGCCCTGACAGTCAAGAAGGCCAACCATGTCGTGGGGTGCATCAAGCACGGCATTGCCAGCCGGTCAAGTGAGGCAATTGTCCCGCTCTGCTCTGCACTGGTGCGGCCGCACCTCGAGCACTGTGTGCAGTTTTGGGTGCTGCAGTATAAAAAGAAATTCAAACTACTGGACAGTGTCCAGAGGAGGTCACAAAGCTGGTGAAGGGTCTAGAGGGAAAACTGTACGAGGAACAGCTGAAGTCACTTTGTCTGTTCAGCCTGGACGAGACTGAGAGGGGATCTCATAGCTGTTTGCTGCCTTCTCACAAGGGAGGGAGGTGAAACAGGTGCTGATCTCTCTTGCAGCGTATTACAGGACTAGAGGTAAGGGCAGGAAGATGTGACAGGGGGGTTTAGATTGGATATTAGGAAGAGGTTCTTCACTCAGCAAGCAGTGGAGCACTGGAACAGCTCCCCAGTGAAGTAGTCATGGCACCAAGTCTGCCAGCACTCAAGAAGCATTTGGACAATGCCCTCAGTTACATGGTATGAATGTTGGAAGTGTCCTGTGTAGAGGTAAGAGTTGGACTCAATGATCCTTTTGCATCCCTTCCAGCTCAAGTGATTCTATGATAAACAATGAGCTTACATAGTGTACTAGTGAGTCTTGCAACTCGAGCAACTCACTTTCACTAGCAGAAAAGAAACCATCTCAAGCCAGCAATCTGCTAAATAGGTCACAGCACCAAGAAAACTATGTTTACGCTGTGCATCACTCAAGCTGCTCCTTACAATTACACTGCAGCACACTGTTTATCTCATCCACTAAAAACAAACCTCTACCATTCTTCTAACTTCTTATGATATCCTACAATCATTTGTATCCCTTCTTCTGTACAGGCATAGTACAAGCACGCATCGCCAGTAGCTGTATTTTTGCATCAACAAGGGAGGAAATACTGTTTCTGGCATGTGTGCAATAGGTTCACTATCTCTCAAACAAGGAATACAGAAGCTCCTTGCCCTGCAAAGGGACAATACTTAAGAGGCAGTTTTTCACAAAAACACACCTCTGATTTGGAAATAAGACAGCACTGCCAAAACAGAAAAGCTTCATAATAAATCCAGCTCCTCTCCCAGTATAGTAAGTATTGCAGTAATGCATCTGCTAGATTTTGAGATTAACTGTCCATTTTCCTGTAATGAGCACATGACAGCTCTAAGGATAACCATAGCAAACACTGACAATATAATCTGACAATGTTGTCACAGCTCTAACATGACGCTAACCATCAGCTGCTCTAAATAAACCCCCTTTCCTGTTTTGTCTAGTTATTCTCTGCACCAGGATAGACTGGATTTTCTATAGGACCTACAATAGCACTGTAAAACATCACTGTGCAATACAATGATACTTTCTCTGCTCCTTGTCTCTTCTTCATAGCTATATTTCGAAACTACAAAAAGTTGCAGCCCAGCCCTCTAGGTAAGGCAGCAGAAAATCCAAAAACACCTTCTCAGCCCTTATTCTCCCTGCTAATTCCAAACGAAAATGAACAATCTGCTAAAATGAGCTTTTCTTTTCTCTTCATTGAAGAGACAATCTTGGTGGAACTGGGTATATTTTTCTATTCTTTCCTCCTCAGCAAAGTATTTACAACGTCCTCAGAGTGAGCTGGCCTCTGTCTCTGGAAGCATGCATGACTATGCAAGATGTGCAGGAAACAATACCTAGTAGCATCTGCTCCTGACATAGCAATATTTCATTACACTCACATACATCAATGCTGCCAGATCAGGTGTAGTAAATAAAGAACAGCTGTTGCTATGATCTTTTCCGACAAGCTCCTTCCCAAGTGTGGTCAGCAGATTCATAAGGGCAGAACCTAATCTCAAGCAGCTCTGCACGCTTCTTTCTCTTACCTGGTCCTTAAGGAACAACAGTTTCCCTGGATTTTTGGAAATCTGCCTACATTCAAGTAAGAAACAACAATATACAAAAACATTCCTCAATGCCTTTAAACAGGGAATAAAATCCAGCCTCAACCTCCGAAAACTCTACTGACTTTACAATGAAAAGAACAGTGTCACTAGAGCCACCAGATAATATACTGAACACAGTTACGAAGCTAATCTCTAGAGAAAAAAATGTTTCCAACAGCTTTAGAAATCATTTTTATCTCAAGAAAAAAAGGTGATCCTATTACAACTCTAATTGACTAAATGATAACTATTCTTATCTAGAATGAACAAGAAATTTCCTAAACTAGACCCCAGCTCCCCAGAGGATGAATGAGATCATAAAAATGACCTCCCTCTTCTTTCCAGGCTTGAATATTGAGATCTGCTAATATAACAACAGAGCATTTCAAACAAGTGGAATGGTCAAAGGACAAGAAACATCACTCTACTTACTGTATTTTTTTCTTGTTTAATCCAAGTGCAGCTGTCATTTCAGGTTATCGTTACAGAAACACTACTAAGAACTCAAAGCCTGAGTAACAAAGATTGAGAAGCTTTAGTCAACTTCAAGCTTGGCTACACAGGCAAATGAAGCATGGTTTTAGAGCACACCTGTAGGAACACCCAATATAGCTGCTTCTTTTGCAGGTTATGTAGGAAAACTCCTTCCTCAAAATGGAATAAACTACCTCACAGAAACATGTTTTCAACATGCAGAGAAAGTTTTCTTACTAGGCATTCAAATAAAAGTACTAATGAGCTGCAAAGGTACACTGTAGTTTAAAGCTTCTGAATTTGTTCAAACAAGCCAACAGGTATTAGCCATAGTTATCATACCTCTTACATCAGGTAGCCTTCTATTAATAAATTAGAATCAGAAAAACTTTCAACTATTTGAATAAAAAATAATTTCCCTTCTAGCCTTTCTCATTCAGGCCAGCTCCTTAAGGAGATTTCTTTCCCTTAAGTTTGAGAAAACTAACTAGAAGACAGCAAACAGAAAAGCAAAAAGACGTGATAAATCACTGAACCAATTCAAAAGGGCTACATAAAACAGACAGTTTTCACAATTTAAGGCTGATACCTTTTCCAAGGTACTAAAGTAAAATGATCCTTTGAAAGAAATCGATTTGTTACTGTCCTCAGAGATTCTTCACTTAAGTTATCTATAAATCTCATTCACTGGAGAAACTTTTTTTGCAAGCAGTTTATAAACTTCACATAATCTCATCGTTACTGACACATTCATTTGAACTCACTATTACTGAAATTACCCTCATGTCCCTCATTATGCAAGAATAATCAAGGTTATATGCTACTGGAAATAAAGTGTTTAGATGGCAATAATGCGTGTATATATTTGTCTTAATTTAGTAACATTTTATTACAAAAAAATACAATCAGGTGAAGGTACAAAAGTTAAGAAAAATTTATTAGTGTTAATTAACGTTTGAAGGTAGAATTATGCTTCTTTCAATTGGACCCCTTAAAGAGGCTTTAATAGAGATTTGCACAGCAAGCTGAAGATTTTCAAGTGCAGATAATGAGGCAAGCTAGTACTATTTTAAACCCTCTGGAGTATAATCAGTTGATAAGGTTTTGAAACATTACAAGGACTAGGACAAAAAGATTAGCTTTAGTTCTTCCAGATTAAAATTGAAACCTAATTAATTAAGAATGTTACAAAAATGTAAAAGTAGTAGTAAACCTTCACTACGTCTTTATTTTCATCTTCTAAGGAAAACAGATGAAGACACTTCATCTATTGCATGAGTGGCAGAAGACTGAGTTACCTACTCTCACATTATCCTCTAAACTAATTGTTTAAATTCAAACATTTAATGCATTCTTACAAAGCCCTTTAAAGAAAAGAAAAAGCACCAGTGATCTATTTGAGAGATACACAAATATTATAAATTAAATACACCAGGTGCAAAAAGTTTCCAAAGAAAAGGGAGAATGAAAAAGATATCTGCAACCGTCAGCCTTCAAAAGAACACTTAAAATTCTATGATAGTGCGTTATCCACTTAAAAGCAGTAGCCAGGAATTCTCTTCCTCAAAAACCATGGAGACGTAATGTATATACGGCTAGGATACACCACTACGGAGAAAAGTTGTGAGCCACTGTATGAAACAAATATGACTGTAGTAAGATAATACAATAGCTTGGACTGGAAGGGACCTTTATGTGTCGTCTAGTCTAACCCCCCTGCAATGAGCAGGAACATATTCAACCAGATTAGGTTGCTTACAGCCCCATCCAACATAACCTGGAATGTTTCCAGGGATAGGGCATCCACCTCATCTCTGAGGAACCTGTTCTGGTGTCTCACTACTGTCATAGCAAAAAATTTCTTCATTCTATCTAGTCTGAATCTACCTTCCCTAAGTTTAAAACCATTACCCCTTATCTTATTACAACAGGCCCTACTAAAGCACCTGTCTCCGATTTTCTCATAGGCTCCCTTTAAAGAGGCCACCTGAAAGGCCACAGTAAGGTCGCCCTGGAGCATTCTCTACACCAGGCTGAACAACATCAACACCCTCAACCTTTCTTCACAGGAGAGGTGTTTTATTCCCTTGATCATTTCAGTGATCCTCCTCTGGACCCACTCAACAGATCCATGTCTTGAATGCAGTCCGCAAGGTGAGGTCTCATCAGCGGCAAAGCAGAAGGACACAATCGCCTTCCTCAGCCTAGTGGCCATGCCTCTTTTAATGCCAGCCTAGGACACTGTAGGCTTTCTGGGCTGCAAGCACACGTTGTTGAGCTTCTCATCCACCAACATCACTAAGTTGTACTTGACAGGACTGTTACCAATACCTTCATCCCTCAGTCTGTATTGATACCAAGCCTTTCCCCAACCCAGATGCGGGACTTTGCACTAAGCCTTGTTGAACCTCATGAGATTCCCATGGGCCCAATTCACAAGCTTGTCCAGGTCCCTCTGAATGGCATCCCGTCCCTCAGGTCTGTCAAATGCACCACTCAGCTTGGTGTCATCTGCAAATTTGATGAGGGTGCGCTCAATCCCAGTAAGTCATTAATGAAGATATTAAACAATATGGATCCCAATACCAACCCCTGAGGGACATCACATGCCATCAGTCTCCTTCAGGACATTGCACTGTTGACCACTACCCTCTGTATGCAACCAGCCAGCCAGTTCTTCATCCGCCAAACAATTCACCCATCAAATCAATTTCTCTCCAATTCATACAGAAGGATGTTGTGGGGGACCATGTCAAAGGCATTCCAGAAGTCCAGATAGATGATATCAGTAGCTCTTCCCTTGTCCTCTCATGGAAATTGCCTTTTCACTCATTCATAGAAGGCCACTAGATTGGTCAGGCAAGACTTGCCCTTGATGAAGACATGCTGACTGTCTCAGATCATCTCCCGGGCCTTCACGTGGCTTAGCACAGCTTCTAGAAGGCTCTGTTCCCTCATATCTCCAGGCACAGAGTAGAGGCTTACAGCTTGTGAATTCCCAGGGTCTTCCTTCCTACCCTTTTTAAAAATGGGTGCAGTATTTCCTGTTTTCCAGGCACCAGGGACTTGCTCTGACTGCCATGACCTTTCAAATATCATAGAGAGAGGCTTGGCAACCATATCAGCGAATTCCCTCAGGACGCTGAGAAGCATCTCATCAGGTCCCATAGGCTTATGAATGTTCAGGTTCTTCAGGTGGTCATGAACCTGATTTTCTCTTACAGTGAGAGGGATTTCACTCCCCCAGACCCTGTCTTGCAGTCCATCCACTCAAGAAACGTGGAAAAAAGACTGCCAGTGAAGACTGAGGCAAAGAAGTTGAGTGTCTCAGCCTTCTCCTTATTCATTGTTTCCAGTTTTCCAATTGTTTTCATTTAGGGGATATGGTTTCTTTGACCTTCCTTTTCTGTCTGACATACCTACACAAGGCCTTCTTATTATTCTTTGTGTCCCTTGCCAAGTTCAGCTTCCGTTGAGCCTTGGCCTTCCTGACCCCATCCCCATGCAGCCAGGCAGCATCCCTATACTTTTCACAGGATACCTGTCCCTGCTTCAACTGCCTGTGCAATTCCTCCTTGCCCTTTAGTTTCACCAGCAGGTCTTGATTCACCCATGTCGGTCTCTTGCCTTCCTCTCCCAACTTCTTACACCTGGGGATTGAGAGCTCTTGCACTATATGGAGAGCATCCTTAAAGGACTGCCAGCTCTGTTCTGCTCCCTTGCCCATGAGGGCAGCTTCCTAGGGGCTCCTATCGACTGATCCTGTGAACAGCTGGAATTTTACTTTCCTTAAATTCAGGGACCTGACTTTACACTTCGCCTGACCCATATGCCTCATGGCTGTGAACTCCAGCAGTGTGTGATCTGCACAATTGCAGGCTGCCTGCTGTCTTGACATTACTGATTAGCTCTTGCATTGGTGACCATCAGGTCCAGTGTTGCATCACCTCTGGCAGGGCTGTCTGCAACCTAGTTTAAGAAGTTATCCTCCATACACTCCAGGAACGCCCTGGATTGCCTACAACTTGCTATGCTACTTTTCCAGCAGATGTTGGAGTGGTTGAAGACCGCCAGCAGAATAAGCGCCTGCAAGCACAATGCCTCCTGTAGCTAAACTAAGAAGATCCTTGATCGGACACCCTCTACTAAACATAAACAACAAGGTTTCCTTTGTTGTCTCAGTCTCTGATTCTTACCCATAAGCTTTTAACCTGCTCGCAGCTTTTCTTCAGAGATAATATAGAAATCTAGTCAATCTCAAAGGAGTAAGACTTTTACCGCACAGCATTTATAATAAATATGTATAACCTACATTAGGCATAGCTGTGACCATCAAGACCAAAAGTCACCAATCAACCAATTAGAAAGACAAGAACAAAAAAAAGGGAAAATAAAATTAAAAACTCCAGTATATTTTGTACTGAATTTGTGTAATAACAGATAAAAAACTTAAGTGCTTTAATAAATACTATATTTATTTGAACCATTGAAAGTATATTTCTAAACGCTCTACATTATTTCATATTTTAAATATTTAATACAATATGCAATTATGCAATAAACTCATAGCAAGAAAAAAGTCTTATACATTTATCTAAAACTGAAGATTTCCCTACTGTAATTTCGGAAAGGTACACAACAGACTGAAGCCATACTGAAGTACATAAAAGTTCAATGCATGTACCCTGTTCCAGAGGCATTAGAGACGCTTTGCAAAACCCTGATCTATACTGATTCCCACCCTTAAAGCCACAGGTCCCAGTCTCATTAATATTTCAGCACTTTTTCTCCCATTTAGGTAATACAAAAGTGACGGAACCCTATATTATTTCTCAGTCATAAGCTTCAAAATGTATTATTTTAGTTAATTTTCAGTAATATCCATTAAAAAGGACACCCTTCAAACAGTTGAAATACCTCACTACACACAAAGCTAATTTAGCTCTCAGTATTAAATAACTACATACAACTCACCCAGGGTGGGGAGAATTAGTTTTCTTATTTACAGTAATTTTAAAAGGGCTCTTAAGCTTGTCAGGACAAAGCCTAAGCAGAATACAAGAGAAGAAACATCATCTCATGTTCTCCTTCTGGGGCTTTGTTGTTGTTTCTGGCAGCAATATCAGCTTATATACATGTCGAATCATGAGATAATTTATTTGCCTTTTTTCCCTTAGTCAGCATGGATTCATATAATCAGCTGTTTAGCGGCCACTCAGAAATTCCTAGTAAATAAATACTGTGTGACAAATTACATGGTTGCAACTGATACCTCTGCATGATGAGTGAAGGGGAAGGGAAAAACAACAGAGAAATGACTGCATAATCTCACCTTCTTGGATGTAGCAGACTGGTACACTGTAGCATACAACCTTGAAGTCTTGCTCTGTACACTTTAAATAAAAGGATGTTCATTGCCATTACTGCAAAACTCAGTTTCATAAGCAACATATTTGCATGTTAATTACACAAATATATTTCACTCCTTAGATGAATAATGAAAGGATAAACCCAGAAAAACAAAATAAATGAGAATTCTCCTTACTACATTGTTCTTTATGGCAGCTCCAGTCTTTGATGCCCAAACCACTGAAACCACTCTGAAAACTCAATAAATGATCCCCCTCTCACTTCAGTCCTGTGGCATCCCAGCCAATGGATAAGGCAAGAAGGACAGAATGACATCATATTTGTTGGCAAGTTTTATATAAACTATTGGTAAATGGCACCATCTGGCGCCCTTCACACTCATCCCTCCATCTCTCCTCCAACACCCAGAGTCAATGATGCTCTAAGAGAAGCTATTTCAAAGGGTTTTATTACAACATTCATTAAAGTTGTGACAAGCATCTAAAAAAGCAGCTTCTGTCTTCCTCATCTGCTAATTCCTCTAATCCTGCCTCTCACTAAGCACTTCTTTCCTGGTTGCCACTTTTCCTTGGTTCTAGTTAGGTTTCCAGGCTCTCTCCACTTCCAGATGGTAACTGCTTCATACTTATCAATTTCAGATTTCTGATCAGTTTCAATTTCAGTTCCTGAAATTGATCTGAATTCACACAGAGCAATCTCATGGAGATGCACACTACAGATCAGAAGCTGCCACACTATGCAGCCCTTTATAAAAAATCATGTTCGCATATGCACCAGACAATTACAAAACACATCTACAGCCAAGACAACACACAGAAACTTCAGCCATGGCTCTAATATAAAATTATTATAATATAACCTCATTTCAGTGGTATTTATAATCAGACAGCAGATGTATCAGGTTTATTTTGAAAAAAAAACAGAAGTAGGAAAGTTCTACAAATGTAGTTTCCACCACTGGCTATACAACTTACCTCAATTCAATCAAGACCTTGGCAAAGGCCATCAGAAACGTGAGGAAATTCACTCATGATCTGTACTATGGGGCACAGTGCACCCTCAGGAAGTTCACTGTTGACACAGAACTGGGAGGAATGGCTGGCTGGCAACAGCAGAGGGTCAAGCTGCCATTCAGCAGCTGGACAGGCTGGAGAAATGTGCTGAAAATAGCCTCGTGAAATTCAGCTCAACAATAAGAAACAAGAAGTCCTGCACCCAGGGAGAAACAATACCATGAAAGTTTGTAGGCTGGGTTCCATGCACCAATACATGCTGGGGGCTGCCAGCTGGAAAGCAGCTTTGCAGAAAAGGACCACAAGCCAGCAAAGCATCATTGTGACTAAGAAGACAAACGGGATCTTGGGTTGCATTAGCCGAAGCATTGCCAGGAGGTCAAGGGAGGTGACCATTCCCCTCTACTCAGTGCTGGTGAGGCCACACCTGTTCTGAGCTCTGCAGAACAAGAGTTACGAGCTACTTGAAGGAGTCCAGTGAAGTACTACGAAGACAATTTAGAGGCTGAAGGATCTCTCCTATAAGGAAAGGCTGAGAGCTGGGATTCTTCAGCCAGGAGAAGAAAAGGCTCAGGGGGAATTTCATGAACGTATATAAATGCCTGAACAGAGGATACAAAGATATCAGAGCTAGAACTCTTTTACTGGTGCTCAGTGAGAGGATAAGAGGCGACGGCTGCAAACTGAAACACAGGAGATTCCCTGGCCACTGACACAGGTTACCCAGGGTTGTTGTGGTTTTCATCCTTGGAGACTTTCTGGGCATGGTCCTGGGTAACTGGCTGTGGGTGACCATGCCTGAGCAGGGACGTGGATCAGATGACCTCCAACCTCAACCATTCTGATTTTATGAAAAATCAGTCAGCCTTCTCTACACAGGAAGTGCAGGACTTAGACATCTCAAAACTTGGAACATAGCCTGTGTTTTTGCTATCAGTTTATTACCTCCTTACAGTCTGAAGAAGGTAGTTGGAAGAATTATAGAAGAAAGATGCAATGTCTGTATTTCTTGTGTTTATTTAGTATTTAGTATTGGGTTCATAACTATCATACTTCAAATAGTATAAGGGGTTCAAAAGCTTTGATTACTTTTCAAATAATTGTTTCGACATTTACAAAACGCACTCACATTTCCTAAATTTCACCAACGGCATTGCATAATACATGGTTTTCATTTAAATTTTTTTACTGATACATAGCACTCAGTTTTGAGTGAACAGTTCAATAGAGAATAACACATGTTACAAGACATATGACATTTTGTATTTATAAGTATGGTTGTATTGTTTATGCTAACAGTTAATAAATACTGTTATACGTTACTAACACTAAAATACATAGCTGTATTGCTTTTACGATACTACATATTTAGTCATCATTACTCTAGAAATGTTTCATTTGTTTATTTGTCAGGAGGGCATATCTTTCCAAACCACAGGTACATTACAGAGTCTGTAAAAAACAGAGTCTAAAAGAACAGCCAGAATTATTCTAGATTAAAATCCAACTTTAGGTCAGCCCATTAGAAAAATAAGGCAATTAGCAGATAAAACTTTTCCTACAAAGTTTTGTCTAAAATTATGGGAACGTTTTTAGTGAAAGATTAAATGCTTGAACAACTCAGGATAGTTACAATTAATATTTTATTAGAAGGTTATCATCTCTGAATCAATTAACACTTTCACCTTAAGAAACAAGAGCAAAGTATTTTCATATACTAGGAAATATGAATTTGATGTCAATGAGAGAAGTTTTCTTAACTGCTCTATTTAAACATAATACGAACCTGTTCTAGGGTTTCTATTTTGCAGTCATTGGCTTGCAAAAATCTCTAAAATCTGTCTGGTTTTGACTTCATCTTTCTGCTTTTCTCTGGAAACAAACAAAAAATACACAATTTATTAGTCATAATTTGCAGTTAATCACTTGAATTTTTAATGTCCTCATAATGAATGTCATTTCAAAGCACAGAAAATTTAATTATCTGAAGCTGACAGGCCTTGCAGCAGAATTAATCAGGGAGCATATGGCAAGTGACAGCAAATTGCACCTGTAAACAGATAACACAACTTTGTTCAAAAGAAATAGAATCAAGAGGTCTTACAATACATTCTTAAGTAGCAGATATTATTTGTCTTATTCTTCCCAAATGTAGAAAGTGTACTTTTCCATAAACTGAGCAAAATGTGTTTTCTTCTCTTCTTGGCAATATAAAGCCACTAAGCTGCTTGGGTTTGTGAAGTTTTTCTCTCACCTACATGGCATTCTTAAGAATGAAACAACACTTTAGAATATCATGGATAACTATTTTACTACCTTTCACATGGATAGAATCCATAATTTTTACTAGGGAAAAAAAGACAGCTCAGAACCTTGGGTAATGGCGACAAACTGAAAGGGTGGTAATCACCTTTGTAGAAAAGCAGCTAATTAATCATTAACACACTAACAAACCACCTCATCTCACTGCTATCCCATTTCTTGACTTAGTTTTAAAAGTTGATGCTTTTACTGGCTTCCGTTTTAGGCAGAAAGAAAATAAATGTTGCGATAGTAAGGATACACAGACATTCCTTAGTGCAAGAGAGAGTTCCTATCACATATCTGCAACAAAAGTTCTGAGAAATACATATTCCCTAAAAATGGCCAAATACTTCAAGAGCAACCCCAGCACAACATGTGACAGAGAAAGAGAAACTTTCAGATTATCCCTGCTCTCACAAAACAGTTAAACATCCATCATGGCTGGCTACAAGCCACCCGTAGAAGCCAGAAAATTCCACTTACACGCAACTCTACCAAAATCAGAAATGTTTCAGATGTGGATGGGAATGGAGGAGAGGTACCCATAAGTCTGTAAATCTGATCAAAAGTGGGTTAGAATACGCAGCTGTGCACAAATGTCTTCATCTTCTAAAGCACTTTGTAACAGAGGCCAATAAGGAGAGTGTATATATATAGGCAATTATTCTCCTCTGTTGTTATGCATTACTGCAAATTTTACTGTTGTCAGTGATTTTAAAAGGCCAAACTACACTGACACCACAGGTTATTCAATATCACATTTTTTAAAATAAGGTTTTATGATTGCTAAAATACCTAGGCAGATCTTAATTAAAGAATTAAATAAAAATTGCATAGAATTTAAAGCAAAGGTTTTGGAAATCAAAGTCTCAAGACCTGAAAACTGTAAGCAGCACTCTTCTACTGCAAATACAGCAGCACTCATGTTGTAGCACTGGAAGAAAACTAAGAAAGACCTAGCTGAAAAGATTAGTATTTAAATTACACTTAGCTAGGAGGACGAGAAATATATAGGTTTTTGAGCAGTCCTATGGCATGAAATCTGCTTCCATAAAGAAAATAATTCAAGACCTGTAATGAGCAGAGAAAAGTGAATCCTTGAATATTCAACAGGTACTCCTAAAGACATTTCATGTCTGAGAGGTATTCAGCATTATAACTGAAAGAGAAACAACAGAAAAATGCACATTAGCTCCTGACCTCAAAGCATCCAATCACCTGCAATCAGAAGCATGAAGTAATTGTCATGATAGGTTACTAGGAAGACACAAGCAGTGAAATACATAGTACAACCAGTTTTTCATGGGTTCTCTGTACGTTGAACTAAGCAGACTGCAATTACAGAGCTTTATGCAAATACAGAGCTTTATGCAAATACAGAGCTTTATGCAAATACAGAGCTTTATGCAAATACAGAGCTTTATGCAAATACAGAGCTATCTGATACATTCCAGAGGTTACACTGTGATGTCCTTTGAAAAAACTTAAAAGACAAAATAGGGAGGACAACAGAAAATAACAATTTTCATTACACATGACAGTTAATGAAACTGACCCATTCTGCTTATAATGCATAACTAGAAATCACGTTCTTAGTCAGGTTTTATGAAATGGTACGAGACCTTCTGATAAGCCTGTAAAACGTTGTACTATATGATATTGGACAACTGCAAAAATTAGGAGCTAGTAAGGAAAAATATCTGTGAAGAGGTTATTTGTATAAAACCACAGAAGTTTATGTTCCTGAAACAGGTATATGTTCATGATAGGTTTTGGGTTGTTTGGCCTTTTGATTTGTTGTTTGTTTTTTTTAAAAAATATTATTTTAAAGAGAGAACAGGGAAAAAAATGAATAGACCAGCCAAGAACCAAGTAAAAGAACAGTCTCCTCTTTGCAACTGAAAAACAGTACGCACACCTAATTCTGGTATATTATTAGTAGTCAAGAATTTATGGAGCTTTGTGACTTTAGGACAAGGCTGCATGAAAGAGGTATGAAGAATCAAAGCTTGGCACTGGAAAGAAAAAACAGACCTTTGTTAAAACAAAAAATATGCTTGTAACACAGGCACACACTAGCCAATGGTTCAAAGTGCATTTTTAACTAAATGGAGTACTCTCCCTGTTTATCTCATCCTCAGCCAAACAATCCTTTGAACAAAGATGTCAAGGAACTAAGTTCATAAATACAGATCTATCATTATAATGAGTGAGAAAAGTATAAAGTAAATTCAATTTTTTTTGACTTTGAGTTTTTCATTCAGACTCTGAAGATAGAACAAGCTGTAGTAATGCCATCCAAAAACAGTTTCAACAGATATCACCTACAACTAAAGAAAAAAATCCCAATTATCATAATATAAGCACAAAATGGATGTCAGAAAGCTAAAGAATAAATTGAAACCTCATGTGGAACTTTATTGGGACCTTCAACTGGTAGCACAGGACGACTTCCAACACTCATTACAAGACAGTTCCCCTCAGATGTGCAAGGTAGTTTGAATGACTACAACTTACATATTGTATTTGGATCTGCTCTTGTGCCTTGAAATGGGACTTAGTAAGAACGGTAGCAATTCTATCCTTCTGTATAGAAGGGTGACATATATTAAGAAAAAGATGTTTGACCAACTTTGAGCCATTACGTATTTACAATATATTAAAAAGTCTCCTGGAATACGGAGGAAAAAAATTCAGGCACTGTCAAGAAGCTGATGATGATCAATGACTGAGACAAACTCCTGTTTAGCTAATTAGAACCACTGATGAGCAATAATGATGTGAGCTAAGAATATTTGCAAACTTCTTTAGGATGAAAAATGGAGTGAAGAGAGGCTGTCAATTTGTAGAAGTTTTAAGCTCCAATCAGTTTTCCCATGAGTAGTACCTATTTTAAATGTTTAACACAGATGTACTCAGCTACAAAGATTATTAAGATCCAGCTTTCCACAAAAACAAAGAAACTGAGAAAATAGTCTTAAGCTTAACATTTTTCCTATGTTATGATTTTTTGTCCTTTGTTACACTATACTTTATATAACAGGACAGTATAATATTTTAGAGGTTTGGCACATTTTTAATAGCTTGTCCAAAACGAAACAATAGACTATGAGAAAACACAAGTGCATATATTCAAATGTCGGTATTAAATATATAAAGAATCACCCATGCACAAAGTGAAGTTGTAGCGCAGAGACAGTGCAGTTGCACCGTCAGTGGTCAGCAGAAAGAGAGCCCATGCCTTTACCTTCCACCTAGAAACTTTACTGTGTTTCAGTGTACTTATTATGAAGATAATAAAAAGGAACTAAATACTTTTAATTAATAATTTAAATTCATCTCAGATTCTAGAAGATCCTCATACTTCACAATGAATTACAACTGATGCACATTATAATTTTTCTTTTAATACTTACAGATAATACTTTTAAAATATTTAAACATGAAGCAAAAAAGAATTTGATACCACACATTTTGCACTCTTCTAAGATAGCAGTTACCTTGTACAGCAAAATTGCATTCACCTATTTTTGTTTCTGAACAAAAATAAAGATCTAATTAAATGAAAAACTGTAAAATGAAATTATTTCCTTAGTAAATTATTTATAGAGCCAGTTCTATGTTCCAATGGAAAAACATCAGAACAGAAATGTAATTTTTCTGATATCTCTAACTCTACTGATTTAATTAATTAGATGATTAATCAAGGCCTCTTATTTTAAGCAATGTACATAAAATACTAAACATATTTCTACACTAAAGTTATAAAGAAAATAGTGACATTTTTCCCCTAATAATTTTACTAACATTTTTCATCTAAAATACACAAGTCTCTTACAGTATTCAAAATATCAGCACTTCCGAACAGACTGCTTTAACATCTGCACATCACCAGGGTTTCCCCCAAGGATTTTTAAATGATGCCTGCCTGTGCTGAATAAAGTGCTAACTTGCACCTTGCATTTCAAACTGTGTCCTGAGCAGCCATCCAGTTGGTACAACACCAACTGAATTCCCAGAGGCTACTGTTCAATCAGGCTTGACTGCAATTATCATGTCAATATTTTGTGCTCCGATATGCAGATATGCACACATGCAAGCTGCATAATACCTTCTTCTCCATGGAATGTTGACTTATGTTCAATGTTCTGAGAATTTTTAATGAAACAGGATATTAAACTTTCATCAACTGTAGAAAATCACAATTATTTGACCTTAGATAGAAAGGTTGTACTCATGCTCTATTATTTTGTCTACTTTATCAAGTGATAGGGTGTCCACTTTCTTTTTAACTCAGAGTGACAAAATGGTAACAGCCTTCAAAAATGTGTTAATCTTGTTTACTTCCTCATTCACCTAACATTTTTCTCCTAATTTGCACAAGAGTAAAATGGTAAGGGTTATAAGAAAGCTTCTGATAGCTATTTACCACTCCTTCAAAAGATGCAAGACGTTTTTAAAATTATTTTTCAATTAACATCAGCAATCTATATTGCTCATTCATACAGCACGTTAATTATCTTTTTACATAGAAAGTACATGTCATTTTTAGTACATCTGCACATTGTCAGTCTGCGAGAAAACTAAGTCAACATGTTTAATATTTCTTCCACAATTTACTATTCATAGGATGCAGAAAACCCCAGTCTAAGTTCCTGTGATTACATTTGCAGAAATTCCTTGCCTATTCCTGATCACTTTCTCTTCAGCCATTTTTCTGCCCATTTGTACACCTTCAGACAGATGTATCTCCCCAGGAAGAACAACAACAAAACTATCAGTTCATCACTGGCACTAACATTCAGGTTGCCACTGTTTTTCAGAGTGGCCTAAAATGATAAATCAATTCTCCATCTTTCTGGAGACTTGCAAGACACAGCACGCTTAGAATTTAGGTGTGGGAAAATATTTATGTAGGGTAAACTTGCCAAATACAACTATCTGCAAGGGTATCACCTAGTGTAATACAACCCCTATTTATAATTACCAAGTCTTGTATCAATGCCACAGTTCGATCATTAATGGATCCTGGTGCATCTCCCTTCCAGTAGAAAGGAGTCAGCTAGAAGTCTTACAGGAAAATTAGAGTCAGCTGACCTGTCAAAATTTCACACATTTTAAGTGAAGTCTTAAAGGAGAGCTCGCAGTTTACAAAAATATTTCAAAACCTTTGATACTCTCATCCGAACCCCAACTCTATTTGAGTTACACATATATTTACCTTTAAAAGGTACTTACTAGCAATTTTTTTCAACTCATCATCAAAAAAAAGGAACATTTCAAAAGGCAGTGAACTAGAAATAGCACGCTCTTTACATAATACAAAGATCAATAGTATTTAAAGTAGCTGGAAAGTATACTAACATGAGTAGTACTTTTACAATGGCTTGTTTGAAAGTACCTGGAGGCTTTTACATATCCCAAAGGTATTTCTCATTTGCACAGTAAAGATAATTTTTTGTTTATATCTGACTATTAAAATGGGAATACAGTTATAGTTATCCAGCAAGAACTGCAAAGACTGCTGAAAAGTAAGTATCATTGCTGTATTACAGGAATCAACAGCACATCCATAAAAAGGTACTAACTACATTATTACAATTTTAGGATGAAATAAATAGGTGAACCTCTATTTTGGGACCACGAAGGCACTTCAAAATAGCAGACAAATAATGGAAACTTATTATGAATTCCCCCCTTAACCTTCAATTTATACCTTTTACATTTTCCTGGTTTATTTGAGGAAATATACACATATAAATATATTCCTCATATATTTACATGAGGAAAGATACTATAAGGAACTGTCTAATGCTACAAACATAACTACCGGACTGTATGATCAGTACTGCCCACTCAATTTCTCCTAATACATATTTTTTCTTTTTTCCTTCATCACACATCAGTGGTGGACAAGGTCGTAAGTGAACATTCTGTCCTTTCACACTTGCATCTTTTTGTTCCTGTCACTGTAACCTGAAGAAAGTCTGACTCTTGCTTTCATCACTTTAAAAGACAAATCCACTGGATAGTACTGTTTCCTTCATTGTATGCATGATCTAGGACACATGTGACTGTTTTCTTACATTCTGTCTGCTTCCATTAGGTAGCTGGCTTCTGATCTCTCGTCTATAACAAAGACTTCATGGGCACTGAAAATTTCTGAATTATGGAATTTTTGGCACTGAAAATTTCTGAATTATGGAATTCTTGGTGCAAAGAACACACTGAAAAACGAGGTTATACATGCACTGATGGTATGTCACACAGTCCCAATCAGAAACAACAAAAGGTTTAAACCCATTTTAATCTTTTCCTTTCCATCTCAAAACCTCCAAAGTAAGCCAGGACAAGATGGAAAACATTATCAACTTGGATAGGACTAGGTCATTGTTGTTCCTAATACAGATGAGAAAAAAAAGTCTCTAAGACGACTCAATCTGTTTTTTATCAGATTTCAGCGTAAATTTCCAATTTCCAGCTCTTGATACAACTGTGTAGAACATAGGAAAATTCACTAGAAACAGCACAGACCTGACAAGTGACATGCTTCAGGAATCATTTTGCTTTTAACTGCCACTTGGTAATGCCATCTCTTTATCCTTTAGATCCACGTATTCTTCCTAGATCAACAAAGCCAGAGAATCACTTGTCTTCAATTTTCTGGTCAGCAGTAGTAGTGGTAGTTAGCAGATTCCCTGGAATCTCAATGTATTGGAACTGAGATAAATTGACGCTGTAGCAACACAAAAATAAATTACTATTATATGGCAGGGATTAATATAAAAACTTTTCTGAAAGTATGAGAGCGTCAAGAGGAACCGCCACAAAGTTATCATTACTTAGGAAAAGATTATGGAATCATCGCATCCTAGAACCTTCCAGTTGGAAAAGACCTTTGAGATCACTGAGTCCAACCGCACCCATCATCCGCTAAACCATGTCCTTCAAAAACTCATCTACCCGTTTTTTTTAAACACCTCCAGGGATGGTGACTGAACCACCTCCCTGGGCAGCTCTGCCAGTGCCTGACCACTCTTTTGGCAAAGAGATTCTTCCCAACAGCCAGTTTGAACCTCTCCAGGTGCAACTTATGGCCATTTCCCCTTGTCCTATCACCTGTCACTTGAGAGATCAACACTCATTCTGCTACAGCCTCCTTTCAGGCAGCCACAGACAGTGATAAGTTTTTCCCTCAGCCTCTTCTCCAAGCTACACAACCCCAGTTCCCTCAGCCGTTCCTCGCAGGACTTTCTCGAGCCCCTTCACCAGCCTCATTGCCCTTCTCTGGACGCGCTCCAAAACCTCAATGTCTTTCTTATAGTGAGGTGCCCAGAACTGCACACAGTACTCGAGGTGTGGCCTCAGCAGTGCCAAGTACAGGGGCACAATCACCTCCTTTGTCATGCTGGACATTCTGTTTCTGATACAGGCCAAGATGCCATTGGCCTTCTTGACCACCTGGGCACACTGCTGGCTCATATTCAGTCAGTTGTCAGCAAACACCCCCAGGTCCTTCTCCTCCAGGCAGCTCTCCAGCCACTCTTCTCCAAGCCTGTAACGCTGCACGGCGTTGTTGTGTCCCAAGTACAAGACTCGGCATTTGGTCTTGCTAAACCTCATCCCGTTGGTTTCAGCCCATTAATCCAGCCTGTACAGATCCCATTACAGAGCCTCCCTTCCTTCAAGCAGATCAACAACTTGGTGTCATCTGCAAACTTGCTAAGGGTGTACTCGATCCCTTTGTCCAGACCATTAATAAAAATACGGAACAGGACTGGATGCAGCACTGAACTCTGGGGAACACCACTCGTGACCGGCCTCCAACTGGATTTAATTCCATTTACCACCACCCTCTGGGCCCAGCCATCCAGCCAGTTTATTACCCAGCAGAGGGTGTGCCGGTCCAGGCCAATGGCAGCCAGTTTCGCAATCAAAATACTGTGAGAAACGCTGTCAAAGGCTTTACAAAGTCCAGGTACACCGCATCCACAGCCTTTCCCTCGTCCATTAACCAGATAACCTTGTCATAGAAGGAGATCAGGTTGGTCTGGCAGGACCTGCCTTTCATAAACCAATATTGACTGGGTCTGATCACCTGGCTGTCCTGCATGCACTGTGTGATAGCACTCAAGATGATCTGCTCCATGACCTTCCCTGGTACCAAGGTCAAGCTGACAGGTCTATAATTCCCTGGGTCCTCCTTCCAACCCTTCTTGTAAACGGGAGTTACATTTGCCAGTCTCCAGTCAAGCAGCACTTCCCCAGTCAGCCAGGACTGTTGACAGATGAGGGAAAGGGGTTTGGCAAGGACCTCTGCCAGTTCCCTTAATACCCTTGGGTGTTTCCCATCCGGCCCCATAAACTTGTGGACACCTAACTGGCGAAGCAGGTATCTAAACAAGTCTTCTTGGAAGGTTGAGGGTTCACCTTCAGCATCTTCTGGCTCAGAAGGCTTGGAGCCCAGAGAACATCTTACCTGATCTTACCTGAGGCAAAGAAGACATTAAGTACCTCTGTCTTTTCCTCATCCTTTGTTATTACTATTCCCAGCAAAAGCAGGGAGGTTCTCCTTGGTCCTCCTGTTGCTTTTGATGTATTTTTTATTACCTTTTACTGAACTGGAGAAGTTAGGAGATAATATATGAGGCTGTAATTTGGTTGTGCAGAAGTCACCGGTGAAGCTGGGCTAGAATTTATTTCCAAAGCAGCAATTAGAGCATTCTGGGGCAAAACAGATGAAACTACATCAATTAAAAATACACACTATTGCTCCACGTATCAAACCAAAGACGAAGTTCAATGTTCAAAGTCACAATCAATAATTTATCCAAGACTATTCCAGGATTCTCATAGGTAAAGACAACACCTAAAAAGATGCAGTGGAAGCAATGTCTTCTTTCTTTATTCCATAACTCTGAGAAGCATAGGAAAGATATGAGAAAGATGTATAGCTTTGAGTTCACAAGAGGTTTTCCAAAGCTTTATCGTTATCCTGAAAGGAGGACATAAAAAAGGAGACAAAGCACTTCAATAGAAGTACATTGTCATGCTTTCACATAACGCTACCAATTACCAGCCTCTACAGAAAGTGCAAAGCACATACACAGATTACATCTTTACCTTCATATCTAATGGACTATTATTTCATGACCAATTTCTGTAGCAACTCTTCTGATAAGCTGAATGCTGTATTAAAAGGGTCTCACAAATATTTCCTACCATAGTAAAATAATTCAGCTTGTGATCAGCTTGTGGGCATCAAGATTGTATCTAAAAGCCCCATGTTCATTGTATCACTCAGGGTAAGGCACACATAAGTATCAATTTTTGTTCTACGTAAAGTATGAAATAATTTAAAGGAAAGGATAATTAACTACCATAAAAATAATCACAGAAATGAAGACGGATAAGCAAGGAATAGAGACTACACTTTATTTAGGTCTATGATTCAAAAATTCCATATAATTCATTATATTCAACATTATTTAAATGATGCTAACACCTCTATGCTTCAATTTGTCCTAATAACCTGATTATTTTTATACGGAACACACATTAAAAAATGTTAATATAAGCATGAATATCTTTTTCTACCTTATTAAGCATCATGTGAGCAAGCTAAAAAATCTTCCATATTGTTCAGCTATCTATAAAATGTGATTGTCAAAACAATTTTTTGATGTTTTCAATATAATTGTGCTTATATATATGTATGATATGTTTACATACATTAAACACTATATTTACATATTTTTAAAAGTTTTTTTTAATTTTTTTAGCATTTTGAAGAAATAAGAATGATACTATGACCACTGTCCTCATGAAAATATGACCAAATTTTATCGTTAAGCAAGTCAGTAAGAATACGCATTTTGCTGTAAGAGACTTTGTAAAGCTGTTCCTAATTCTCTCATATATTAAAATTACTTCCTAAATCAAAACATCTAAGTAACATGAAAGTAGCACACTCTCCTAAGAGCCAAGCTACTTCCATCTGCAGGTTAAGTGTCCCAGTACAGAGCCAGAACTCAGCTAACACCACTGTTGGTGACCGCATATGAACTCACAGGTAACAGCTGTATTAAAATAAGTTGCAGGTGCTTAGCCATCATTTTTTTCCCCCTGGATATGAATGCTTCAGAATATTAGCCATAGTTACACAATCACACTGTATTTTTGACAAAATTTTCTTTGCTTTATGCAATGCAGAAGATAGGACAACCCCATAGTGATCACACTCCCAGCTAAGGAACTTAATTCTGTATTTTCAGAAGTGAAAGAACATTTACTGATCAAGTCCACCAAGGAAAGATGCGAACAAACAAAATATGTCTTTCAAGATCAAAGCACTGAATGGGAACCCAAAGGAGCTAGTACTCTTCTTGGCTCTGTGAGGAGTTTCCAAACTAATGTTAGCAAGCTAGTTAAAGGAGCTAAAATCCACTGGTATTTTTTAAAAAAAAATCCACTTTTTCATTTTACAAAAACAGCACCTCATGACAGAGACAGAAGAGGCAAATTTTTTGACCATAAGAGAATCAAATGTTTGAGTTCTTAAACTCACTTTACGAGCTCACTCACATTCTCCTTATCTTTGGCCTATAAGCATTCTGAATTTGTAAATATTAGCATTTTAAGACAATCAATCACACACTGTGATGACTGACAAACATTTACAGCAATCAGATGACAATACGTAAGTACCATGAGGAAATCATCATCGTTAATATCCTTAGAGAATTAACAGGCAAACTGCAGACATTTCTTCCATTACCATGTCTCAACCTTTCACTTCTTTAAGGAAGCAGACAAATATAACTTATTAATGTAACTGTCATCCAACCACTTATGACACCAGAAAATGTTGTTTATCTCCTCCAGCTCCTTCAACAGAAAAGCATAACATGCAGTACATTCAGAATTTAAAAACTGAACTGCAGCACAGCAACCTCAGTGAAAACATGTTTTGAAGTATACTTCAACTCATCAAAAAAAAAAAAAGAAACTTGCAACATAATCTAGGTACTCTTGACAAAATTTAACAGTGGAATTTCTGTAACACATTTTTATAATCCTACATAGATTGCAATTTAAAAGATCAGCACTGGTTTTTTGTTTGGTTTTGATCTTAGTATCATATTAAATCTTTAAACTCACCTTTCCACAACAAAGCTGACAGCTTGAGTAAGATCTGGACTTCACTTGGCGACATTTCCAGACAGACCACACAAATTCTTTACCAGCCTTCGAAATAGGGGAAAAAAAAAAAGATAAAAATTCATTAAACATATGCTGCGCCTTTTATAGACAAAAAGATTACACTGTGCACATTCAAGACAATTACAAAAAAAACCCTCCATTCTAGTGAGAATTCTGAAATGTTATTCACTGTCCTATTAATAAAAGGCATGACAAAGTTCTCTTGAATAAACAAAGTTTTAACTATACAGAATTTTAAAGGAAGACAAAGACCTACAATCAACAATAAAAGAGTATGCGACATGACATAAGGCAGCAGCAATCAACATTAATCAAACAAGGCTACCTTTTGCTATATCAATTACTGGTACTTCTAGCAGAAGGACATAATTTTCAACAATAAATATTGAGCCTGGAATACATGCTTCATCATTGAATTTTACCATATGCAGCTCTTAGATTTTATTTCAATACAGACAGTAAATCAGTCTTCTAACATACGCTCAGCTAACCTGAATTATATAAAAGCTTTTGAAAAACTTTGAGTGAGAGCAAGAAAACTATGTTCTTTAAAAATATACTTAAAAGTTCGTGAAAACTAGTTGTCAGCTTAAAGCTCTTCCAGATTTATTTTTTTTCTGCTGCACATAAGTTTTTATTGCAATACAGTTTTATTGCTGGAAGCAATATTGGTGTAGTTATGCTACAAACTAAAACCATAATGTGTTAATTATATAAAAAATAATTTTAAAAATTTATATAAAAATGTTGGGAGGAGGCAGGAAATAGATCAGCAAAAGATGAAGAGCACAACAGGAAAGCAAAAGTAAACAAATCATGGACTGCACTAAGATCAAACCTGCTAAAAAAGCATATAAAAATTAGAAATTAAGAAGCCAAAAGCATAATATTGGCAGCTAGGTCTATTCAGCAGGTTAAAAAACTCTCCTAGTAACCACAGGAGTGTAGCTGTGTCTACCTTTTACTAGTTTTTGAATGTTGAAAAGAAATACAATTTGCGTGAGGACAATACATGACCTAAAAGGAAAACTAACCCTATTACAGTGATCCATTTTCCCCTCTTCCTTCTTCTCCCAAGATTCTGGAACCTAACAATCTACTAGGATATTGCAGCGATAGGTATCATTAGTTAACCATAACCTCATAAAAATCAGCTAAACTATAAAAGTAGTGTCTCATCTCTGCACAACTCTATCTGAACCCTGATTATCAAATGCAACAGAAGACTCAAGTTCCTCACAGGTTTCTCACTACACTTCATATTTCTGATTTCTCTTTTTTTATGAATAAGAACAGATCATACCTTTGGTCACTGTGAGACCACGACTTGAAACAGCTGAAAGCAATCGTCATCTATGACATAAAACAGTTCAAAAGAAGTACAAGTTTGACAGGCCTCAGAGGAGCCAATAAAATACTGTATGATTCGAGTAAGTCTCAAGAGTAGAAACTGCTTCTTCTATTTTTGGTAGTAAATAAAAAGAAAAAATAGCAATCAGTTTTGCCTTCTATGAAGCAACTAACAAAAAACTTTGTGTTGAAAGAAATGGGATAAAACATTTTCTTTAAAAACTCTTAAAAGTAACATCATCTTTCTTCAGCCAAATTGAGTTAGCAGTGTAGTGACTCTTTCCAAGACCAAAAATGACCCTGCTGCATGCAAGCGAACAGATAGTAACTAAGTGGATTATGGTGCACGAACACATTCAGTTTTCAAAGAAAGCTAACACCAAAAATAAGCTGCTCATCACAACTAAGAACTCAACCTCACATCGGTATCCAAGCTTTCACTCAGTAGACTTGCTGAAAGTAAGTTTAATTTCAGCTAGGAATTAAGTTAAAAGTCAAACAATGAGCATTGTATTAACTAAATTACTCAAGTCAGGCTATCCATCTCTTTATTCATTTAATAAAAAGAAGAAAGTACAACCGCTTCTCAGACAGAAACAGAAAGCAAAATAACAATGGTTTTCAGATTTGGAAAAACTGCGGCAGACTTCCAAAAAGCATTAGGATCTATATATAACACAGATACTCAGTATTTTTAGCATCTAAAAATATAATGGTTTTAGACTGGGAAAAACACAAGCAAACCCCTGCTAAATAATACCAATGGAAACATAATTTCTTTTCAATTATTTAGGAGGACAGTACATCATCAGTTCTTACACTCTAAAGGACAGCGCTCTGACTATAAGGAAATCTTTGAATGATAATGAGGGAATAGACTACTATATCTAATAAACTATGTCTAACTAATTTTAAAATAATTAATTCAAATGTCTCAGTCATCAATATGGAGAGCAGAACTGAAATAATAATAGTGCTTGAATATTTTTTCTTATTTTTAATACACTATGTATTTTTACACTAATCTACTTTAAATCATTAGCAAATTATTCTAAAGGCCATAAAGTCATTACCTTCCAGAGAAGTCCAAATATAATAAAGTTCTAGTAGTACCTCACCTGCAAATTCTCAAAAAACTTGAGTAAAACAAACAGTTTTCTAATGCTCATATATAAGCTCATGAGCTTTGTTTAGTTTAATTTTATTTGCTTGTTTAAAGGTTTGGATTTGCTTACTAGCTCTTCCCTTTATTATTCTGTATACAAGAACACAGAAGTAGCAGTTGGGGTTTCTGCTTATTTATTTACTAGAAGAGCCGAGACACATGGGATTCTGCATAACTCCAGGAAGCACTATCAAATATCACCAGACCCACTACAAGCTGTGGCAGTTGTCTGCTGGCCTACCCTGCGGGTTCCTACACACTCCAGGTCCCAGTGGGGAACAGTACAAGGCATCAAAAGAGTACAGAACAGTGCACAACTTTAAGACACATACTTCTAAGCACAGCATTCCTCCATTATAAAATAATGACAAAAAGAGAAAACTACAGTAATATATACTGACTTGTTCCTAATGAACAAATATGTGCAAAATATATACTTATGAACAACGCAACAAGAGGGAAACACTCATATCCCTCCCCTGATTTTTGCTGAGTAGCCAACAAGTATTGAGTCTCCGGCGAGCTAAACTTTAACAAGCCTCCTAAGAGGCTTTTGATAACACATAAAACATGCAGTTTCAATGAATGTTGTCTTCCTAATGAGAACACAGATAGTCAGGTACAAATGATCTCTTAATTGAATAACAGTTCAGATTAACCCCAAAGTAGCTATAAACGTTGCACAAACATACCACTTTCAAAGTTGTCCAACGAAGAGTGAAATAAAATCTAAGTTGTACTCAGGTCAGTTAAATTGTCACTACTTACATAACTATGTTCTGAGACACTTCTAACTATGCTGAAAGAACAGTAGATGATACTCCTATTGGTAGGTAGATGAAGAAGGAATGAAAAAGCCAGACTAATTTAAAAAGAAAAAACCTTGCAGTAAGGAATATTGAATGTGAATATCATGCATTAACTAAACTTCAAATAAACAGCTAAACAAAACAGGCTAAGTAGTGTCCATTTAGAACAAACAAACAAAAAAAGCAAACCAACCCCTACAACACAAAACCAAACAAAATCTTTCCCGGTTAGTTTAGAAATTACTGAAAAAACACTGGAATTTCCAGAATTGCAAAATAAAGCCATTTCAATAAATGCTGGTTACTTTTGATGATGGCAGGAAATTGTATTTAAATTTACTACTACAACCTATGACTAACCCATACAGCACTATAAAGCAATGGTGTAATTCTATCAACAAATATTCTGATCTAAATCAACAAATTTTTAGAGGAGGCTGATGGGAGACCTCATCACTGTCTACAACTACCTGGAAGGAGATGAGTGCTGGTCTCTACTCCCATGTGACAGGCAATAGGACAAGAGGTGTAGCCCTCAAGTAGGGGCTAGTAGTGTAGCATCAAGGGAGGTTTAACTAGACATGAGGAAAGGTTTCTTCACTGAAAGGGTGGTCAGGCATTGGAATGGGCTGCCCAGGGAGGCTGGCCAGTCTCCATTCCTGGAGGTGTTTAAATGACCAGGCGATTCTATGATTCTGATCCAAGATTTTCACCCAGAGCTTCCATCTACTGTAGTATTAGGTATATTCACAGGTTTTGGACAAACAATTTCTCTTTCGATTTACCTTCAATATTTTTGCATGTACCATATGTTTCTGCTCACCTCAGTAAAAAATATTTGTATTTCTGTAAATGCAAACAAAAGAGTCCTAAGTGACCTTTCAACTGAAAGAATAAGGACACAAATTATTTAACAGCTTCTTCAAATACATGTTACCAAGAAGAAAACCCCACATTATCTGCAGTTAAAAGTCTGTGAACCTTATTACTTAAAATAAAAGTTTACACACAAATGTACAAAATTTCTCATTATGACAGTAAAAAAAAATCAGTCAGTGAATGGTAAATTACCATAAAATGTGACTTACTTCTTTAAAATGCCAAACATTTTAATAGCTACAACTGTTTCATTTACATCTATAAATAATTAAGCATTTTGTATAACAGAACAAGTATCAGCCAGAAATTGTTAGTTTTAAAATGAAAAGTTCAAATAGCCATTTTAAGCTCTTGGCACAATTATTGAACTTCATAAGGCTGTTTCCTGAATGGTCTTGAGAGCCAAACAATTTCTTCCAAAAAAGGGCTGCTTAGACTGCCTGAACTTGGCACAGAAAAACACTACAGCTGTCAAGACCTGGGATGTATCAATCTTCAGGATACCCAAGGAACTTCCAGCCCACTCTAGTGTATGTTAACAGCTCAAGAGGTCAGCAAGACTGTACCTTGAACAGCTGAGAACTTATATACACACAAGGCAGTATGCAGATGTCATTTGAAAGTTAGCGAAAATTACTCATTAAAACTAAGATTATTCACAACACATCTAATGTCAGACAGACCCTCATCCTGCAATCCTGTTTGTATGCCAGAACTAAAGAATGATGCAAGAAAAGAACACGAGCACAGTGCATATCCCCTGAAAAGTTGGATTTTCCCTCAGCCTACAGTGGAAGTAACTGTAGTTTATCATCATACTGAAAAACATACAGAAATGAAGAGTACCTTAACAGCATCAAGCTCAGAAGGCAAGGACAAATACAAGATGAGTCAGTTACAAAGGTTATATGGTATGAATAGCAACAGCAGAAGTATCTGCTTGCAAAGGAAGTGGTGAATTAATTGAACATTAGTGTAAGTCACAAAACAGAATCCATCTGGCTAACGAGCAGGTAAAGACAAATGTTATTTAAACAAAAATAATTTATTTTCCTTTTGGAAGAGATATCCAACCATAAACACTGCTCTGGACATTGGGCATCGAAAGTATATAAAAAACTATCAATATTGCATAATTACTTGTCTAATGGAAACTTAAAAGTGACCTATACATAGAAAGTTTTGAGTCTTTCTGAACTGCTTTGTAAAGGAGAATAACACGGCATTCTTTTAAAGTAATGATACTGAACTGCCATAGGAAAAGCTTTTAAATTAGCAGTGACAGAAGTGTCGAAACCATAAGCAGCATCTCTTTTTTCCTCACAGAAAAAAACATATAACTCAACAAACAACCTTTTCCCATCCCCAACTCCGACTCCCAAAAACTGACATTAAAACACAGGATACAAACACACAGTTTTTCAGTCAGTAGATGCCCCCCAAAAGGAAAATGAAACAGCTGAGAGGGCAGAAGGTTTACTGTTAATTTTTAGTAGGAACTCTGCAGTAATCAGATACTGACAGTATTCTGTATTATGAAGTGAATATTTAAATACAAAGTGAAATATGCATGACTGTCAGGCTGAAAAAATTCATATGGATATGCAAAATACCATAAGGAATTGAGAAAAAAAAATCACTAAATATAGCTGCTATAAGCATTGAAACACCTCCAAGAAAACTGTTAATATGGATTGGTTTGGACTCTCCTAACATCTAGTGTACTTCTAAATGAAGAGTTCAAGCCTTTAATCAAGCTGACATATACACTTTACATGCAAGCGACAGACTTCTAAGCTTACACTGTCGTACGCTGCTGGTGCAGACTCTCTTGATCCTGCTGTGCCAGTGTTTCTTTGTGATTTCCAGTCACGTACTATATTCCCAAGTAAGAGGTATTCTCTCTACAACTCACCCAGTCCTGCTGGGTAGGTATCACAGTAGAGAACACTCTTACACTCTACAGAACCTATCTTTGAGATGCTACGCTTTAAAATAAACTAAAGTCACTAGAAGGTACGACTGACCAGTACATCCCAAGACTACTCCGTGTTATACGTAATAGGCTCTAAAGATAATACCACATTATATTCAAGTTCACAAAAGTCACTCAAATACAGAATGCATTGTTACATATCATTGCCAGAGATCTGTAAGGCATCTGTATGTGACCCTACCAGACTGATGACTTTGAAACATAGCATCAGCAAACAAGTGTATCTTTCCTTTTTCCTCTCAAATTCCTGGACGTTCCAGTATCAGGAATATGCAACCAATACGGAATTTTATACTAGAAAAATAGTTTAAAATATCTTCCAACCACGATATTCTATTTAAATAATTTCCTGTTCTCTCATCTCTATTGGTAGTTTTGCCAAAAAATACTTCTGAATCAAAAATGGAAAAAGATAGTAGTGCTTTACTTACACATGTACGTACAATATAAAAAACTGTATACACCTCCACCTCCTAAAAAAGACTGTACTCTCAGAACTCTGTTGAAAGTAAACAGGTACAATAAAAGTAATATAATTTATTGCGTTAAAATGTAGATGCAGTAAGTGGTGTAACAACAATGCTATATAACTTATAGTAAAAGATGTTGCCATTACACAATTTTAGATTAGCCTATCAGCGTTACAAAAAAGACAGCAATGCACTTAACTGAATAATTCTATTACATGTTCTTAATTGACACAAATAACTGACTCATTGAGACATCAATGGACAAGAAATACAAGATGATATTTCCTTGTCCATCATGACATAGTCGATGAATTAACATAATTTAAGTTAGATCAGTACCATAACAGGAGGGCAGGACTGAAATAAACACGTATCAAATGACAGAGAAAAGTTATCAAATAGACATCAACAAACAATGCCACCCTCACTGAAAAGTTAAAAATAAGACTTAATTTGCTTGTTGGTGAACGCACGGTCAGGGCTCCATTCACTGGTACAGCTGTTACACCAACAATTGTTTTTTTTCTGAGTACTCAACATTGAAAACACTTGGTTGATTTAAGAATTGTTTTCAAAGAGAAGGTGATATGAGAAAGCAAAGAGTTCAGTTCCAGAGTTAAGGGTTTACTTTAATCCCTGTATAGAACAAGGATAGGACAACTCACCTCTGAGCTTTCCTTTCAAGCTATAGATATTCAACCTACTTCAATTAAAACTAACCATAAATCTCCGAGATGATCTGGATGGAAGATGCATAGAATGGAATAGGGCATGAATTTTCTAAGATACATAACTGTTCTTAGCAAGTGCTACAATTCTAAGAGTTATTTTAAGACTTCAATTATTTATTTGAGAGCACAGGATAATCTATAGGCCTCAGAGTTAGCTTTTGTTTAAATGTAATACTCTGGATTAATAGAATCATAATGTATTTGCGATTTTTCAATGCATTCCTGTATTCTCAAATGCATAAGTAGTTTTATTTTACCGACAATATAACTATATATGTACATTTGGATACAGTCATTCTGAGTAACCAGGAGTAATCGAGCAGAATTTGGGTTCATTACATCAACTCTGCCTGAAATGAATTCGTAGTTCTTTCTAAATCCTGTCAAATGGTAGACAAATAGGAAAGTATTTGCATATCTTCTACATCATGAGTTAAGCTGAAATAGTTGAAATTTAATCACAGCAAAGAACAAGATTATCTCAAGTCATTCTCTAAGAACAGTATGCCTCCCTCTAAACCAAAATATAGTCTGATTGGAAAACCAGACCCTGCTGCAGTCATTTTCCTCTGGGCTGAATCTGTAACTACACTGCATATGCAAACATCACAGCAGATTCTAGAGGCATCCTCATTGCAGTTGGAGAAATTACAAGAAGGAGCAAGAAACAAAACTTACTTTATTGAGAAACAGCAATGCTTTGTTGTTTCCATAAAAGTTACCTTTTCACTCATTCCTACTTCATGGCAGTCAAAAGTCCCTAACGACTGGAAGAAAGGGAGCTATATCCAGAGAGTTACAGTTATTGGCTCCATGTCCAAATGGAAACCCGTAACGAATGCTGTCCCTCCAAAGTCCATATTGGAACCAATACTGTTCCATATCTTCAGAATGAAAAACAGCGGGATTGAGGGAACGCACCCTCAGCAAGTTTGCAGATCACACCAAGCTGAGTGGTGCAGTTTCTACACCAGTGGGAAGGAATGCCATCCAGAGGGACATTGACAGGCACAAGGAGTGGGCCCATGCAAAGTTCACAAGGTTCAACAAGTCCAAGTGTAAGGCACTACACCTAGGTCAGGGAAACCCTTTATATCAACACAGGCTGAGAGATAAAAGGATTGGAAAGAGTCCTGTGGGGAAGGACTTGGGGATATTGGTGGATGAAAAATGAGTATGAACTGGCAACAGGTCCCTGCAACCCAGAATGCCAACCATGGCCTGGGCTGCATAAATAAAAACATGGCCAGCAAGGCAACGGAGATGACTTTCCCTCTCTACTCTGTTCTCATGAGAACCTACCTGGAACACTGAATCCAGCTCTGGGGACTCCAGCATCATGATGACAAGTCCCTACCAGCTCAGGTCCGTAGCAGGGTCACAAAAATGATCAGAGGGCTTGAACATCTTTTCTGTGAAGAAAGGCTGAGAGAGTGGTGGCTTTTCAGCCTGGAGAAGAAAAGGCCCCAGAGGGGGCAGACTTTCAATACCTAATGGAAGCCTATAAACCAGACACTTTCTACTGAGGCCTGTAGTGACAGGAAAAGGGGGAACAGTTTTAAACTGAAAGAGTGTAGATTTAGGAGCACTGGAACAAGGTTGTGGATGCTTCCTCATTGGAAGTGTTCAAGGTCTGGCTGGATGCAGCTTTGAGCAACCCGATCTACTAAAGGATATCTCTGTGAACGGCAGGGAAGCTGGAACTAGATGATCTTTAAAGGTTCCTTCTAACCCAAACCACTCTGTGATCCTCACACCAAACTCTAGATTTCCCTCCAAATGCCAGGGCAATTTGAAATACTCATGCACAGACAAACTGTGAACAGGCAACTATTTTTATGAAGTGCAAAAATACTATTTTTTTTAAATCTCACTCTCAGTTCACCTTCAGTTTTACTCAAATATTCCAAGAAAGTATTTTTCAGAAGGGAAGACCATGTGTAAAAATCATTCTAGTTAGCCAAAATTTGTCAAAATTAAAAAAAGTAAAAGAAAAACTTAGCTATACAAAATTACTTCTGCCTATAATACATAAAAAGACGTTTATTAACAGCACCTATATTTATCAGACTTATGTGATTTAGACTCCTTATAGCAAAATATAATAGTATAAAATAACAAAAAACCTACTCAAAACCCTAAGTAGCTGGCATCCCTTGGCACCAATAAATATGTAGTCTTGGCTTAATTACTAATAAAAGAAATCAGTATTTAGTGAATGGGAGCATTAAATACATTGCTCTATTTTGAAAGAACAGTATGGGTACCAACAATTTGTCCAGAAAACATACTAACACACCTGAATTCTCATACCGGTAGTATTTAAATTTTGGTCACAAAGTCAGAGGTCTAAGAACTTAGCTGACATAAAAACACATTGCTGAGGAGGAGCTATGACTTTTTTTTTTAATTTAATATTTGTTTCAATTCTCAGTTATTGATTTAAAATTATTTCTAATACGTACAATCAACATGCACTTCAAAACTATTCATGTACCATGAAACAATGCTATGTTTTGTTATTTAATATACTCTTTATATTTGTTACTTATTAATAAAGTGTTTGTGTGCAGGAGGGTGTTAAACTGCTTCTAAATCAATATTATTATGGCTACATAAGACTTTCAATAGGTGTCCTGGATATTAAATCAGTCCACTATGAAACAATGCATCTCTTTTTCCCCCTAATTTCGTAAGATCTTTATAGCAATCCTATTTGTCACCAATACTGGTGATACCAAACAGAGTATTTTACATTCTTCCCTGACCAATAAATGATCAAAACAAGACAGTCTAGCTCCCCAAAAAGAACTGCTCTTTTTTCTGCAAACATAAAGACCAGAACAAGTCTATGCACAGCTTTTCACAGTGAGCAGGAAACACAAAATATGAAACAAAGCCAGCAGCAGCTGAAGGCCCTGTCACTCCACTCTCCACAAAGTGACAGTCCACCTTCTCGGTTCTTCTTCTACCCAGAAAAGCTTACGCATACACATAGTCCATTCACACAGACTCTACAATTCCTGACAATGAAGAGAAGCAACAGTTAACAGCAACTACAGGAAGACCTCTTCCTTCCCCATTTGTATTTATCACCTTTGACAGAAACAGGTGAATCTGCTGGAGCAGAACACTTACAGATAGATTGCCGATCAGTTTATAACTTTTTGAGTAATGGAGAATTTATATTTTTTAATCTATAAACTGCGTCTGTAAACTGAAAAACATAAGCAGCAGTACGGTTTCTTTGATTGAACATAGTCTGAAGACTGCTAGCAGCTGACAGACTGCGCCTCCTGAGATAAAGGTAGAAACTGCAGAGTACCATACAATGGTGTACTGAAAAGACTTGTTACTTAGTTACAGCTACATACACCTATAAATTACTAGAAGAGCAAAGGAGCAGGCATTGTAACACTCATTGACAGGAGAAGCACTGGCTCAAAAAAATAAAACTCCAAAAGCTCCCTAAAACACATACATAAAACTGCAGAAAAAGAGACAGGCACTCTTTGTTATTGCAGAACCACAAAGTTAGAAAGGAAGTTCTCAATTAGGAAAATATCACCTTATCTTTTTTAGCAAAGAGAAATGCCACATTATCTTTGAAATCAAAGCTGCAATGAATAAAATTAAGATTGTGGTATTTTTTTAAACTAATTAACAGGTAAATTTTCAAGACATGTTTGAAACCAAAACAACATTTTCAGCAAATAAGGACAGATATTTTAGGCTGGAAAATACAAAATGAAGCTAATCAAACCAAGGTCCTTTTGTGACTATCACCAACAGCAAAAGTAAAACCAAAGGACATGTGCTTACTTCTTCCAACTCTCCGTATTTCCAGCTATATAAGACACTCAAACGGATGTGGAAAACCCTGTCCCAATTCAAATACCTTTTACAAAGTGAGGATTTGATGAAGTTTCCCACCCAGGGATACTTTAAAGAACATTTTCTATATTTTTAGTTACAGAATAGGGGGCATGAAAGCATTTGCAGTTCAGCAGTTAAGAGACTGAGAACTAAGACAGCAAAAACATACATTCTGCTTGAGGAATGCACATTATTTGGAACAAAAGGAAATATCTCACTCACCCCCCGCAAGAAAAAAGTACTGTAAGAAACCAATCACAGAATATGCTATAAATCAATTCTTAATCTATAAAGTGACCAGGTGGTTTAAAGAAATACACAAGACTAAAGAGAAAGCACATGAAGAAAAATGCTCTTGGGCCAGCAACTCCACTCACAGAATGAGCTTCCAGAGACAGCAAATCATTCCCGTTGCAGAAAAAGAGAAACACGCCACTCAGATTTCCTCTACCAGGGGCAACCATGCCTGCAAAACTAGCACTTCCATCTCCCCTATAAAATACACAGTCACAGGAGAAAACAAGACGGAGGTAAAACACACACCAGATCTTTAAAACAGCAAGTAGAGTCAAAAACTCCAGGGAGTAACAAAAACACGTGCTGAAGATTCTCCATGGAAGGGTCTTAAGATATTAAGGTGGTAGACTGCATCATTGAACCCTAAAACAGAATGCAGCAGTTAAAGCAAGTAACAGAAACTAGCTGTGTCATAACTTACTGTTTGACCTTTGTTGTCTCACTGTCCCCCAACAATGTCAAGACAGTCACAGAAATGGAAAAACAACGTCCTGAAAGAAGCAAAAACTAAAAAAAAAAAATTCCTTTCAAACACGTGTTTTCAGAAAAACTACTCCATTACTCAAGTAATTCTCAAGTAAATTTAGGAGGACTACTGAAATTAAAAGTAATTTAATGATTATCAAAATAATACAATGCGCACAAACCAACAATTTTCCCCAAACAGCATAATACAAAGCAAACCAACTTTCAATTTACGTTTTACTTTCTCAGCTTTATACAAATCCACATAGCAGACAATTTGGGAGCTTCCAGTAAGACTCAGGAGCTTCATTATCCAGAGAAGACTTCCATATATTTATCCAACGGACTCCATATCATCAATGGACTCCAGTTCCAAGTAGACAGACTGTGTTTTGGAAATGTGGTTTATAATAAAATTAATATAATATTCTAAGGAAGTACGGAGAAGCAGAAAAGTGGCATATCTTTTTCAGGTGTCAGGTAACTGTTGGATATATACATCTCTACTTCTACAACCTTTTTGAGTGTTCCCTAGAATCAATTAAAACTTTCAGCCTCAATCGTTCAATAAACATGGGGGGTGGCGGGTAGTGTTAAAAAAAAATCCAAAAGGCTAACACCTAAACAAATACTTGAGGCTAATTCTTTAGTTCCGATACACTGTTAAAACTAGTTTTCAGTTCGGAAGTCTCTTTTGAAAGTGCAGCTTAACTGTGTGCGAATGTAACATGATCATAAGAAAAAAAAGCTTAGGCAATTTTATCCATTTGCTGTATTAAAATCTAACACCCTCTCACTAATCTCTTTTTTTTTAAAAAAAAGAAAAGACATTTATGTAACATTTCTATCCAAAATGCCTGCTAAGGTAATCTCTAAAAGAGACAACCCTACCCCACAGAACAGCATATAAAACAAGGAAAACCTTAACAGAAGTTGAAATATACTTACTGTGAGGGTTTCCACATACTGGCACAGGTTGCACTGAGAGTCTGCAGTCTCCAATCATGGAAATACTCAAAACCTGACCAGACACCACTTTGGGCAAACTAATCTAGGGTTAGCGTGGTATAGATGTTCTTGAAAGGACCCCTTCCACTTAAACAGATTCACGATTCTGACTAACAAGACCTACAAATGTTAGGTGACCACTTCCGACAAGAATCAAAGATGATATTACACCAAAACGAAACAAAGTCACAGTAGATTAAATATAATTTCACTAAACAAATTAGCTAGTCAGTAAAAACTTTTTTTTTACATGAAATAGGAACTCAAAATGGATTAACCATCCCTGAATAATTTTATCAGTTTACTTGTAAACTAGTTGAAGCATCTTAGTTGGTCTATTTTATTTCTCATCCAAATTCAGAGTAACCCAAGAAACTTAAAAAAGGTTATGTACATAAATCCTACTTTGGAAATGCTGCATAACTGACTAAGTAATCAACTCTTTTACTCGCTACAACCTATTTTACCCCTTCTTCACACAACATAAACATGCTTAAACATGTCTCTTAATTTATTGATGGATTAGTAAAATGGTAAAGTATGGAGATGACTATACTGTAGAGCTTTCAAAGAAGCAGCTCTGCTTATGGATTTTATTAATTTTATTAATAAACTGAAATAAACCCTGAAGACCTGCATCCCCTGTTGTTATAAGGATGGTATGTATTGGATTCCACCTAGAGCTGGAGAGATTACTCCAGAACACTGACTTGGTTCTGTTTTCAAGTGCAAGAACTACTTTCATGCTCTTTTTCACATGCTTGCTTCCCTCCCAGAAAACTATCTGATCTGATACAAGACAAAGATACAAGAATGGCAAGATAATATGCATGAAACTTAAAGACATTTAAAAATATTTTCTGTTTGCTGACTTCAAAGTGATTGGAATGGGTTCATTGAGGAACGAGTAGAAACGCACCCGTAATTGCATGAATCTAAAGGGGAAAAGAGATACTTAACTACAATTTGTGAACATCAAGTTACACTACCAAAGTGATTAAAAATTCAGATTTGAACTGTTTACTTCAAAGTTTCTATTATTTATAATGTTCTTAAAAAATATTTTAGGGTACTACGTTTCAGTAATATATAATTTATGTTCAACTAGCAAATTAGCAGAGCACTGGGTCTTCCTTCTGCCTCCACCAAGCTTTGTCTGATACTGCACATTTGCATACCAAGAAGAGGAAAGTAGCTAAATTATCATTATAGTTTTCTAAACTTCTCCCACAAGACATTAAAAATATCCCCAAACCATTCATTGTTCAGTATTTCTACACAGGGTTTTCATAGACAGCTCCTTTTTCCCTCAGATCTCCTATGTAACAAGTTTTTGCAAGAAGCCAGGATTCTACCCTCAGCAGAAATCCAATGCCAGTTGTCAGGTGTAACAATGCTGCTTGAAGTAACAAACCTCTACGAACTCTAAAGCAGACACTATTTTCTGTTCACAGATATGACGACATCAGCCCAGGCCATCGAGGTTTTAACCAGTGTGTCCCAAAAGAAAATATTGTTTTGGCTATCGGTAAGTAAGAAAGCAACCAAAGCATTAGACGTCACCTTCCTCTCTGCTGTATCCTTTAGGTGTAATACACTTGTTTGACAGAGAATTAGCATAGATTTCTATGACAAGACCTCATATTACTAACATTTGTTATTTTTATGAAGCATACCTATACATAACCAATGAAAGACCAACTGGAAAAAATAAGTGATGTGTATCTGTGAAGGGAGGTCGCAAGAAGAACTTTTGCAAGTACAACCACAATTATTCACAAAGACGTCCCTCCCAGGAAGGGTCGCAAGGTTGCTTCAGTTCCTACATTTCTATAAAGGCCCTCCATTTCTTCATTTTTCCAGGAGTTGCATAAGACAGCATTGCAGTACCCATGCCATTATGACACCAAAAGCGCATATCTTACCTAACGTTAGACATTATCATTTCTCAAAGAACAGAGTCTGGAGAAACACTGTTTGAAAAGAAACCATGGGGGTTATACAGCCTGTATCAGAGGGACACTATGTCTAACTTCAAAAACTACAGTTACCTAAATGACACTTTCCCTTAAATCAAAACATTCGAATTATACTTTTTGCACTTCTTGCATCAGTTAGATGTCAAGCAAATAAATGTGGCTTCCTTTGGAAAGTGCATGGGGGGTGGAAATTAAAGAAAGAAGCCTTCAGGCTAACTGTTTCTGAGCCAGAGAAGGGCAACAAAGCTGGTGAAAAGGTTGGAGAACAAGCCCTACGAGAAGCAGCTGAGGGAATTGGGGTTGTTTAACCTAGAGAAAAGGAGCCTGAGGGGAGACCTTATCACTCTCTACAACTACCTGAAAGGAGATTGTAGGGAGGTGAACACTGATCTCTTCTCCCAAGTGACAGGTGATAAGACGAACTGTAATGGCTTTGAGCTGCACCAGGGGAGGTTCAGACTAAACATTAAGAAAAATTTCTTCACCGAAAGGGTTGTCAGGCACTGGCACAGCTGCCCAAGGAGGTGGTTGAGTCATTATGCCTGGACGTGTTCACCAGACAGGCACACGAGGTGCTGACGGATCTGGTTTAGTAGTGGACTGGAATGGCTGGACTCGATCTCAAAGATCTTTACCAACCAAGCAATTCTATGATCCTGTTTTATGCCTCTATTGTAAGCCCCGCCGCCGGGCGCCAAGCCGGGCTTGGAGGCCGCCGCCCCCCAACAGGCGGGGGCCGCCCCCCGCCCCGGCCTGTGCGCCAAAAGCGCCGTGGGTGCTGGGGCGAATCGCCCTGCCCGGGGCTCTGCTGCCCTCCCCGAGCCTGTACCGCGGGCGTTCGGAGGGACCGGAATGCGAACAGCAGCCGCAGAGGGACACGTCCAGAGGGGTCCTCCCCGCTCCCCGTACCTGACAGCGGCGCAGCTCCTCCACCAGAGCCCGCAGCTCTTCCTCCAGTGCCGTCACCCGCGGCGCCGCCGCCTCCGCCCGTCCCGCAGCCATCGCCGGCGTCATAGAGAGAAGCCTCGGCCCCCCCGCGCTAGGCCGGCGAGGGGAGCAGAGTATGAGGGAAGCCGCTGCCCACCCCCCTGCTCCTGGGGGAGAGGGGAGACAAACGGTGCCGTGAGCCACGCAGATGAAAACTTTCCCGGCCGCACTAACCGCGCGAACGTGCGCCGGAAACCGCAAGAGAAGGAGGACGCGGTGCAATGACGTCACACAGCCACCGCCCCCCGGGCGGCGGGAAAGGGGGCGAGAGGCAGGTTTGAATTTACCCGCCTAGGCGGCCGGCGCCGCGCATGCGTCCTGCGTCCTGCGCGCGCCGGCGGCGGCGCTGCGAGGCGGTGCGGAGGGTCCTTTCCACTCGCGCCGTTCGACGTGATGCCGAGGGGCGAGGGCAGCGGCTGGGGAGGGAGAGTTGTGCGAGCAGCTGCCCGCGGGTGCGAATTGAACCCTACGTCCTGCTCGCGGTGCGGGATGAGCCGCTGCTTAGCCAAGGGGTTTAGCACACGCTTGGAAATGTAGCCCTTCCAGGGCCGCATGAATCCCAGAATGCCCTAAATTGGAAGGGACCCACAGGAATCATCAAGTCCAACTCCTGCCCCTACACAGTGCAATCCCGACATTCACACCATGTGTCTGAGACCATTGTCCAAATGCTTCTGGAATATTGTCAGGCTTGGAGCTGTGACTGCTTCCCTGGGGAGCTGTTCCAGTGCTCACCAGCCTCTGGGTGAGGAACCTTTTCATAAAACCCAACCTAACTTTCCCCTGGTACATCTTCCTGCCGTTCTCTCGAGTCCTCTCACTGGTCACCAGACAGACGAGATCAGTGCCTGCTCCTCCTCCTTCCCTTGTGAGAAAGTGCCACGAGGTCCCCCTCAGTCTTCTCCAGGCTGAACAGACAACTGATTTTGGCTGTTCCTCCTGCAGTTTCCCCTCTAGACCAGCTTTGTGGCCTCCTCTGGGCACTCTCCAGTAGTCCGAAATCCTTTTTTATACTGTGGCACCCAAAACCTACTTGAGGTGGGGGCACACCAGTGCAGGAACCACACCGGGAACACCCAGAGTTTTTTCACATCTGCGTTGCAATACTGGAGATGTGCGAATGAACAGTGCAATTATTTCTGGGTTCAATATTTTCTTCAGGCTGCACTGTATTTTTATAGAATCATAGAAGGGTTTGGGTTGGAAGGGGCCTTAAGGAGCTTCCAGTTCTAACCCCTCTGCCATGGGCAGGGACACCTCCCACCAGACCAGTCTGCTCAAGACCCCATCCAAGCTGACCTTGAACACTTGGGCAACCTGTGCCAGTGTCTCAGCACCTTCATCATGGTGAGATACTTGCTGAATTCAAGAAGAGCCAGCAACCTGGTTTTAGGTTATATATTGATAGCACTTTAGGATGCACAAGCACTCAACCATCACTGACAAAGGAAAATTAGCTATATTTATTTCCAAAATTGGACCGGAGAGCCTCCAACTGAAAGCTGAGAAAGATATGGAAGATCTTAACTGTTACAGTACATTAAATATTTGGGCTAGTCCTGATACGTAAATGTGCTGGATTTAAGATGAGAAAATGCAGAGTATTTGGTTTTAAAATAAAGGATTTAATGGTGTTGCCAAAGCAAATCTATGCTTCTTTCTTGTAGCCTACATGGAAAGGAAAATACTCATATAAATACTAGAATTGTTCCCAAACATGTGAAGACAGAATCTGAAATGTGAGGTCAGGACTTCTTTTTAGCCTGGAAATAAGCACCAATTTAATTGCATTTTGCCATTGCCAGTATTTTGCAATAGGAATATCATTTGTGTTTTTACATGGAAGTATGGAGTTTTTTCGCCCTCCATTGTAACTTCTGCACAGACTTTGGAAAAATTGCCCTGACTATACCACTATGACAAGAAATAAATGGTTTCTTGGTGTGCATGCATAGAAGCGAAGAACATTTACTTATCGTCGGAATTACAACCTACATTAAAATATCTAATCCTTCCAATGGTAGTAATGACAAAAAGATTCCAGCATCCTTTGTGGTCTTTGCCCGTGAAAGTTGTTTTTTGATATTGCCTTCTCAGAAGAAGGAAATTGCTATGCTACTCAAGGCACTGTGTAATAGCTATATACAAATATCTGTTTGTGTACCTTTTTATATAAAAGTATTTTTATTATACCTGCCACTGTTATCTGTGCAATTAAAAATGTAAACTTGAAGGTGAGAGACCAGAGCTGTGTAGTCTCTGTCCAGTTATATAGAGATGTAAGGAGATGCAATAATTACCTGATCAGTACCATGTCTCTCCTTAGAACATCCTTTATAATTTTTATCGGTGTTTCTTTCTCCTTGCATATTGCATCATCTCATATTTGTGATCTTACACTTCCAATTAATTATTTTCATTCATAATTACACGTTCCATTTAACCACAAGGACCTCCCCATCATAATTCTGAAGCTTACATTTAACCTTATTCTTTGCTTTAAGGCGGTTTTAATTCTTTTTTTACCTTAAATTATCCAGTCACTATGTAATATGTAGCCTTCACTTTTTCCATATCCCCACCTTTTAATAACTGTCTTTTTTATTATTCATCAGTTCCCTAGTATTTTTATCATTGTCCCTTTGACCGTTTGTTCCGTATTACATGTGGGCAACAAGAACCTAGCCTTACTTAAAAAAAATATGCTTGGATTAACTGCTAAATAACTATAACGACTAAATGGGATTTAAAAACATTTTTCAAGTACAAGGTCGTTCAAAGTTTAGCTGAAGAGTTTCAAGCATTTCAGGGTCTTGACACAACATGAAACAGAAGGCCACAATCCCTATAACTTTACAACTTAAAAGAGAAATTTGAGCATTTGCTGTTTCTGTAGACACAACGTGTTACCACTATAAGCATACAAGCAATATTTTCCCATAACCAGATACTTATTTTATGGACATAATATTTTTTTAATACAGTTTAATAATCTTCAAATTTGTTTTTCAGAGCTTTCGTAAACTTGCTCTCTGTGTAAAGTTTCCATTTATTAACCCAAATAGCACTCACGATAATTATTAGAATATTCTAGAAAACATAAAACATACAGTTGGCAAGTTTTGATGAACTGAGAAACACCTTATCTTGGAGAATTTTGTACATCATCTTCCTCCCAAATCTTTGCATTTTTAGAACACCATTTACAGCTGTCAAATGTATGAGAATGTTAGGTTGAATTCTTCCAAGTGTGAATATTTCCCTTTGGATTTCACTTTTTTTTTCCAAATGAAACAACATGCAATTTGAATTGTATCAACACAAGAAATTTTCCTAATACACAACTGTTGAGTAAGCATGTGCTTTTTCATGGATTTTCTACTTGTAAACATTATATTAGAAATGTATTACACAACTGAAATCTAGTTGCTGGGGCTTCTGTCACAGTGTCTGTGAAAATTACAGAAATAGAAGTGCTCCCTGAAGTTGCTTTGGTGGCAGGAAGTGTAGATTTTTGGTTGTTTCTTCTTTTAAAGTTGTGAAATTCCACATCTTTCTTTGAAATGCGTCCATATTACAAATATGTTGCAGTTAGTCCTGATCACATCATTTCTTTTTTCTGTTTATCTGTTTCCTCCCCTTATCTAAATATGAAACAACATACTGCATTGCTACTTATTTTACACATAATACACTCTATTTACGTAAGTGTGTAATAGTGCATTCTCATTTTCTCATTTTCTTTTAAAGAAAATATATCATTACTATTCTGATTTTAGTTAGAAATGTTAATATTTTCAGCTAATGAATTTGCATATCTCGGAGTTTTTGTTGACTGCTCTTGATCATTACAAGTAGTTTGGTAGGAAACAGCATTGTCAGACAGGTACTTTGAGGAAGATGCTTTTCAGCAAAAGAATCCAAAATTACTGAAATTATATCTAGCAGTTTTTGGCAACATCCTCCATATTTTAGTAATTTATTTGTTTCTTAGGAACATATTATAACCCTAGAAATGTGTTAGATCTTGTTTAGACAATGAATTCAAAACATACATCCAGTCAAGGTATCTGGTGGTTTTGCGATGTGAATTTGTTTTCAGGGGTTTTTTTTTCAACTGACTAGCTATAAGCCAGCTTATCTGTACATTCAGAGCTACACGGGATATTCTCTTCACCTTTGTGGTAGCTGTGAGTTGCAGCAGGAACAGTTTTGGAATGTAAATGTGGCAAGATCTGCAAGGAGAAGTAGTATCTTGTATTAAACCAGCTGTCATAACTGGAACAACAGGCAAATTGTTTAGAAGGAACAAGTTGGTGAAACAAAAGTATTTGACAAAAACTACCCATTTTTTTCTAAATGCATCTAATAAAACATACTACTTCAGACTTCATTCCTACTACTAAAATATATTCAATTCAGTTTGCACAGTTCAGAAATCAGAGCTGGAAAAGCTTAGCACAGGAGCCTAGAATCATTGACAGAGGGACCTGGAGTTCCACTGGTAGCATGACTAACTTTTCACTCAATGGAAAGAAAATGTCATTTTCATCTCACAAGCTGAGAAAAATGTAGGAGAGGTCTGATCTTCCCCTCCTACAATTTATCAGAATTACTAGGATATGGTTTTGTGGTGGAGTTTGCTTTGGTTTGCTGCATATTTCTCCGCCACACCCTATGTCTTGTATGTAGGGTCATTATATAAAAATCAATGAGATAAACAGGTTACGTCTCCCAGGGTTGCTACATGATATTGCCTGAGAGCTTGGGAGTCACTCTCCCAGTTACCTCTGCCACCTGGAAGATTTTGATTTTTCATTGTGTTTTAAATAAGATCACAGACTGTGGCACCTACACCCTTCAAGGCAATTTAAAACACAAACCACTAATATTATATAAATTAGGGCTTATCAGTGGAATAAAGCACTGAGGAAGGAGGTAGTTAACAGTGTCCTGGATGTGGGGATGATTTTCCCTCACCCCATAGCACCTGCCAGCAACATGAGGCATAGAGGGAGGGTCCAACAGCTGGAGGTAATTAAGAGGAGGAAGCAGATTTCAGAGTTTGGCTGTCCTGGCAGAGGGAGATGGGTTTGTGTTTGCGGTAAGATGAGGAGATGGGTTTAGCTGAGTTTTGGGAGTTGATTGTTTCTTCATTAATTTGTTTCTTAGTGAAATTAAACCCCAGGAAGGAGTTCAGCTGTGACCTTGCATGTGGTGCATAGCCTGTGTCAGAGACTAACTGGGAGAGTCAACTGGTTATGGAAGGGTTGTATGGAAAATGAAGAGTACATGGCCACCCAGGCTCAATGAGTATGACATGATATCCTTCTTAACCCTAGGAGGGGTTGCTGGTAGGGGCAACACAGTCCACGACCACCCAAAACTTTGTAGAGTGTGCAGAGGACACAGATGAGACTCTCCCTTACCCTAGGGATGGCAGCTGTGAGCATACACCTACACATCCTCACTCTTCCCGACTCATTGCATTCATACACATGCATACAACACGAAAGCCACAAATGTTTGCAGGCGCTTCAGAATCTACTCATTTTGAATACTAGAAATCAGTTTTGCAACAGTTTGTCTGTTTTAGTAGTGCACACTAGTGAGCAATGCACTGGAACATGCTAATTTTCTGACTGCAGACAGATTAAAATAAGTGGTGCAATTAAATAAGAATTTCAGCTTTAATTAAAAAATAAATTGCTACATATTAAACTTCTATCATTCAGAAATAATAATGTAATTTTGAACAGAAGTTTTAATGTGACTATCTCAGGCAAGCTACAAAATTCATTTAAGTATAGCATACCGTCTTTTATATGATGGAGTGTTTAAGGTATAGTCAGGTTAAATCACAGCAGAGTGCACAGCAGTAGCCTTGATAAAGCTACATTTATGAAATAGCACATAAAGGAGTATTCAGGAATGTTTTTGCTCAGAACAGAGCCAAGGCATATGATTTTCAAGTCTTTGTTTAACAATTCAAACTGTCTTAAAAAAAGGCCTTAGGAAAACAAACTAATTGGAACAAAATATAAGCGCTGGTAGTTTGGACAAAAAACATTTGCAGCAATTAAAACACTTTCTCTAGTTTTCTTGGTCTACTTACATTATTGTTATGTATTATTTTACAGGCAGTAGCTTTTTAAGAAGACACTTGCTCCCACTCTAAGATAAGGGATTTTTGACATCTCAGTATAATATCCCTTATCATTATCCCCGTTATCTTGCTGGATTTTTATACTTGAAATTCTAAGCTAAGTGTGTTTGTATTTGCCTCAGTTGAAAATCAGATTTAAGTTACAGTTATTTACAATTGCTTAAACTGACAATTCAGAAACTACTTCAGTGGAACAAGCAGTGTTGTATTTTTATTATCTGTGCACACTGTGGCAGTAGCTAAGAGTTACTGGGAGGCCACTTTGTGCTGCAGTATTTCAGTTGCTAACACTGTTCCCAAAAGCAGTGGTTGCTATAAATTCCCAGCCCAAGGGAATACAAAACAGATACTGCACATTGCATTCTAGGGTGGTACTGCAGGGTCAGCCCAACATGAACTCTTCTTGCAGCCTGAACTCCATTATCACAGTGGGACTCAACTGACTCAGTCCAGTGAGATAGAGACTCGTGTGTTTTGGCAGCAATGCAAAGTTGTCACTTTGAACTTTCCTTTCCTACTGTGGTTGAGTTTAGCGTAACAGAGAGAGACTCTTGTGTCTGCTGATATAAGTTTTTGTACACTTTTTACTCAACAGAATTGCTTCCTTTAGAGACAGAAGATATTTAAAAATAAATACTACATAAACATCTGTATTTTCCAATAACCAGAAGTACTATAAATGTAAAGTAGTCTGCAAGTAAAATTATGTGGAATAAATTCAGAAACAAAAGGTATTCACATAGAAATGAAGGGCGTTTTTTTAAATACTGAATTTCCTCGAATGTGTTTGACTGTTAATTTCCTCAGCAGTTGTATCTTAGTAATGTGCACAAGATAAGAATTGATTTAAGAGTGTAAAAGAAGTTAATTAAATTCTGAAGTCAGACAGTGAGAGCTCAGAAGAGAGCTTTTCATGCTTACTCATTTGTGGAGTGGACAGATAGTTGTCAGACCATATTCAGTTTCATATTCACAAAACAAATAGGAATAGTATTCTTCCTACAGCTTATTTTTTATTCTAGTATAAGAGTAAATAAATAAGTTTCTATTAGAGTGGTTTGCCAAGAATTATTACATTCCTTTGTTACTTTCCTTCCCCCCCCCCCCAAAGATGTTTAGTTATTGCCAGCTCTCACAATGTATTGCAAACTCTCTATTATTGTTAATTTTCCTTAAAACCCCTTCTGGAGTCCTTTGATTACCTAAGAATTTCTAGGTTGTTTCTTCTGCTGTTTGTAGTACTTCTGTCCCTGACAGCAGTATAGAAATACAACTCAAATGTGATCTAAGACCTTAAAACTGAAAATCTAATAAAAATAGCTATAAGAAATCCCTATTTGATTTCCATTCCAACCTGTGGGGTTTTTTGACCTTAGTATAGGTGATCCTTGATATGTCTTGTAAACAATAGCAAAAAAAGGCTAATTACCCAAACAATGGTAGAAATATGGCAATGAAGACTGAAAAACTGATACCAGTAATTTTCACTGCTTTAATTGTCTGAAGTCTTACTACAATACAATATATTGAGGCTGCGAAAAATATAAAGCAAATATGTTTTTGAGACAGTTAGTACATTAAATCATGTGTTGATTTGGCTTTACTTTTCTTGGAATAAGATGTAGCTACAAGTAGAAGAATATATGTAGTCTCATTTTGCAAGTTACCTGCTTTTTCATTGTTCTCAGACATGTTCCTAGTGATTGTCCGGCTGTCATCTGTCTCCCCTGACCACTCCTGCATCCTGACCACATGGCTCCTAACCACATATTCTGTATTACAAGTATGCTCAAATGGTCTGATCCTTGAGTTGCTCTGATATTCTGTATGTGTCTTCTGGCAGTATTTCATGATCTATAAAATCCTTCGCAGTGTTTAGTCTTTTATCTTCACTGAGGTATCATTTCTGAGAGTCCAAGCTACCAATGAACCAACTTAATTTAGTTCTTAATGTTTTGACAAATAAATTCTGAATAATCTATCAGAGGTAGTTAATCTTAGTCATCTCTAGTCCCATGCAAATGGACAAATCTTGCATAAAGGCTTTTAGATGAGAAGCAGAGAAAGAAATAGCAGAGAGTAACTGCTTAAAATGTGTTAGCTTCCTGGGCTAGATGATAATAGTTGTATATCCTCCAGGAATACTCAAGAATGTAACTTGGATGCTATGTGTTCTTATTATCTTTGTGCATAATTCTGTTTTTATGTACTATAAAAGGGGAATATTCCTCTGGCATGTCTGAAGAATCTATCATATATAGTGCTAATGGGATTATTATCTTGTTTTGCAGTACAGTGCAGCATTACTGCCAAATACTTGATTTTTTAACAAAAATTTAGGAAGCTTAGTGCTAATGCCTCATCTATACCTTGCCGAGACATCACTTTGAACATTTGTGTTGTTGCTAATAAAAAATAAGTCTGCCAAGTCAAGGAGACCCATTTCATTCTGAAACCTCTTGGTCTCAGAACAGACAGAGGAAATGTAACCTAAGATGTGAGGGTCATTCAGCCCTCTACAAGCACTTACACGATTGCACAGTACTTATCAGGGGATTGTTCTGGCCTTGTGCTTCACCAAAAAAAAAAAAATTCTATTATTCTTAAAACAGTCATTGTAGGGGAAATAGCTATTATATTGATTTATATTATAGATGAAATGTTTGTAGGACCCAGTTGAGTGTCCCTGATTCAGCAAGCAGACATTCTCAGTCATTGCCCTTTTTCACTGTCCCACCGTTGTGTAGGGAAGGCTTGACCTTTCTCTTTGGAAATATTTTACAAGACAGTAAATACACATAGGAAATAATGTCTGAAATAGTAGGAGAAATTAGAAGGACTGTGTTTGGGCAAGTCACCAAGTCATTCGGGAGAGGCATGAAATAACAACACTTCAGTGCCTGAAGGACACCAATGAAAAAAAAATATTAAATCTAAAAGACAATGCTTATACAAGGAAATTTCAGAAAAAGACAGTAATTTCTCCCAGTAGCTAAACAAAATGTGGCTAAGTGAAGATGGGTCCCTGCCCTTAAATAGAATTCTTATTTTTTGAATATAAAAAATAAATCACCATGAGAGCTCAAAAGATGTGCTGTGCCTGGATACAGCAGAAGATTTAGTATTCCAGTATCCCAGACTAAATCAATAACTGGCATCCTATCTGGTCCACTTATTGAGAGAACATGATTTGCTTTTTCTTTGCATCATTTTAATGGGTATCTTTTCCTATTAAATAACACTTTTGTATGAATATGGTTTTAAAATTTATTTGAAAATTCCCTTTGCACAGATTATTTACTTATTTAGAATTATATACAGCAAAGTGCTGCTTACAAAAATGCTGTTACTTGTTTATGCTATATTCTACTAACCAAAGCAATAAAAAGCAATGTATTTCACTGTTAACTTCACACAAAGGCTCAGGTAAATATGCATCCCCTGACTCACTTAACAAATAGAAATTCTGAATCTACCCATCTTTATCAGCACTGAGGGTAGCAGAAAAATGTTAGAAACATATAATAGAAGGTAAAATAATATCTTTCATTAATATGCAGATCTTTAAATAATTATATTTCATTAAATACTATTGGTTGCATTTATAAGGAATTGGCATAGAAATTATGGCTTGCAGAATCAAAATTACATCAGGTTGGTGTGCATTCATGTTATTCATTTCCTCATTTTTTTTCTTCCTTATCTAACTTACTGTTTCTAGCACTAGAACAGTAGTTGTCTGCTATTTTCTTCAGTCCCAGTAGGCATATTGCCTTTGCCCCCAGCAACTGCATTATCCATAACTAAAGTAGAGAGGACTTTTCTCTAATCTTGGGCCCATGTCTAGACAATACAATATTAAGTATGAGTTACAGCTCTACTGAACAGCAGGCCCACTTCAGGCTTTATTGTACATTCTTTTTCTTTGTATGGCTAGCAAAACTTCAGTTATGTGTTTAATTCCTTGGAACTGTAGAATTTTATTTAGAAGCTTGTCAATTGACACATTATCCTTGCCCTTGATACCTCTTCTGCTCATCAGTCCCTTTTACTCTAAGCAAAGGAAACTCAGTAGTATTTACTTTTTAAATCTCTCAGAAGTAATTTGTGTGTGTTTTGCGAAGATCCACGTTGATATCTGACCCAATTATCATGAGTAGGAGATATTAGACCCCAAAAGAAAGGTCACACCATTGTTTCTTTTCTTCATTGTGGCACATTTAAGCATACTCTTTACCATCCACATCTCTTTGATTTTTGCTTCCTTTCCTGAAAAATGCATGCTGTTCTACACACTAGAAATATGCTGTTTCTAATCCTGATTCTTCCTTATTATCACTTTTGCTCATTTCTTCATCTTGATCATCAGTGCAGGTAATGTGCCTGTGTTTCTTTAACTTCAAGCTGGTCCTTCTTTTGACTTATCCTGATGGTTATGTTACTTAATATTATATCACTTTTTTCCAGCAATATCAACAAATTCTTTGGTATGCTGGCAGCTTCCTCTGTTCCATCCTTCTCCAGTTCTTCAAACCTACAGAGTAGACTACTGTAATCTCCATCTTCTCTGTTCTTCAGATTGTCTTCCTTAAAGTCTGACAGTGTTTGCACACAGTTATCTTTGTTTGGCAGTCACTGTGTGGCCTTGCAAGTCAGCCTGTCACCTGTTGACTATTCCTTACTTTAGAAAAATTAAAATACTTTTTCCATCTAGCGTACACCAGCCATTGCATCTCTGTGCAACTCTATAATCCTCAGAATTGTTATTCCCCTTTCATCTCTTGAATGGAGTTAAAATAGAAGTTTAGTGGCTAACAATGAAAAGCAATATTGTGGGAAGTACTGAAATTTGATCCTGTCTTCTCCAGGCTAGTTAATTCCATTCCAAGGTCCTTTTACTCACAGTCTGAGGCAATTCTTGTGTAGGAAGTACATATATTTATTTGGGGCTTTATATGGCATGTTATCTGTGCAAAGCCTTTCATACACAGTAGTTCTCATACTAAATGGCACACACCTAGTATAAAGGAGCCAGGGTCTTCCCATGCAGTAGCACTCACCCACTTGTACTCACCAGTATCATCTGTTTGCTGGCAATAAGACCATCCCTGCCCACTGCTTGTTGCACTGTGCCTCCTCTTTTTCAGCAGTCACATGGAGCTATGGCTCTACCTTCCCTCACAGGAGTCTTGTTTTGGGTTTCATAGACAAGAGACCTGGGCAGAACACATAGAGCCAAGCACCCTTTGCTCAAACACAACAGGAAAGTGGGTGATGTCTTTTAGGAAGAAGCGAAACGTAGCAGAAGTACCATCCACCTTGAGCAAAATGCCTAAACAAGAGCAGTTTACCAGAATGACAGTGAAACTGTTTCCTTTACTACTGCCATCTTGGCCAGCTTGTCTAATTTGTTTTTATCCATGATATTGCAACAATAATGACCTGGCTAATAAATGACTGTGGTGCTGACAGAGTTCTAAGAATTGAATTTTCTGCAAATCCAGATGGCAGGAGAGCTAACAATGCATTTTTAAGCCAATTTATACTGGCTGGGAGCCTAAGGTGAAGGCTTGTGCAAAGTCCCGACAACAGATAGATGTAATATAAATACAGATAATAGGACTTGCTTTAACACATTTTGTAAGAGTAAAATTAAATCTTTTGGACACCCCTCACATAAAATGAAAGATTTACAGAAAGGAGCCAGCAACTGCTAGTGTGAGGTAGACAACGTGATGAAATGGAAAGAGATCATAACAGATCAATTACAAATTATTCTTTGGTTTTTGGGAGGTTATTGTTTGGCTGTTGGGTTTGTGTATGTGTATGTTTGGGGGTTCTTTTTTGGGGGGTGGGCATGTTCTTCTTGTCATTTTGAGTACACATAGATATTCAGAGCATATCCCAAAGTCTCTCTTCTGTATGAATTAGCAGTGTTGAAAGGAAACAGTTAGGTGTGTCCTTGATCCTTTCATTTATTGGCATTAAAAAGTGTAACTCCTTTCAACAAAAAAAAGTATGTGAAAGAGCATGAACCTGAATCATATATTAACTCTTTCTATTATGTAAGCCAGTTACTATTTTTACATCTTTTGTTCCTTTACATCTCATGATATACTGTGATTCTCTTTGATGGTACAAAGTTCTTGCACTATGTTTAGTACTTAGGTGAAATCACCACTATTGAGTTTTTTAAGTAATTACTACCAGACCTTATTAAGAGACTATAGCATAGCACCTGTTCTTATAGCACTGTTTGTCAGACATCAATGCTACTTTGCAGTCAAAGTAGGGCAAACATTACATGCACCATAAAGTTGATCTGAACATGCCTGTATGACCTGAACATTAAATGTGCAGTAAATGTGAATTATAAAGTATCAAAGACACAGAGTGGATCTCAGGGCCTCCTTCAAACTGTCATCCCAAGGTCTTTAGACAGGGCAGCATAGCATAGTATAAACTGATAGTTTTGCAGTCTCTTATGTAACAAGATTTTTCTTCCTATTGAACTAAAAATATAATGTTTACTCAGTATCATTATCACTCAATCAGCAGGATACCTAAAATTTTCACAGAAACACTACCACGTTTGTTCTCTGAAGGAAATAAACTGACATTACAAAAGAGAACTGAAAGATGGCTGTGCAACAGTAAGAAATAAAGATACGTCTAGTAACTTAGCAGATGCAAGATCTCAGCTTGTTTAATATGATTTTATACAGCTTTCAAAAAACTACAAAAGGCAAAAGAGACAAAGGAGTACTGGACATTCCAAAAGGTAAGCCCGAAAACAACATGCTGTTAAACAAGTAGAAGTTAATTAAAACTTTGATTACTGTTTCATAAATGTATATAAAACTTTCACTACCACAGCTGAAGCATTGTTAGCAAATAAGTTAAAGATCACAATGGGGTTTCAGCTGTCAACAGATTCTTTTTTGTTATTAGCAGGTTCCATAAATATTCTGGTTTCCAGAAAGGATAAACAACCAAAATAATGAACCTCTTAAAAAACCAGGAGTTTAAGTATAACATTAAGATTCTTGCAATGATATTCTTGTACAATTTCTTAATTATTATTCTGTCCCTAAAAAAACCTGTATTTATCAATAGCAGTTAGCATCTATAGGTGATTTAGGACAGATAATTTAAAGAATCTAAGACCTATATGAACCATTTGTAAGCTGACAAAACATTCAGTTTTGTTGAGTGACTCTACCCTGCAATACACTGCGCATCCTGATATTTTATAGTTGAAGGCCAAATACAGTTGGCCAAAATGCAGATTTGACTTACAGATTTGGAGGAGTATGTTTGCAAAACATAATAATAGTAGTAATACTATTGTTATCAGTATCATTAGTAGTAATAGTAGCAGTATTATTACCTCCTTGAAAATTGATGTGTGGGAAGAAATATACATTTTTGAGTTACAGTAAATAACAAACACACAGAGAGACACTAAAGAGTCAAAGAGCATTGAAAACTATTAAACACAGTAAAAGCTTTATTTACTTTATGTTTCAGCTCCTGTGTTGAGGGTTTTTTCAGAAACTTGTTCAATATTTTTTCTTTTCTTTTGCTTGGAGTATGTCATGAGTCATGACATAATGGGAGTTATGAATAGAGTTCCAATGACAGGCATTTTCCAAGTCAGAATGATGCTCCAATCAAAGGCTGGATTTTCCCTCAGCCTTGTATTTTATGTAACTATTTAGACCTGACCACAATGACTATAAAGTGCTAAAACCTCAACATTACAAAGGGTTGTGATCATTCTTTTGTAAAGCAACAAATAGCTGCATGATATAACAGGTGTAGAAATTATGTCCTACTCCTGAAAGTTCCCAAACTTCTTGCAAGGATCAGTTTAGTTCTTCTCGGAAAAATAACGCTGATCAGATCACTCCTTCCTTTGTGTCTGAATGTCTGTGATTTCTGGCTCAGTGTAGCCATTATAACACCACCAAATCTGCAGAGGGTTTAGGTCAGGAAGGAATTTTCCACCTCTTCATATTTTTCTCTAGTTTTAATGTCTACTTTTATACACTTGTATTTTAGTCTTGGTCATACAGGTGACAGCATTTCTAATCATACACTTTTTTGAGAACTCAGTTATATAAATTATTCAAACATGTTAATACACTGAAGCATAAAAGGGAAAAATAAAAGTCATTCATAGCTTTCCTGTCTTTCTTCAACTATAAATTATTATGATAATAGAGAAAACAACTCAGGGATGTCTACTAGGTGTGTGCAGTAAGAAACTTATAACTAAAAATATTTTAAGATTCAATGAATAATATAGCTAAATATTCAAACACAATTCCAGTTTATCTAATAGCATAGATACTCATGTTAAAACATAAATTCTCCTCACAGTAGATCTGATATTTTGTTTTCTATAGATACTGTTGCTGCTACACTTAGTACACTTGTACTCTATTCCCATATCCAAGTAAGTGTAAGTCAATTATGCCATTATCTACAACCCATGAAGGTAAAGAAAAGACTCCCTTGTCTTTACCAGATTTTGGATTGGATCTTCTTTTGCTGTTCCCTTGTACAAGTTATACAACTACATATTTACCAGTTTCCAGACCTACCAGGGAAACAGCAGTCCCCACTGCTGTCTGGAAGATGCTGCTAGCTCTTCAGTTACTCCAGTTCAGCTTTAATTTGACAACAGGAGTAGCTGTGTATGTCAAAGAGCAGTTTTCTTTCTTTTTTACGTTCAGATTGTTAGAAGAATCTCATTAAGTGGACTATTTCTGACTGCTTTTCTATCCACAACAAACCAGCAGAATCTATATTCCTCATGAGAATTTTAAAGCTACTTTTCTAATATTTAAGCTAAGAGCACAGGACTGTAATATAGAACAAAAAGATGTACTATATGAATTTCTTATTCTGGTAAATTCTACTTTACTGTTTGTTTGAGTTTTTGTTGTTGTTGTTTAATTAATTGGATGCTATTTTAAGTTCTTACTATGTACTGGCCTATTCATGGGAATGGAATATTCCTTTTCTGTATAGCAACGTATCAAACAAGTAAGAGGAGCTGGAAAGAACTGACCATTGTGTAGTACAAGCCACACAGCTGTAATAGCTGAGCTAAAGCAGCACCTTATTAAAAGGAGACTGGAGTATCCAAGGACAGCTTAGAAAAAGATGAAGTACCTGTTTACTGCATGGGAAAGAGTAACAGCCCAGTGTTCCCAGACATCAGTAACATAGTTCATTTTTCTGTTTCATATCTGGTCTTACGAATATGCAGTAACAACAGCTTCTAGTTGCAATACTTTCAGAAATTAAAACAGGATTTTTCTTGTCCAGTTCACTGCACAACAGTGTGGTGATTAACCTTCCTTTCAGTTAACAATATCAGCCACATAAGCCTATCTATACTCAGCAAAGATCTTTGCATAACTGTACCAGCTATGCTCTACACGATGTAAGACCTCAGTTGCTGGAACAACAAATCCCAGAAGTCTCTGATTGAGTTTCCATTTCTGAAAATTGAATATACACATTAGTTCTTTCTCTTTTTTTACTTTTGATTTTTCCAAGACTGAAAAGGCAGACACAGGTGAAGGATTCCTAACCAAATATTAGAGACCATGTAAGCGGACAGAAATGCATTTCTGAAAGATGCCCATCAGGAATGCCACATCCTAAAAAATTAGAATGAAAGCAAACCTCTTTAATATTGAAGATCTTGTTTGACTGCCAAGCCATGCTGTAATTCCCTCAGTTCAACTGAAACATCATATTTGCAGCTGAACTTTGGGGAATGGAATTTTTCCTGCATTGTATGAGGCTCTCAACTAACAAAAAGACCTGAAGGGGGGAAACTAATCCTGTTGTAAACAGAACTAAGAAATTAAGTAGAGAGGAGAAGTAAGAGAGTCTATAGGGGAAAAGGGGGGCTGGATGAAGCTTGAGAAGGGACAGGGCATAAAACTTCAATAGGGACATGCTGGTAAGAAAAGCAGCAGCTAATGCCTGCAACTGTATGCATTTTCACTGTTTTGGATCTAGCTATCTCACAGGGAAAACCCATTTTTAATAGGGTTATGGTTCACTAAAGATCCCTGATGTTCCAAAGAGGCAGTGTGGGGGACATGTCGGTGCATTGCAGTTTGCCCTGCAGTCTTCCTATAAATACATAGAAAACTCACCATTCATCAGTGCTAAGAAAATGAAGTGATGTATGGTAATATACAAATTATTTTCTTGAACTGACCCACTAAATATTTTGCACAAAATGACAGACATAAACCAGCATGAACTTGGAGTATATGGAAAATATTTAAGGAATGTTCCTTTGCATTTAAGAGATACATAATTTAAACAAAGACAGCTAATCTGTCATTTCCAAGCACCCTTAGAGCAGGAGAGCTGATGTTTTTGAGATTTCTCTGCTTTGAGCTACAAATTGCATCAATATTGTTTTCACATTTGCCTAAAGCTGAATAGGCTCTCACTTCATCAGCACATTTTGTAAGCACAGTACCTCATTGTGAAGATTTTCTAGATTTGGTATCCACATTCTGGTGGCTTTGAGCTCTACAGTAGTGCTGAATACATAAAGCATCTCAGAAGCTTAAGCAATGTTTTTCCTAGAGTTCCTTTCTCTTATTTACAGTTCACCTATTCAGGGTCATCTGATCAATAGAATAGGCAGACAAAGCTTTGGAAATATTTCATAAGAACAGTCCCCTGCTTTAGAAAGCAAAAGAGATACTTGGAGCTAATTAAAACAAAATGTACTCATAGTGCCAGCCTTTGTTTTCTCGTCAGTTGTGATGCTCATAAGATTGATATCCGTGTCACTGCAACATTTCACGTCCCTTCTACTGAGCTCAACTCCTCCAACACACCTTCTTTTGGAAATACTATTATTTCTTGATGTCTGTGTGAAGTATCCTTTATGTCCTGTTCCCTTTTAAGTAGGGTCGCTTTGTATTGACTGTTCTGTGTGTTTCTAAATACATGTACCAAAATTGTAATAACTTTAATAGATTTCCAATAATTTTGATTCTCCCTTCTGAGGAACACCTTAACTGCCATTTACCTCTTCCCACACTTGTAAAAAGTTTAGTCTATCTGGACTTTGTATCTTCAGAGGTCGTTACTCTAAGACAGTGTTCAGCAGCTGACAGGGCAAGTCACTTTTCATTGTCCCCCTTGTATATTTTACAGGAATCCAGACAGCAGGTGAGTGAATCCTCCAGTGCAGGGCACACTGAAGGATTCAATGCTAAGTCAATTTAATATACCTAATGAATTCATAACTTGTACATAAATGCCTAAAATCCCAAATTCTTACAACTGAGTGCTATCATTTTAAATTGTTATCACTTATATCTGGATGCTTTTTGTTTAAAATATTCTAAATATAGGCACAAGCAACTCTGAGCCAGTTCAAAATGCAGACTTTATTTGGTCTCTGGCCAAGGAATAAGTTTCCTGAGTTGTCTGAACAAATCTGTTCAGCTACTTTTCGTTTATTACTAAAATAAAATTAGCAACAACAAATCCGTTTCGTATTATAACAAAATTCTAAACTACCTCAAGAAATAGCATAGAAATCATCACGTATGAAAACAAAATTAAGACCAAAAAGTCACAAGCAGAAAATCAGGTTAAGAAATTATGCATGTAACACAAAATGAGATGTACTTCAGGAATGTTGAGTAATTACAGCTTTATGTATAATTTTTAAGAATAAAAGCTGCTCAGTGGAGGCTTTATGAGGCTTGATAAAAATAGGGCTGCTAAACCTTACTTGTTTAAACTAAGCATAGGAATTGATAGGCAATATTTTTAAGATTAGGAGAAATTTCCTTTCTTCGCTTGCTTAACTTCTGAATTTATTATTCTATCGATGTAATAGTTTCTTTAATTGCTAAACTGAAACCCATATTTTCAGAGACTCTCTGGACCAGGGATGTCAAACTCATGTCACAAAGGCTGAATCCAGCCCTCCACCTTGTTTTATCTGGCCCACCACCTTGTTTCTACCTGACAGCAGTGCCGAGCTCCTTGCCCCTGCGCTCCTGCCAGCGCTGCGTAGCGTTACGCTGCAGGAGCAGGAGCCGGAGAACAGTGGGAACCGGGATTTTGACACCCCTGCTCTAGACTTAGAATGTCTTTAAAAACAGAAGAAAACCAAGAAATAAAATATCATTGATCCCTTTTTTCCTCTTGTTTCCGGTTGCTGTATGCTAAAACCATACATAAATCTCGACTGTCAATCAGCTGCAGCAGTAAAAAAATTATCCTGCTCTAAACCATTCTGAAGAATGAGATATGGCATTCAAGATGAAATACAGAATATCTTCCTTTTCAATTTTATTTAAAGATGAAAAAGGAACTCAATAAATGTTTGAGACACAAATTACTCAAATTAATTAAAATCACATCATTTAGCTCTTCTGTATTACATTTTCCATTTCTGTAGAACCATGATGTTTTGTTGTTTAGGTACTTTCTGCATGCAATATCTGTTCACTTCTGCATCAGATATTCTTTCTTGCTTGTCTGACTCTGTCTTCAGGGATGTGTGTGTACGTACATACGCGTACATCACATCTTTATTGTTCTAAACTGTATAAAATTGTGTGTGCATATATACATAAGGCTCATAACCAATTAAACAAACCTGCTGAACCTTAAGCTATTGACTTTTTCTTTACGTGCATATGCTCATGCACAGTTTCTTAACATGTAATAGTACATAATTAAGAAATTTCATTAGTCACATAGGTAGGTTTGTAGATCCTCATGGCCTGTGGAAAAAGCACTAGCAGGTGGGCTTTCACAAAATATTTTGTAATGTACTCTTTTTCAGGTGAAACATTAGCACTGTATTATGGATCTGCATTGAAAACTGCAGTTAACCAGTGATCCATATAATTTATGTTTTGATGGAAAGTTTCTGATTTAGCAACAAATACCACTTTGTTAATGTAATAGGAATTAAATAGTGATTTGATCATGGTGACTCTCAGAACTAAATCTGAAATAGAACAGAACCCATGGAAGTCAAAATGTCTGCAGTGAGAGAGATGGAGAAGGAGTCTTGTCCAATTCCCATACGTAATATTTTTTTACTGTATTTTCATACCAATAAAATTCTTTTGTTTCATTTATTAATTTTCTTTGGTATTTCCTATGACAATTCACTGTGATATGATCTGTAACTCACTTTTAGGTTACAACTTGCTTTGACATCATGCCTACTAAATCTGATTCTTACTGAAGAATCTTGAATTGTATGGATCTTGTTATCATTTATGAGCCAGGTCTTGATAAACATGTACCTTTATATTTTTTATGATATGTAAAACATCTCCAGAAGTGGAAAGTCACATAGTTGCACATATTTTGGTTGTACAAACTGCAGAACAACAGAATAAAAGTGCATTTGCCACTTTTACTAACATTTTTGTATTCTTGCATCTTAAGGTGAAGAAGAACAATGTCCACAATGAAAATCACATTCAAAGTATAATTAAGCTGAAGAGAATAATTAAGGTTTTGCTGAACATTTGTGTGAAAGAGGTTACCTACCAGAGTCATTTCAGGGGGGTCTTTTATTAACAGCTTTGCAGCTCTAGTACGATAATAGTACAACTCAAATGAACTCAATGAAAACACACAGAGGGAACTCAATAGAGACTAAGCCAGCTAAAGAGCACTGGAAGAAAATAGAAAAAGATGTGATAAGGTATCCACAATAAACACCTAAACAAAGCCATCTAAGTTCATATAAAAGTTAAGTTCAGGATGGTAGGATTTTGCATACATTTAGTATGTATATTTCTGTGCTTAGCAACAAGAACAAGTAAATCTTTGAGGCTTTTCCAGTGGAGTAAGTATTCCTGAATTACAGGTGCAAAATTTTAGAGGGAAAAAGATGTAGTGGCTTTCCCAAAATACTGATATTAATTTGAAACTTACAATTAGGATTTTTCAATTTCCAAGTCTGAGATTTTTACACTCTACTAAAGAACTTCGCTTGTTTAGTAAGTAGATACATCCTGTGCTCCCAACTTAGTAATAACTCATATTCCTCTCTAGAGAAAGTTACAACTAAGAGGCATTTTAAGATTGTACTCTATGTGCCCATATGCTGAGATTTGCCTTTATTTGCTGTACTGAGACATCACATCACTGAATGCCATTTTGCTTCATTCTCACCTCTCACCAAGGACTAACAGATACTTCTTGATTACCAGCATTGCCATAGATACAAGTATCACACCTTCACATGTGCTTTCAAACATTTTTTTCCCAGTTGTAGTTGAATGGAATCCTCTGGCAAAACCCCACTTGGGTAGAATTTATTTTTGGCTCTTATAATCCTCTTCACATTTATGTGATGCAATATACAGTGATAGAAACAGCAGAGCAGCTAAAACCCAAGTCAGCATTTGAAACATTAACATTGTAGACCTTCACTTTGCTATTATCCATACTGCTAAGAGTTTTCAAAGGGCTTATAACAATTATTTTTTAATGAGCATTCTAAATATGTCGCCAGTTCCATGGTAACCCAAGTGATTAGAGAAGCTGTGAGGGACAGGTTACAATCTCTTATGTAAATAATACTAAGTTGAAAAGTAATTAATAAATATTTTTAAACATTCTGATTGTGTATTAAGTAGAGAAACTAAAACAGTTCCAAGGAAATCATTCCATCTTCAGACAAAAAACTATGCATGTTTGAATTTTCTATAAAGCATACATTTGACTTAAAAAATACAACCAACCCTAGTAAATTACATTTTAGAACTCTATTTAAAGACACTCATGGAGAGACTTAGCCTGACAAAACTCAAGAAATTCAAATGTGGAAGTAGAAACATAAATGTAAGATGGGTGTAATTCATACCATTATACCTGTTTGAAACAATTCATGTGAGTTAAGGACAGAGTGCTAGCATAAACTTTGAATTTATTGTCTTTTGTTGCTGTAAATCAGACCCTTCACATTATTTAAACATAGTTTTTGTATTTAATATTCAGAGCGATAGAACACATACATTTGGCTGCAGATAGATACATAATTCATGTTGGTATGAAGCATACCTTATAACACTTAAGTGGTTTATTAAACTTGTTTCATCTGATATGGGATAAATTCCGTAATTGACAGCAAGTCATAGGCAGATCCTTGATATGAATTTAAGATTACCTTACGTTATAGAAACTGTTCTGCTTTGGCCTCTCAAGGGTTTTTTTTTTATTATTTCTGGTGAGAAAATATATGAAATATGTTAATGTTGTTTAAAAATGACTTAAACCTGTACTACTGCATAAGATTAGTTTAGCAGTCTCAGCTCACTGCCTAGCAGACAGTTTAGTTTATCAGGAAAACCATCACACATAATTTGGCATCAGTCAATAGGACCAGCATCCTCTGATCTAAAGAAGCCTGGCAATGAGCCTGAGGAGGCTGAATGACCTCTTATTTTAGGGACCATGAACTGTTGAAGTTAGAAAGGAGGTCATGTTTTGCAGGGAAGTTATTTCTGTGCTCCTTGCTCTCTCTCTCAAGATTATAGATCATTTGAAACTACTACACCTGTTTGATGATCTTGGATAGGAAAAAAAGAAAGTGAAGAGAATTGTCTCTCTCATACAGTGGATTCACACTGATCTACCGACAATACAATTTTATTTCAAGTATTCCATCTTTTCTGTTATATATATGGCTTTACCAGTGTAGACTGAGAAGTGTCTTAGGGCGGAACAGACTACAACTAGATTGTGGAGTTAGAAGCATTGTGACAGCTAACATTTCTCTTGTTCTCTGCATCATAATAGATTGACGTGCTAAGAGCCAGCGATAATTTGACTGTTTTTTTCTGCTGTTGACTATTGATAACTATAGAGTGATAATTTGAGGTGGAATTTCTAATGCTAACAAGGCATGTCTAAAGTAAGTAGATGAGTCAGGGGTCTGAAATATAAAGATTGTAACACAGTAGTGTTTAAAACCCCTGCTTTTCAAGGACTAGATAAAGGTAGATTATCAAGTAAGTGAATATCATCTAGTATTTTTCTTCAGTTGCTGTTATTTGTTTGTTTCTTTATTAGTCATGTTGCACCAGCCTGGAATGAATGATCCTTTAAGAAATGTTTTTCTCTAACCTCTGCAAATCATGCTCATCACCAAGACAAGGGGAAACTTGCTGCTAAGATTTCTCCATAGTTAATATATTATTACTTTCTGAGATGAGATTATCCCAACTTTCTTAAAGGTTTTGAATAACACAGCTGTCAATGTTCATATCTGAAGTACCAACTCAGATTTTAGATGATAGTGACAATGAACGGAGCAGTTACCGTGCAGGTGTGGTGGTTACAGCTCAGTGCTACTAACGGTAGATGTGTTATGTTAGTAACCCTTCATTATATAACTGTATATGAAATATTTCTGCACACTTACAACTTCTGGAAAGTTAATTTAAAGACAGAAGAATGAGAGCAAATCTGAGCTTTGATGGAGAATTTTCTTCTTCCTTTGCCATTATTTAGGTCTTTTCCTTGAAAAGATATGCCGGTACATACGATCTAGTACAGGAATAGTCACAGACATTTAGAAGTTGTATAAATCAATGAAAGAACACCACAATTCTACTACACTGGTAGTATTTCTGTTGATGGTAGTATTTGCAGCAGATAGCTTTTTCTTAGTTTCTCCTAGAAAGAAATTACATATTTGGAGAAAGTTCTCAAAAGTTCTTTAAAATGGTTGTTACAAGCTACAAAATAAAGAAGGCTTCAAGCAAATATGAAATTTTCATTGTCATAGAATCATAGAATCATAGAATCATAGAATCATAGAATATTCTGGTTGGAAAAGACCTCTGAGATCATCGAGTTCAACCGCCCCCATCATCTGCTAAACCATGTCCCTTAAATACTCATCTATTCTTTTTTTAAATATCTCCAGGGATTCAGCCACCTCCCTGGGCAACTGTTCCAGTGCCTGCCACCCTTTCGGTAAGGAAATTCTTCCAAATATCAAGTCTGAACCTCCCCTGGTGCAACTTACGGCCATTTCCTATCACCTGTCACTTGAGAGAAGAGATCAACACTCACTCTCCCACAGCCCACTTTCAGGCAGCCGTAGACAGTGATGAGGTCTCCCCTCAGACTCCTCCAAACTAAACAACCCCAGTTCCCTCAGTCATTCCTCATAGAACTTGTTTTCCAGCCCTTTCACCAGCCTCATCGTCCTTCTCTGGACGCGCTCCAACACCTCAATGTCCTTCTTATACTGAGGGGCCCAGAACTCCACATGGCACTGGTGAGGCCACACCTTGAGTACTGAGAACAGGGGCACAATCACTTCCCTTGTCCTGCTGGCCAAGCTGGTTTTGATACAGGCCAAGACGCCATTGACCTTCTTGACCACCTGGGCACACTGCTGGCTCATATTCAGCCGGTTGTCAAGTAACACCTCCAGGTCCTTCTCCTCCAGGCAGCTCTCCAGCCATTCTTCCCCAAGCCTGTAATGCTGCATGGGGTTATTGTGTGCCAAGTACAGGACTCGGCTTTGGTCTTGTTAAACTTCATCCTGTTAGTTTCAGCCCATCGATCCAGCCTGTCCAGATCCCATTACAGAGCCTCCCTTCCTTCAAGCAGATCAACACTGCCACCCAGCTTGGTGTCATCTGCAAACTTGCTAAGGGTGCACTTGATCTCTTTGTCCGGATCATTAGTAAAAATACTGAACAAGACTGGACGCAGCACTGAACTCTGGGGAACACCACTCATGACAAGCCTCCAGCTGAATTTAATTCCATTTACCACAAATCTTTGTGCTTGGCCATCCATTTTTTCACCCAGCAGAGGGTGTGCCGGTCCAGGCCAATGGCAGCCAGTTTTTCAATCAAAATACTGTGAGAAATGCTGTCAAAGGCTTTACAAAGTCCAGGTACACCGCATCCACAGCCTTTCCCTCGTCCATTAACCAGATAACCTTGTCATAGAAGGATATCAGGTTGGTCTGGCAGGACCTGCCTTTCATAAACCTATGTTGATGGAGTCTAATCACCTGGCTGTCCTGCATGTGCTGCGTGATAGCACTCAAGATGATTTGCTCCATGACCTTTCCTGGTACCGACGTCAAGCTGACAGGCCTATAATTCCCCGTATCCTCCTTCTGACCCTTCTTGTAAATGGGAGTTACGTTTGCCAGTCTCCAGTCTCTAGGGAGCGGCACTTTTGAGAGTTGTTAAATGAGCAAACCATCATGAGTACTCCTGTCTGGATATGTAATAATGTATACATATCGGACTCCTTGAGTGTTTTCCTTTGCCTTAGGTTCCCTTGCTGTGAGTTTTTTATCTGAATGGTTCCTTATTGCGTCTCCACAGAATTAGGTTACTCTGGTTACAATTATATTCAAGCATTTATGGACTTTCTTAAGTCCATGGTTTATAAGGTGCAGCCATTTTCAGAGATACAGGGTTTGGATCACAGAAGAGTAATTGAGCTTCTCTTTGGTTTTGCCTCTGTATTCATGCTTTTAAAGACTCAGACCTTGATTGGATCTGGGGAGGAGAAGGACATGGTACACAGCATCAATATGGATGGCACTGTAACAAATAATTTTGTAAGCATATAGTAAGAATCTTCCTGATAAAGATGTTAGTGGAGCTTTAAGGTCCATGTTCCACAAGCTTTAGTGACAGCAGTAGTCCTTTTTCACATCAGTATCTTTACAGGCAGCAACAATTGCTTGGGAGACTACATTTTGTGGAGATAGGCTCAGAGTTCAGGTGAACATTCGTATTCTCTGCTAAATAAATATTTTTGATCATATGATAATAAGAATATTATCACATTTTTAAGACATTTTAGAATGTCTTGCACTTTCATCTAATTGCTGATGAATCTATCAGAGCAGCAACGTAAGATTTTAGCCACGCTTCTCTTAATGGTACATGAAAAAAAATTTTAAAAGGAGGCACTTGAAGAAATTGTTTCTTAAGAAAAAGTCAGGCTGAAAGCCTATGGAAACACTTTCTTCTTTTTACTCTGTATGATATAAAAAAAAGTCTTTGATATAGTATGGGAGAGAGAAGGGGACTGACCATTAAATAAGCCAATAGCATGTTTCTATTGTGCCATTCAGACAGTACAATTCAGTGTATAAATAAGCAGATTACTTGAGACAAAGCTCTTGAATGAAGAACTTGGTTGGCTTTAAGTGTGACTGGCAAGTGAAAAGAGGCTTGTAAGTGTCAGCCCAGTGGAAGATTCCAGTTGAAGTGAAGAAGTTACAGCCCTTCAGTCCTCAGTAAAGAAGTTACAGTCCTCAGAAAATGTGTTCAGCTGTGATGTTGCTCCTTCAGGGCACCAAAAGAAAAGGGAAAGTTTTAGTCTGTTAGACAGATGAAGTGTGTTGGATTTGTTATCCTCCCAAAGCAGACAGATTTTTTTGGCTCTTAAATAAGAACTGATGTAAAGATTAAGATTATCCTCATTTCTTTTGAGGGTAGCATAAATACTTTGCAAATAAAATACTTTTAGAATTTTTACCATCGTAACAGCAGTTCACACAGATGATTCTTTTCTGCTGCGAGACAAAAAACAAGCTTTTTTTCTTTCTCTGTATTGCTGTTGATACAAGAGACTTCCAAAGTTAATGTTAGAGAAACAGATACAAATCATCTAATGCACAGCAAATTTCCATTGGCACCATCTTTCTTACTGATGTATCTTGGACTTATTGGTGTATTAGAAACTACAGTTAGAAGTCACTTAGGATTTAAGGCTATTCCGCTCAGGAACAAGGTGAAAACCATAGCCCAAATGAAGTGCATTTACACTACTGCATACAGCATGGTCAAAAACAGGGGAGCCAGTGGTCATTGTAAGGCAAGAAAGCTATGATGTAGTTGCCATCATGGAAATGTGGTGCGACAATTCATATAACTGGAATGCTGCCATTGGTTGGCTCCAAACTCTTCAGACGGGAAAGGCAAGGAAGGAAAAGTGGTGGGGTAGTCCTGTATGTTAAAGAATGTTTTGATTGCATGGAGCTTAAAAATGATGATAGGGTGCCTATGCATAAGAATTAGTGGAATGCCCAATAAGGCAGATATCGTGGTGGGAGTCGGCTATCGGCCGCCCAGCCAGGAAGAAGAGACTGACGAGATCTTCTACAAGCAGCTGGGAAGAGTCTCACGATCGCTGGCCCTTGCTATTGTGGGGGATTTCAACCTTCCAGATGTCTACTGGAAGTAAAAAACAGCAGAAAGGAAGCAGTCTAGGAGTTTTAGGAGTGTACAGAAGACAACTTCTTGACACAACTTGTGAGTGAACCGACTAGAGAAGGTGCCCCACTGGATCTCCTGTTTGTGAAAATTTCCCTGCCTTATAGGGGAGGTGGCTGTTAGAGGACACCTGGGGCACAGCAATAACAAAATGATAGAATTCCCAGTTCTAGAAGGAATAAGGAGGGGGTCAGCAGAACTGGCACTCTGGGCTTCCAGAGGATGGACTTTGAACTGTTTAGAAGGCTGCCTGATAAAGTTCATTGGGAGGCAGTTCTAAATGAGAAAGGAGCACAAGGGGGCTGGATGCTCCTCAAGAAGGAAATCCTGGCAGCACAAGAGCAGGCAAACCCCATGTGCTGTAAGGTGAACCAGCAGGGAAGAAAACCAGCTTGGCTGAGCAAAGAGCTTTGTATTGATCTCAGAAAGAAGAGGAAAGTTTATGAGCTTTGGAAGAAGGGGCAGGCATCCCAGGAGGACTACGAGGATGAAGTGAGATCATGTAGAGAAAAAATTAGGACTAAAACCCAAGTAAAACTTCAATTAGCCAATTAGATGAAAGATAAAAGAAAAAAGTTTCTACCAATATATTAACAACAAAAGGAAGGCCAAGGAGAATCTCTAGCCTTTGCTGGATGCAGGGGAACAATAGTGACAAATGATGAGGACGAGGCTGAGATGCTAAATGCCTTCTTTGCCTTGGTCTTTAATAGTAAGGTGAGATGTTCTCTGGGTACTCAATCTCCTGAGCCACAAGACACGGAGCAGAACAAAACTCCAATGATCCAAGAGGAATTGGTTGGAGACCTGCTCAACCAATCAGACATCCACAAGTCTATGGAACTGAATGGGATACACCGAAGGATACTAAGGGAGCTGGCGGAGGTTCTCACCAAATCCCTTGCCATTGTCTGCCAGCAGTCCCGGCTGACTGGGGAAGTGCCACTTGACTGGAGACACTTGACTATAAGAAGGGTCGGAGCGAGGATCAGGGAAACTATAGGCCTGTCAGTCTGACCTCGGTACTGGGAGCTCATGGAGCAAATCATCTTGAGTGCTATCACATAGCACACAGAGGGAAGACCAGGTGATCAGGCCCAGTCAACATGGCTTTATGAAAGGCAGGTCCTGCCTGACCAACCTTCTCTCCTTCTATGACAAAGTTATCCAGTTAATACATGAGGGAAAGGCTGTGGATGTGGTGTACCAGGACTGGACCCAGCATTGAACCATGGGAAACACCACTTGTGACTGCCTCCAACTGGATTTAACTCCATTTACCACCACCCTCTGGGCCCAGCCATCCAGTTTTTCACCCAGCAGAGGGTGTGCCTGTCCAGGCCAAAGGCAGCCAGTTTCTCAGGCAGAACCAAAGTCCAGGTACACCACATCCACAACCTTTCCCTCGTCCATTAACCAGGTGACCTTGTCATAGAAGGAGATCAGGTTGGTCTGGCAGGACCTGCCTTTCATAAACCAATGTTGACTGGATCTGATCGCCTGGCTGTCCTGCATGTGCTGTGTAATAGCACTCAAGATGATCTGCTCCATGACCTTCCCTGGTACCGAAGTCAGACTGACAGGCCTGTAGTTCCCCAGATCCTCCCTCTGACCCTTGTAAATGGGTGCAACGTTTCCCAGTCTCCAGTCAAGTGTCATTTCCCCAGTCAGTCAGGACTGCTGGTAGATGAGGGAAAGGGTTTTGGCAAGGACATCTGCCAGCTCCCTTAATACCCTTGGGTGTTTCCCATCCAGCCCCATAGATTTGTAGATGTTTAACTGGCCGAGCAGGTCTCTAACCAAGTCTTCTTGGACCACTGAGGGTTCACCTTCACAGTCTTCTGGCTCAGGAGGCTTGGAGACCAGAGAACATCCTACCTTACTACTGAAGACAAAGGTAAAGAAGGCATTAAGTACCTCTGCTTTATCCTCATCTTTTTTTACTACCATTCCCTTGCATCCAGTTAAGGAGGGAGATTCTCCTTGGTCCTCCTGTTGTTATGAATATACTTGAAGAAACATTATTTATTATTTTTCACTGAACTGGCTAATTGAAGTTCTAGTTGAGCTTTAACCCTTCTAATTTTTTGCCTACATGATCTCACCTGATTCTTGTAGTCCTCCTAGGATGCCTGCCCCCTCTTCCAAAGCTCATATATTTTTCCTCTTTTTCCTGAGACCAATACAGAGCTCTCTGTTAACCCAAGCTGGCCTTCTTCCCCACCGACTCATTTTATGGCACACGGGGATGACCGACTCTGAAATTTCCTTCTTGAGGAACATCCAGCCCTCTTGGGCTCCTTGTCATTTAAAACTGTCTCCCACTGGACTTTATCAAGCAGCCTTTTAAACAATTTGAAGTCTGCCCTCCGGAAGTCCATGGTGGAATTTCTGCTGACCCCCTTCCTTACTTCTCCAAGAACTCTCCAAGAATTCTATCACCTCATGATCCCTGAGTCCCAGATCCTCCAACAGTCACCTCCCCGACAAGGCCCTCTGTGTTCACAAACAGCAGATCCAGCAGGGCGCCTTCTTTACTTGGTTCACTTGCCAGTGTCTTCATATCTTCGCCAGTGTCTTCAGTGTCTTTATCAGTGACCTGAAGTATGGGATTGAGTGTACCCTTAGCAAGTTTGCAGATGACACTAAGCTGATTGGAAGTGTCGATCTGCTTGAAGGAAGGGAGGCTCTGCAGAGGCCTCTGGACAGGCTGGATCGATGGGCTAAGACCAATAGGATGAGGTTCAAAAAGACCAAGTGCCAAGTCCTGCACTTGGGACACAACAACCCTGGGGAGCGTTACAGGCTTGGGGAGGACTGGCTGGAGAGCTGCCTGGTGAGAAGGACAGAGAAGGTGTTGGCTGACAACTGGCTGAATATGAGCCAGCAGTGTGCCCAGTTGGCCAAGAAGACCAATGGCATCTTGTCCTGTATCAGAAACAGTGTGGCCAGCAGGACCATTTAAGTGATTGTGTCCCTGTACAATCAGCACTGGTGAGGCCACACCTTGAGTACTGTGTTCAGTTTTGGCCCCCTCACTACAAGAAAGGCATTGAGGTGTTGGAGCGCATCCAGAGAAGGGCAACGAAACTGGTGCAGGGTTGGAGAACAAGTCCTATGGGGAACAGCTGGGTTTGTTAGGCTATTGAAAAGGAGGCTGAGGGGAGACCTTATCACTCTCTACAACTGCCTGAAAGGAGGTTTTAGTGAGGTGGGTGTTGGTCTCTTCTCCCAAGTGACAGGTGAAAGGATGAAAGGAAATGTCTCAAGTTGCACCAGGGGATGTTCAGATTAGACATGAAGAAAAATATCTTCACTGGCACAGCTGCCCAGGGACCTGTTAACCTCACATTGCCCGTCAGACAGGTCAGGACCTCAAGTAAGAAAAAGAAAAGGAGGGTCATTGTAGTGGGAGACTCCCTTCTGAAAGGGACGGAGGGCCCTATTTGTAGGATGGATCCTACTCATAGGGAAGTCTCCTGCCTTCCCCAAGCCCGGGTAGGTGACATCACCAACAGACTCCCGGACCTAATTAAACCCTTAGATTATTACCCGCTTCTGGTGGTCCAGGCTGGTGGTGATGAGCTAGCTAAAAGAGGGTCAAGGGTCGTTAAAAAGGAATTCCAGGAGCTGGGACGGTCAATAAATAGGGCAGCATCCCCTCCGATGGCAGGGATGTATACAGATAGGAACAAGAGAATATATGCACTTAATAAATTGCTTAGGGGCTGGTGCTGGCAAAGGAATTTTGGGTTCTATGATCATGGCGAAACCTTTACGATACCTGGCCTGCTTGACCCAGATGGGTCTTGTCTAATTCCAAAGGGTAAGAGGATTCTAGCCCAGGAGCTGGCAGGGCTTGTAGAGAGGGCTTTAAACTAGGTAAGATGGGGGAGGGGGGAGTAACTAGGCTCACCAAAGATGTTGCTGTGGAGGATGAGCCATCTCAAAGGGTGTCGTCAGTAACCCAACTGAAGTGCATGTACACAAACACACACAGTATGGGAAACAAACAGGAGGAGCTGGAAGTCCTGGTCCAGCAGGGGAGCTATGATATAGTTGCTATCACGGAAACGTGGTGGAACGACTGTCATAACTGGAGTGCTGCCATGGAAGGCTACAGGCTCTTCAGGAGAGACAGGCGCAAGAGGAGTGGTGGAGGGGTGGCCCTCTATATTAAGGAAACCCTGGATGCTGTTGAAGTCGAGATCAGTGATGACCAGATTGAGTGTCTATGGGTAAGGGTCAGAGGGGCAGTCAAGTCTGACCTCCTGGTTGGAGTATGTTACAGACCGCCCGACCAGGAGGAGGAGATGGATCTTCTATTGTTTAAACAGCTGGAGGCTGCCTCTAGATTGGCTGCCCTTGTTCTTTTAGGAGACTTTAACCTTCCGGATATCTGCTGGGAACTTAACACTGCTGAGAGGAGGCAGTCCAGGAGGTTCTTGGAGTGTATTGAGGACTGCTTTCTGTCCCAGCTGGTGAGTGAGCCCACCAGGGGTGAGGCTCTTCTTGACCTGCTGTTTACAAACAAAGAAGGGCTAGTGGGTGATGTCGTTGTCAGGCAGAAAAGGACCTGGGAGTGCTGGTTGACAGGAAGCTCAACATGAGCCAGCAGTGTGCCCAGGTGGCCAAGAAGGCCAATGGCATTCTGGCCTGCATCAGGAATAGTGTAGCGAGCAGGACCAGAGAAGTTATCGTCCCCCTGTACTCGGCACTGGTCAGGCCTCATCTTGAACATTGTGTACAGTTGTGGGCCCCCCGGTTTGGGAAAGATGTTAGGATACTGGAATGTGTTCAGAGGAGGGCAACGAAGATGGTGAAGGGGCTGGAACACAAGCCCTACCAGGAGCGACTGAGGGAGTTGGGGCTGTTTAGTCTGAAGAAGAGGAGGCTCAGGGGAGACCTCATTGCTCTCTACAACTACCTAAAAGGAGGTTGTAGTCAGGTAGGGGTTAGTCTCTTCTCTCGGGTGACCAGTGACAGAACTAGAGGGCATGGACTCAAGCTTCGTCAGGGAAAGTTTAGGCTTGATGTTAGGAAAAAGTTCTTCACTGAAAGGGTGATTTGCCATTGGAATGCACTGCCCAGGGAAGTGGTGGAGTCGCCGACCCTGGAGGTGTTTAAGGGGAGACTGGATGAGGCACTGAGTGCCATGGTTTAGATGATGGTTGGTGTTAGTGTTGGGATATAGGTTGGACTTGATGATCTCAGAGGTCCTTTCCAACCTTATGATACTGTGATACTGTGATACTGTGTTTGAGTCACCATCCCTGGAGGTGTTTACAAGATGGGTAGACAAGTTCTGGGTACTCAGCCTCCTAAGCCAGAAACTGGTTTAGTAGTGGTCAGGTACAATTGGACTCGATGATCTCAAAGGTCTTTTCCAGGTGATTCTATGATTCTATGACTTAGTTTAATGACAGTAGGATAGATTTTATGTTATTGGGAGTTGGTCACAGTCTGAGAGGTGGCAAAAGATCTTTCCTCTTAGGAAGCTCCCGACTCCCCCAGGCCTCAACAGAAATGCAGAAATTCAGGATTTTTTACACTTTCCAGGATTGGGCCCAGATGGGTATGACTATTCATCAGTTAATTTTACTGCTTTTCAGCAGTTGTGAAATATACACTGTGTTACGCTTTTTTTGAACAGCTGGAAAATTATGTTGTATCTAAAATTCCATCATTCAGCTTCCCATGGAACACATTTTGCTCTGAGAGCTGAAAGGCAATCTGAGTAGTGGCTAGATAAGTTCTTAACATAGTCATAAATATCACTATTTGGAGAAGGGGAATATTGTTTTAGGACAGAGTAATTTTTGGTGACTTGTATTTTACTTTGTGCCTAACACGGGATTTTGGTTAGATTTTCTGTATGAAATACAGAAAACCAGAAAATGTTTAACATCCTTTTTTGTAGTGTAATTAGGCATTCTATGCATTCCTTCTTTTCTCAGTTGGACTGTAAATCCTGAGAGTTTTTCCCTTGTGAGACAAATTCTGCTATCTTTACTAATCTCAAAGGGCTGTCACATCAGCCTTCAAAGTAATCTCAGTGGGACAAATTCCAGTCTCCAATACACCCAAGTAAATTAAAAGCAATCCTACAATTATGATTACATTAGCAGCAGAGTTCATCATAGTGATTTGAAAGAGCCAGACAGTCAGTATTTGCCCAGCAGTATTTACCCTCAGACACTTTATTTTCTTCTTGCATTCAGAACCACAGGCCTGTTTCTGTTAACATGTCCTGTAGAACTGAATGAACAGAAAAAGACTGATGAGTAATGTTTGCAACTTCCATTATTAGAAAAGCTGTCATCCTTCATTTCCCACCTATGTTCCAATGCTTTACAAAGTGCAGCTGGAAAAGGATTACAGCTAACATAGAACCATCAGCTACTACCTAAATGAGAACTGAAGATCATGTCTGATTTATATTTTAATCTGAATATTGGTCTGAGAACTGGTTTGGAAGATCTCATACTCTAATAGATTTGAGAAAAAGTAGCTCCTTTTTAAAGATCTGTCGTAGCACCTACCTAAGCTGCTTGTAATATTGTGATTATTTCTTACCGTAACAAAATAATCTGCTGAGACTTTCCAATCAACTTATGCTACATGGTGTTGCAGAATAGAATGATATTACCAGGCTACAAGTCCAGTTGCAGACTACTTAAAGAAGTGATTTTTCAGTCTTTTCAATGCCTCTGGTTTTGCTGCCACGTATTGCAGGTGCATAAAATCTAAAAATGTAGCCTCAAGCATTTAGAAAACATTAGGCATATCAGGAGTTTTGAATTTGGCATTTAACATAGTTCTCTAATAAAATTCACCTGAAATCAATGGGATATACCACCTGATCTCCTAAAGAAGCGATTTAGTTAAGAGGGTGGAACTTTTTAATGAAAAGAGATTCTGTAGCTACCACCTGATGTGCAGTAGGGCATTTTTGAAATAAGGGATTTAACATTTTATGATTTTTAACATTTTTATGCTGTGGTGTATTTCATTTCCTTATAAGTGATTTTAATTTTCAAGAAAATTAAAAGATTTTCTGGGTTACAGGCTATCCTTCTAAAGAACCACAAAACTGTTACAGGATTTCAGGCAGGTAGAAAATGCTCCACAATGGCACAGAAATGTGCTTAATCTCTATCCAGAAGACACTGCCATAGAAATACAAGTACAATAAATTCTTAATGCATAAACATGCATACGTTGAATTTTTCATGCATGAACTTTGAAGACAATGACCTATTCATATTCACAAATACAGCACACATAAGCACTAAAGGATGATTTAATTTGTGTCAAAGTGTGAACACATTTTTTTTTAATCAGAAAAATGGACAGGTTTCATTGCAAGATTTTCCACATAAAATACGCTGTTAAGTGTAAGTTACTGCGTTTATTTGTTGTAACTAATAGTGCGCATAAGCATATAAGAAATAGAGTATATTGCTTTATTGCCTAAATTTTAAAATACTATGGGATAAATACTGTATTTTTTTTCAAAGGTAAACTTTTCACTGAATATAAAACCAGAACTTCAAACTATGACCTGCTGATTGTGTTTGTTTACTTCTAACATGTGTGCTACTAATATTTTAGATTTACCTGAAAATGCCTTGTGGAACAGAACAGTTTACAGCCACAGAATCTCACTGGTATGGAGAAGTCTATGTCAACAAAGCCTTAAGAGCTTTTTTGCACTTAAAATGCCAGGTTTATTCTGTTCCTTTTTTAATAAAAACAGAACTCTGCAAGAATCCCTGGCAGAGGTTTCCTTGGGCCGCTGTATGACAGAGGGCAAGACTCCAGACCCTTGCTAGCCAGCAAAGGAAGGAGGAATTTTGAGTTTCTGACCCCCTGAGACTGGCAAGAGATGAGAGATATTAAAATCCATTTTGTTGTATGGTTGCCATGCTGTCTCCAGTGTCTTTTAACCACTCTGGCTGTTATCATAAGACCATTTGATCTATGCTGCCACCAACAAGTAAAAGCCCTCTGGATTTTGAAAAGTGCTAGCACAAAACTTGCACTCCTGTATTTCACTGGAAATGTTTTTTGCACCTTTCTCCTAATTAGCACATTTCCATTTCTGAAGGCAGCAAGCTGATTTTCTAGGAAACTTGTTTTTAAAGGGTTTTTTTTATCCTGTATGCACCTAAATGTCTCATACTTTAATGATATCAGAGCCAAACTTTGGGTCAAATATTTCATGACAGCTAGCTATCAGCAAGTCAGCAGGTAAACATGGAAAATCTTAGATTGCATCAAAATAATTATACAAGAAGGAAAGCATTGATGTGCAATTAAAGTATAGCCTTCAAGAGTTTTAGTACTTATATAAAAAAATTTCTGCATTTATTTATTTTCTGTTTTAAATGCATGTTCTATTTTGAGCTAAAGCAGAATCAATTTCCTAACTTTTTGGCTAAGCCTCATCTAAGTAACTTCATTTTCTGAAGTTTAACTACAAGTTTTCAGGCAGTGTCTGCCTTCAGAAGTGATATCGCTTAAAATTTACGATTATCACCAAAGGAGTGGGGCTTTGATATGCAGAATGGACATTGTTTATATTCAGCTTCTTGGAGACCGAGGTTACTTGCAAATTGGTGAAAAGCTGTAATGCAAAAGGGTGAAAAAGTGTCACACCTGCATGGAGGAGCAGATGGGACAGGTGAACCCAAAATGACCAGCAGAGTATTCCATTCCTTGTACATTGTACTCAATATAACACTGAGGGCTCATGAGGGTCAGGCTCTCTTCTTCAGTGACTGACATCTAATATGAACTCATCTGTCCTCCTGTCCCCTCCTCCCAGATCCTCGCATCCCTGAATCCAGTTCCTGAATCCAGCTTCCGTCTGCTGCTGCGTCCAGTTCAGGACCTTTCCCCATACCTGCTCTACAGCATCAAAGTAAAAAATGAGTTCTACAGAGAAACAGATCTGAAAGACCTACCTGCAAAGGAATAAAGAAATAAAGGTAGCTGTTTTTTAAATAAAAGGGAAAAAAATAGGCAACCACCTGTTTTTTCACTTTCTCTTTGATCATTTAATTTGCAACAAAAGTATGTGTATTAATTGCTACATTTTTTAAAATGCAAAAGATATAATCTAACTTTTTTTTTCACAGCGTAGCATGCACTTTCTTTTACTATAAAATCATTGGAGTGGATCATGTATACTCTGACATTATTTGTTTATAAATCCTGCTTAATTTTTCAATAACAAGGAATGCAGATGGAAAACCACAATGAGATATCTTGCTTCAGCTGATGGCCTTTAAGTACATTCATCAGGTTATTTTTGTAATCTGCCACTTATACAGGATTGCTGGTGGTCTTTATTTATCTAATTATTTCATGTACCATATCATTTAAGTAGAAAAAAACATTTTGAATATCATTGCTTAAAAGCAACTTCCTCAGCTGGGACACATAATTATTATCTCCAATGCCTATCCTTGAGCCAGGATGAGATGTCAGACCTACAGCAAGAGTTTTATCTATTTAGGTATTTGTCTGGCTATATGCACAAACAAAGTACATATTTTATAATCTGCCTTTAGAACTGGACTAAAATGCAACTGCAATGTTTATTATCAATTTAGTCCCCAAGAGTATTACATTAGCCATGAAGTAACAAATTAAAGAAAGTGCATCCTTTTGTGTACAGTACATCCCTTTCCAGCAGCACACCATCACCTTTACAGAGGTGAGCATGGCATCACACCTGGGGAAGATGGCACTCCAAGGCTGGCTCAGAGGCACCACGAAGTCAATGGATGCTCAGAAAAGGTGACCTCCTGGCAGAGAAAGTTTTGCAGCTTAGCTTAGCGAAAGGCAGACATTTATATTTCCCTCTGCATTCTGTCAGTACAAAAATATGATAAACCACTAAAAATTCATACAAACTGAACATTCAGTGATGAGAAGATGCTGTTTATAGTACTTTCTAGATTGTGTAACTAGAAACACTTCCTGACGAAGTGTCTATCTTTGTTTGGAGACACAGCTGTAGATTGTGGTTCTGGTGCAGAATCTCTGTTACCCAAGGCATATCGTGTGGATGTGTGTCACGAACATTTACAGGCTGCTGTAGTCTGAAGTAGAACCTACACTGTTGTGCTCAGAAGATCTGTATGCTTGCATGTACATGATATGCATTTTGTCCTACAGCAGTGCAGATTTTTAGTAGTAAGCCAGTGTTGCTGAAAACTATGGTAACTTCCACATTTTTTTAAGATATATTTGTGGGCCTAACAAGATAATGCAACGGAGTGCACCCAGTGCAGTGGAGTTCAACTCCACTGAAAGTCTTGCCTGCCTAGTCTCTGTTTCCCATGTCACTCTCCTTGTCTGCCAAACCCTGACACTTGTGTGGACTCACAGCCAAGTGCACAGGAGATTTTTAAGGACTGTCCAAGTAAGTGATTCTTTGCCTTATACACATGCTTAGTGCAACACCTCCACTGCACTGTAAATATCAATAGAAAGTCCTGACAAACAAAACTGCGAGATCTGCAGGATGTAGTGTATTTTATTTTGCAGTTCAACCAGGCGTCTACATGCAGGTTTTGTTACTCTTCTTCAGAGCATAATTCAGCACAGACTTGCTATCCTTTAGGCTTCAGGCAGCAGTTGCAGGCAGAGTTAAAGGAGGGAGACTTTTCTCATCTGACTGATAGCCCTTCCCACTTTCTGAGAGCAGCTGTCCTCTTTTGGGACTGAATCTGATGGCTATAATTGCTATATTGAGGCAAAGGAACTCCTTACACAAAACAAACAGATTATTGTTTTCTCCAGCCAACTTCACCTCTCCATCCTGAAAATCAATGCTTAGCCTGCAACCCATCCAAAGCCTGAGCATAGCTCCCCTCCCCTGCTCTTAAGAGTTCAACGTCTGGTGGCCATGGTTCCCAAAACGTGCCTCAAAATGCAGTGATATTGCTATGTGAAATTAAATAATTGTAAATGGAGGCAGAAAAGTTCAGCAGAGCCTGAGGAGGATGGTACAGTTGTTGCCAGTGGATCAAAACATCATGGTGGGAGTTAGGACTTCCAACTTAATCCAGCCTCACACTCAAAGCAATGAAGCCTGAGAACCTGCTACATTACAGAGGGTTCATGTGAGGAATTTGCATTGCATTTCATTCCCACCTATGTCATGGTAATGAAGAAGATTGGCCTTCCTTTTGTTTCAACAACATACCAGTAGAAGTAGCCAAGCAGACACTTCAAAAATCAATTTCCAGCCTACAGAATACATATCTATACTCCTTTCCAGGAAACCTGATCTGTATTAATTAAAACTATCATTATAATTACTTTAAGATTTTGAGGAGTAATGGAAAAATATTTTGAACTGTTACATATTTTTCGTTAGGATTGTGACTGAGTCAGACAGCAGTGGCTGTACAAAAATACATTGCTGGCCTACTTTTTCTGTATTTACAAATATGTCCAAAACCAATTTTCTAGTCTGGAAATTTTTTACATTTACAGAACACAGACAGAAGTGACCTTACAAAATGCAGCACAGTAGAGGATCTCTACAAAAATTGTATACAGATACTTTCATAAAAGTATATAAGCAAGTAAATGGTGTGGAGAAAATAAATTTGCATTTTCCCAATGAGTAACTGAAAGCAATCGTGGGAAATCAAAAAAAGTTTAAAGTTGGCCAATTCAAAATAAATTAAAATAAGATCTATTTATAAGACAAATAATTAGAGTGAGGAACTTAGTGCCAGACGAAATTGGCAAAAGTAAGAACTTCACTAAAGTTTGAAGGGAACTAGTGATTTCTAGAAGTAAAGACAGTGCAGAGGTCATCATAAGTAAAGCTGACAAAAAAAAAAGACTGAATGGAACAACTTTTTTCTTCACAGTCTTTTATTATTGATTGCCATTTTCTGTGATACCAGTGCTGGAGACAGTGCATTGGATCGGTTCCAGCATGACAGTTCTATGTTTGTCTTTAAGAAAAATTTAATAACTGACTTGAATTTAGTAACTTCAAAACTATATCATCAGTTCATATAGCATGATAATGGTAAAATTTACTGTTACACAAGGTCATAGAGCCAAACACTCTGACAGAGCTTTATTAAAATCTAGGTAAATATATGACCAATAAAAACCTGTATAGTATTGCCTTCTAACCCTAGGGCAAACAAATTTTATGCAGGTCTGGACTAGTTGCCATAGAAGTTCTGTTTTTCACAGCTGAGTTGGTATCCAGTGGGAGTTGTGTACTATCAGCTGTTTTGTGTATGAATGGGCTTTGTTGTGTGTTTCTGCAGCTCAGCACTACCTGCTGTTACAGATGATAGGATACAGAAACTGAGGAATTCGCCACCTGCTACTGGATGTCATATCTTGTGTTCTGATAAACTGAAAGGCTCTGAGAAAGAAGAACATTAGATACCACAGCCCAGAGAAATTAATCTAAGGTACCAGAGTTACTCCTCCATTTTAAGGGGGAAGAAATTACACCTTTGCCTCAAATTGCATAAATTTCTGATTTTTAATATAACAGAGAAATGCATTTCATTTGATAAAATAATCTTATTTTCCTACTGTTGTCTCTCTCCATTAAAAGAAAATCCTTCCTAATTTTGACTATTACTGGAATCTAGAGAGTTCAGAGTAGAATTCTTGCACTGTTTAAGGGTTACCTGGTATTTTAGTTATTAGAATGAAGTTAATTATCACTTCAGTTCCAAATGGCGATATATTTGTACTGTGTGCAAATGGACTGATTTTGAAGACAAGCTTTAATTCTGAAGAAGGTTGTCCAAATAGTAGCTTCTCTTTGCTAACATTCTTTTAACACTTTCTTTACATTAACCAGGTTACCGTGCATTCTCTTGCACATTATATCAGCGTTAACTGAAAGGCAATGATTGTGTATCATTGCCTTCCTTCCCACAGTGAACAACTTTTAACATCAGTCAAATCAGTACAAGCATTCTTGTGATTTATAAAATTTGAGATAATGAAATGACCTGGTTTAAGTTAGAACAGAACTAATTCTCCTTTAACTTTTTAATTAAACCTTTTTCTGGGAGGATGCATCTTCTGAAGAACATTTTTCAGACAGTGTCTGCCTCTAGAAGTGATAATGCTTTATGTTTGTAATTATTGCCAGGTAACAGGATGAAGGTATGCAATCAGACTCTCATTTATAGTTGTTTCTGTAGAAACCAAGGTCATCGCTGAAGCTGGTGGAATGCCGTAAGGCAAAGGATGAAAAAGGGTGTCAGCTGCAGGGAGTACGGACAGGTGGTCCAAAACTGACCAACAAAAGTGGTCCATTCCATATATGTCATACTCAGTACAAATCTGAGGGATCACAAGCGTCAAGGTCTCTTCTTCTGTGCCTGGCATCCTGGAAGGGCTTCATCTGTTCTCCTGCCTTCTATACATATCTATGGATTCCTGAGTCCAATTCCTGGATCCAGCTCTTACAGCCACAGAGTCTAGTCTGAGATTTTCCCTGTGGTGTTAGTGGTTACATGACTGTCATCAGAGGAATGTGATTTTGTGTGTATATATATATATCCTTTATTATTCTCTTATTATAAATTATCTTTCCTTTTTATTGTTTTTATCACAGTATCACAGTATCACAAGGTTGGAAAGGACCTCTGAGATCATCAAGTCCAACATATAACCCAACACTAACACCAACCCATCATCTAAACCATGGCACTCAGTGCCTCATCCAGTCTCCCCTTAAACACCTCCAGGGTCGGCGACTCCACGACTTCCCTGGGCAGCGCATTCCAATGGCCAATCACCCTTTCAGTGAAGAACTTCTTCCTCACATCAAGCCTAAACTTTCCCTGACGATTCAATTAAAGCTGTTTTTTTGGAAGGGGAGGGAGTGGGTGTTTAACTCATAAGACTCTCTACCTGATTCCTTTCCCCTTTTTCCTGTGCAGGAGAAACTGGGACCATACTGCCCAGTGTTAGCTGCCAATCAAGGGGCTAAAGTTGGACATGAAATCATATGTTGTACTCAGTTACATTTTTAAACTTTTAATGAGCATTCTTTTATATATCATACATATCACTTGTGCTATCCAGAATATATAATTGCAGGGATACACTTGATTTATAGTCTTCTCCTGACTATAAATTGCTGTCAATGTAGAACACATGATAACATCCTAAAGCATGGCCAAATGGCAGGCCAAGCAGCTGACATGAGGTCAGCCAAAGAATCACAGATTGGCTAAGGCTGGAACATTTTTTCCAACCATTTTGCTCAACACCTGTGCTCAAGCAGGCCCATCTAGACCCATTTTCCCAGGTCTATGTCCAGGTCATTTTAAGTATCTTCAAGGATGGAGATTCCATAACATCCCAATGCACCTCTGCTAGGGCTCATTCACCCTCACAAGAGAAAGTTTTCCTGATATTCACAGGGAACATCCTGTGTTTCAGTTTGTGCCCACTGCCTTTGGTCCTGTCACTGGGCATCACTGGAAAGAGCTTGGCTTTGTCTTATTTGCACCCTCAGTCTAGGTATTTATACATACTAATGAGATCCCCACTAATCCTTCTCTTCTCTTGACTGAACAGTCCCAGTTCTCTCAGCCTTTCCTCATAGGAGAGATGCTCCAGGCCATTCATCATCATCATTATGTGTCCATGTCTCTCTTGTCAAGGAAGCCTGGCGCTGAATGAACACTAGGTGTGGCCTCACCAGTACTGAGCAGAGGGGAAGGACCTCCTCTGTCAACCTGTTGGCAAAACTCCTCTTAATGCAGCCTAGGATAGCACTTTTACCTTCTTCACCATACACATTGCTGGCTCATGCTCAAGCTGGTGTCCATCAGGACCCTCAGGTCCTTTCTTGCAAAGCTGCTTTCCAGCTGGGCAGCCCATAGCATGTATCAGTGCAGAAATCCTCCATAACAAATCCTTTCTGTTAATTTTAAAAAAAAAAATGTTTTTTTTTCCTTCTGCAAGGGACAATCAAAGCAGAACAAAGATCTTTTGCGAAACAACATTACCTCTTAGTTTTTCTGACATCACTGCACATAAAACAAGAGAATGGCCTTTGAAATCATTCTGTTGCCCTTTTTGGAGATGGACATGCTAATCTCTTCTCCCCAGCTTCCAGCAACAGAAACAGTGCAAATCTGCTTCAGGGGATGTTCAGGCTAGAGATCAGAAAGCTCTCCTTTAGAGAGAGGGTGGTCGAACACTGGAGCAGGCTTCCTAGAGAGGTAATCAATGCCCTGTGCCTATCAGTGTTTCAGAAGCTTTTGGACAATGGCCTTAATAACATGCTGTAACTTTTGGTCAGCCCTGGAGTAGTGAGGCAGTTGGACTAGATGGTCATTGTAGGTCACTTCTAGTTGGACTATTCTATTCTATTCTATTCTATTCTATTCTATTCTATTCTATTCTATTCTATTCTATTCTATTCTATTCTATTCTATTCTATTCTATTCTATTCTATTCTATTCTATTCTATTCTGTTCTATTCTACTCTATTCTACTCTATTCTATTCTATTCTATTCTATTCTATTCTATTCTATTCTATTCTATTCTATTCTATTCTATTTTTTCCCTCATAACACTATGAATTTATAATGCTTTGCAGTAACAACAACTGTTTAAGGAACCTGTTCTTCTATATGCTAACAAGTATACACTCCAGGTAAAAGACATAACTGAAAAGAATTCTGCTTATGTGACACCTGTAATTGGATGAGAGGTACGTTCCATGCTGAGAATGGCTTGATAATGGAAATGGAAGTTCAGCCTGAAGGTAAAAAAGGATCTGGGTTGAGTAGCTGAAAATATGGGATGACCAAAGACTGCATAAATTCATCAGAATTTGCTATTATATGGCAAGTAAAAGGACTGTAGTTTTTCAGACTATTCAAACAGAAGTTCATCATTATTTTACAGTATACATGGAACAGAATGAATGCTAGGATCAGCGTTTTCCACTGAAAGTATTTTTTCTTTTGCATGAAGGTCTATTTATGTATTTGCTGAATTATTTCATAAATTATATTTCCTTGCAGAAATACTCAGTATGGATATCTGCAAACTGAGAATAAAGAACAATGATTCATGCCAAAAATCTTTCAGAAATGTAAGCTATAAACACTGTACAATGTTTGCTCAGACCATGAAATGAAAACAAATTCGTCAAATAGTTACTAAGGGCAACGTTTACAGCTGCTAGATGTAAGAGGAGTAGCAGAAGTTTGAACACTAATAATTCTTAACTTGAAGTGTGCATGAAAATATAATCTGTACTAAGGAAATCTTGGAGTTTTCTTACTGAATCATGAAGCATGGTGTACAGTTTCACATCTTCTCTGAATTTGGATGCCATAAACTTCACTGTTTTCTCTCTCAATTCAAAATATTACAGTATTTGAGATTATTGTACAGAATTTTTGTTTCCTCCATCATGTTTTGACCATGAAATGATAGGGATGCAGTAAACTTTAGTACTAACACCTCTCATCAGCATCATATTATAGTAGTAAGAAATTGTTGAAGTTTTAAATGTAATGTATTTGTATTATCAGGGAAGTAAATTAACACTATTGAAGGCAATGATAACATCCCACAGGAATCTGTGCATGCTATATGCAGTATAGCTTCCAGAACAATTTTCCATGTATCTGTCTGACATGCTTTTTCTGCTTGTGAAAGATGTGGCACTGAATAGAAAGTAATACATTAGTCTATGTAGTTTCTAAGCAATAATTCCTAAAATTGTATATACAGTCCTACCAATTCAGTAAGTTCTTCTACCTTTTTCATCTGTATTTGGAATTTATCTCAGAACAAAGTATTTTAGGAACTCTAGCTACATAATCTGTTGCTTATTTACTATGTTAAAACCCCTATTAATTACTTTTCCTTTCCAGATGGACAGCTTTTTGTAGCAACACTCTGGATAGGCGTGCCAAGTCACAGAGGGCAATCATGTGACACATCTAAAACTTCTAATAGCATGTCAAGAACTGATATACACCATTTTACAACAGCAGATTTCAGTCCTGATGCCAGTATTTTATTCATGTGCATATAGATCAGTTCTATACCAAATATTATTTTTCTTGGCATATAGCTGGCATATAGCATATTTCTTCCACATTGCTTTGAATTTATTGCGCATTTGTCCTTTGCTAGAATGAGTTAGATATTTTCATGTCTCACCACAGATACTGTAAATTAATAAATGTAATTGTATTAAATTAGTTAGAAATCTGATTCTGATCTTTGAAAAATGAACTTGAGGTACAGGTATGTGTCTATTTCTGTATATTAAGTTTACTGGACAGGCTCCCGAAACTTTGTGACTGACACAAATTAATCTGTGTTTCTTATGCCACGCCCTAATTCAGCAAAGCACTTAACCAAAGCACTTGATCTTAAACAAATACCTGATCTGTCAGAGATGTTTTTTTCAAATCAATATTGCATTTCATCAAATTAGTAATATTCTGTGAACCCTAAAAATAAGCTGGAGTTTTGTCATTCTAGATTTTCTGCTGGAACTCAGCAGAAGCTTTAAGAAAACTGCACAAGCAGCTACCAACAAGCTCTATCAGCCATTCTTTATGACTAAGCATTTGAAGAAACATAATCACCTGACTCAATTTAAAATGAAAGACAGTGTGGTCCAAATAATAAAAGAATCACAGAATCATAGAACGGCAGGGGTTGGAAGGGGCCTCTGGAGATTATCTAGCCCAACTGCCCTACTAAAGCAGGTTCACCTCCAGCAGGTTGCACAAGAACGCATCCAGGAAGGTTTTGAGTATCTCCAGAGAAGGAGACTCCACAGCCTCCATAGGCAGACTGTTTCAGTGCTCTGTTACCCTCAAAATAAAGAAGTCTTTCTTCATGTTGAGGTCAAACTTCGTCTGTTGCAGTTTGTGCCTATTAACTCTTGTCCTGTAGCTGGGCACCATTGAAAAGAACCTGACCCCATCCTCTTGACACCAGTCTTTCACATATTTATACACATTGGTAAGATCCCCTCTTAGTCTTCTCCAAGCTAAACACACCCTGTTTTTTCAGCCTTTCCTCATAAGATTTGGTCTTCTAATCAACTTTGTGGCCCTCCACTGGACTCTTTCCAGTAGTTCCTTGTCTTTCTTGAGCTGGGGAGTCCAAAACTGGACACAGTACTCCAGATCTGGCCTGACTAGGGAAGAGTAGAGAAGGAGGAGAACTTCCTGCAACGTGCTGGTTACACTCTTCCTAAGGCACCCCAGGACACCATTGGCCTTCTTGGCCATGAGGGCACATTGCTGGCTCATGGTTAGCGTGTTGTCCACCAGGACTCCCAAGTCCTTCTCCTCAGAGCTGCTTTCCAGCAGGTCAGGTGGTCCTAACCTGTACAGATGCATGGGGTTAACCCTCCCTGGGTGCAGGACCTGCGCTTCCCTTTCTTGAACTTCATTAGGTTCTTTTCTGCCCAGCTCTCTATCCTGTCCAGGTCTCTCTGAAAGGCAACACAGCCTTCTGGTACATCAGCCACTCCTCCCAGTTTTGTGACTTCAGCAAATCTGCCGAGGTTACACAGGTTACACTCCATTCCCTCATCCAGGTCATTGATGATGATGTTGAACAAGTCTGGGCCCAGTACTGACCCCCCGAGAAACACAGCTAGCTACAGGCTTCCAACTAGAATCTGCACCACTGACCACAACTCTCTGAGCTCTGCCATCCATCCAGTTCTCAATCCATCTCACTGTCCACTCATCTAACCCACAGTTCCTATGCTGCCTAAGAGGATGTTATGGGAGACAGCATCGAAAGCCTTGCTGAAGTCGAGCTAGACAACATCCACTACTCTCTCCTTATCAACCCAGCCAGTTATGCCATCACAGAAGACTATCAGATTGGTAAAGCATGATTTTCCCATAGTTAATCTATGTTGACCACTCCCAATAACCTTCTTTCCCTCCAGATGCTTGAAGATTACATCACGAATGAGCTGTTCCATCACCTTTACAGGGGTGGAGGTGAGGCCAACTGGCCTGTTGTTTCCTGAGTCCTTCTTCTTGCTCTTTTTGAAGATTGGAGTGACACTGACTTTTCTCCAGTCCTCAGGAATTTCTCCTGTACTCCACGATCTTTCAAAGCTGACAGAGAGCAACTTAGCAATAACATCTGCCAGCTCTATGAGCACTTGAGGGTGCATCCCATCAGGGCCACACAAATCAATGGGATTCCACACAAATCAGTGGGACCTGATGGATTCCATCCTAGGGTGATGACGGAGTTGGCGGAAGAGCTTGCCGAGCCACTCTTCATCATCTACCAACAGTCCTGGCTCTCTGGGGAGGTCCCAGATGATTGGAAGTTAGCAAATGTTGCGCCAATCCACAAAAAGGGCTGCAAGGAGGACCTGGGCAACTATAGGCCTGTCAGCCTGACCTCAGTGCCTGGCAAGGTTATGGAACACATCATCCTGAGTGCAATCACACAGCACCTTCAGGATGGACATGGTATCCGACCCAGCCAGCACGGCTTTATGAGGGGCAGGTCCTGTCTGACCAACCTGATTCCCTTTTATGATCAGGTAACCCACCTGGTGGATGAAGGGAAGCCTGTGGATGTAGTCTATCTGGACTCGAGCAAAGCCTTTGACACTGTCTCCCATGGCATACTCCTGGATAAACTGGTAGCCCATGGCTTGGACAGGTGCACTCTTAGCTGGGTTAAGAACTGGCTGGATGGCCGGGCCCAGAGAGTGCTGGTGAATGGGGCTGCGTCCAGCTGGCTGCCGGTCACCAGTGGTGTCCCTCAGGGATCAGTGTTGGGTCCAGTTCTGTTTAACATCTTCATCTATGATTTAGATGAGGGGATTGAGTCCATCATAAGTAAATTTGCGGATGACACCAAGTTGGGAGGGAGTGTCGTCCTGCTGGAAGGCAGGAAGGCTCTGCAGAGAGACCTTGATAGGCTGGAGAGATGGGCTGAGTCCAAAGGGATGAAGTTTAACAAGGTCAAGTGCTGGGTCCTGCACTTTGGCCACAACAACCCCATGCAGCGCTACAGACTGGGGACAGAGTGGCTGGAGAGCAGTCAGGTGGAAAGGGATCTGGGGGTGCTGATTGACAGGAGGCTAAACATGAGCCAGCAGTGTGTCCAGGTGGCCAAGAAGGCCAATGGCATCCTGGCCTGTATCACGAATAGTGTGGCCAGCAGGACGAGGGAAGTGATCCTTCCCCTGTACTCTGCATTGATGAGGCCACACCTTGAGTACTGTGTTCAGTTCTGGACCCCTCAGTTCAAGAAAGATATTGAGGTGCTGGAGCGGGTCCAGAGAAGAGCAACAAAACTGGTGAAGGGACTTGAGCACAAGTCCTATGAAGAGAGGCTGAGAGAGCTGGGGTTGTTTAGCCTGGAGAAGAGGAGACTCAGGGGTGACCTCATCGCTCTCTACAACTATCTGAAAGGAGGTTGTAGACAGGTGGGAGTTGGACTCTTCTCCCAGGCAACCAACAACAGAACAAGAGGGCACGAGCTTAGACTCTGCCAGGGAAGGTTTAGGCTGGATATCAGAAAAAAGTTCTTCACAGAACGAGTAATCAGGCATTGGAATGGCCTGCCCAGAGAGGTGGTGAATTCACCATCCCTGGAGGTTTTCAAAATAAGTCTGGATGTGGCACTTAGTGCCATGATCTAGTAATCATGATAGTGTTGGATTAAGGGTTGGACTTGATGATCTTGGAGGTTTCTTCCAACCCAGATAATTCTATGATTCTGTGATTTGTGGGTGTCCAGTTTACCTAAATGTTCTCTAACCAGATCCTCCTCGACCAAGGGAACAGTTTACCTTTCTCAGACTTTCTCTCTTTCCTCCAGAGTCTTGGATTCCTGAGGGCCTGCCATAACAGTAAAGACTGAAGCAAAGAAGGTATTCAATAACACCACCTTCTCTGTATCCTCTGTCACCTGGGCACCCATCTCATTCATCAGAGAGCCCCCATTTTCCCTAGTCTTCTTTTTGCTGCTGGTGTACTTGAAGAAGGTCTTCTTTCTGTCCTTTATGTCATTTGCCAGATGTAATTCCAAGTGGGCCTTAACTTTACTCATAGCATCCCTGCGTTGTCTGACAGCATTCCTACATTCCTCCTAAGTAACCAGTCACTCCTGCATTCTGTAAACTTCCTTCTTCCTGCATCTGGGTCATGGCAACATTTGGTATCAATACAGGATGGGGAAAGAAGGGACTAACAGCAGCCCTGCAGAGAAGAACTTCAGTGTACTGCTAGATGAAAAGCTGGACATGAGATGGCAATGTGTGCTTGCAGCCAAGAAAGCCTACAGTATGCTGGGCTGCATTAAAAGAAGTGTGGCCAGCAGGCTAAGGGAGGTGATTCTACTTGTCTAGGAACTTAAGGCAAGGGAGTAGATATTGATTTTTTCAAAGTATCAGCCCTCAGAAATGATGAACCTTTCCTAAAGATTAGAAAGCTTTTGTCTAGTGACTACATGTTGAGGTTTTACACTTAGCATCACTTTAAAATTGGTTTTAAGTCTGTCAGCCTGACAAATATGTTACGTGTGAAGATTTGCTTTCATTCAAGTAAGTTTTTGATATTTGTATTTTGATATTTGTACCAATTTTGTTTGTTCAAATATTTCATCAGATGTTCATTTAATCACAAGCATCCAGTACAGAGATGAAAACCCACAGCTATTTTATATAGTTTAATGAGTTCTGTGTAATATCAAGTGGCAATAGCAATGTAGTACTTACTTTGCTAGCTGTTATTCTCTTCTCAAAGTTAATGTTTTACCAACAGGGTTAATTCTATTAACTCCACTGCCAAAACTGGAAAAGCCTGGGTAGGAAAGGGCCATTTTAATACAGACCCCCTTTAAATTTAAAGAAATAATTTCTCTTTGGTTCATACTATTCAGTATATATAGTTAAAGCTCCTTCCATATCACAAGTTCCATATAGTGCCAACTTATCCTTTGAGGCTACTATCTATGATACCTTTTCTGCATTTGTGCACAATGTCATCAAATCACAACCACCGTGTTGTGATTTGATCCTGAGAACTACTGGACTGTCAGCCTCACCTCTGTGCCTGGGAAGAGCATGGAAAAGATCCTTCTAAAAATTATGCTAAAGCCCATGGAGGACAGGGAGGTGATTCAAGACAGCCAGCATGGCTTCTCCAGAGGCACGTCCTGCCTGACCGACCCAGTGGCTTTCTATAATGGAGTGACCACATCAGTGGGCATGGGAAAAGCAATGGATGTAATCTGTCTGGACTTCTGCAAAGCCTTTGACAACAGTCCCCCACAACATCCTTCTCTGTAAAACTGCTGAGATACGGATTTGGTGGGTGGACTATTCAGTGGATAAGGAATTGGTTGGATGGTCACATTCAGAGAGTAGTGGTCAATGGCTCGATGTCCAGATGGAGACCCGTGACAAGTGATGTCCCTCAGGGGTCAGTGCTGTTTAATATTTTCATTGATGATTTACACAGAGAGGTCGAGTGCACCCTCAGCAAGTTTGCAGATAATACCAAGGGGCAGTGGTCATGCAAGAAGGATGGAATGTTGTCCAGAGGGAGCTGGACAAGCTGGAGAAGTGGGCCTGTGTGAACTTCATGAGGTTCAACAAGGCCAAGTGCAAGGTCCTAAACCTGGGTCTGGGCAATCTGCAGTTTCAGTACAGGATGTGGGACAATGTGATTGAAAGCAGTCCTGTGGAGAAGGACTTCGGGGTGCTGATTGATGAGAAGCTCGACATGAGACGGCAATGTGTGCTTACAACCCGGAAGGCCAACTATAACCTGGGCTGCATGAAAAGAAATGTGGCCAGCAGGTCAAGGGAGGTGATTCTGCCCCTCCACTCCGCTCTCATGAAACCCCACCTGGAGTACTGTGTCCAGTTCTGGAATCCCTAACCCAAGAAGGATATATAAATGTTAGAAGAGGGCCAGAGGAGGGCCACAAAGATCATCTGAGGGCTGGAGCACCTCTGCTATAAGGACAGGCTGAGAGAGTTGGGCTTGTACAACCTGGAGGAGAAAAGGCTCCAGGGAGACTGTATATCAGCCTTCCAGTACTCGAAGGGGGCCTACAAGAAAACTGGAATGGGACTTTTTACAAGGGCAAGTAGTGATAGGAGAGGGGGAATGGATTTAAATTGAAAGGGGGAAGGTTTAGATTAGACATCAGAAAGAAATTCTTCATGACGAGGTTGGTGAGATACTGGCACAGGGGAAGTGTTCAAGGCGAGGTTGAATGGGGCCTTGAGCAGCCTGGTCTGGTGGGAGGTGTCCCTGCCCATGGTAGGGGGGTTGGAACTGTATGCTGTTTAAGGTCCCTTCCAACATAAACTATTCTATGATTCTATGTTATATGCTGTTATGCAGAAAGTGAAGTGTAAAAGTCTTTAAAATAATCAGAAATTATTATAACCAGTACAGTTTGAACCAAAACTCTCTTTGTTAGGGATATGAGCTAAGAGTCTCAGAATGGTTGAGGTTTGCAGGGACCTCTGGAGGTCATCTGGTCTAGGGTTCATCTGCTGGCAATACTCCTCCAAATGAAGCCCAGGATACCGTTTGCCTTCTTTGCCCCAATGGCAAATTTTGTGAATACCAATGAATTTATTGCCTTGAATGAAACCATTTTAGAGTCTTCAAAGTCCTGAAGAAGTTGATTGTCATAGTTTTGAGAAAACCTCAGTCTGTTTTAATTACAACTAATCCCCTTTCTAGCAGAACTGAGCAATCAGTCCAATACCTACATTAGCATTACAAGATACTAGTACATATGTAACACAGTCCCCTGACACAACTGTCAGGGAAAGATGTTTACAGATTGTAGGCTAAAGGTTGCACACAGAAATGAGCAGTACTTTCAAAGTATTTTGATGCTGGACTACCACTGAAATCCTTAGAAAACAGATGCCAGAAAACCTTTAAAAACTTAACTGTAAGTTAGCTGCTTGAAAGTCTCTTAAAGTCACCAGTAAAATGGAATATAGATTCCAAACCTTTTAAAACTCTGGTTAGCAACAGAGCAACAGGCTTAGCCGCACTATCATAGGAGATAAAACCCTTCTTCTCTTGTTCTGTAACCCACCTGCTGACAATTGCTCACAAAAAGCTTTGACATTTCAAAGTGAAATGGAGAACAGACCTTGCATTAGATAACCAAATAAAAAGTCATTATCTACCTTCATAATGGCTTTAAAACAGTTTGAAAAACATTTCATGAAATATATTGCAGCTAGCAATACAATGTATTCTTCATATACACACTCAAGAAGGGGGAGGGAATTGATATCAGGCTCTCCAAAGTTCAACTCAGGGGTGATAAGACTGAACTAAAAGTAAAATCAGCAGCCCAGCTGAAGTGCATGTACACTAATGCACGCAGTTTGGGCAATAAACAGGAGGAGCTGGAAGCCATCATGCAGCAGGAAAGCTATGACGTGGTTGCCATTACAGAAACGTGGTGGGACGACGCATGACTGGAGTGCTGTCATAAGTGGCTACAAGCTCTTCAGAAAGGACAGGCAGGGTAGGAGAGGTGGAGGGGTGGCTCTGTATGTTAGAGAGTCTCTTGACTCTGTAGAACTTGAGGTCACCAACGATAGGGTTGAGTGCTTGTGGACCCGAATCAGGGGGAAGGATAACAAGACTGACATCCTGGTAGGAGTCTGTTACAGACCACCCAACCAGGATGATGAAGGGGATGAGTTATTTTACAAGCAGCTGGCAGATGTCTCAGAATCGCCAGCCCTTGTTCTTGTGGGTGACTTCAACCTGCTGGATATCTGCTGGGAGCTCAACACAGCAGAGAAGAGGCAGTCTAGGAGATTCCTAGAGTGTATAGAGGATAATTTCCTGCTCCAGCAGGTAAATGAACCTACCAGAAATGGGGCCTCACTAGATCTGCTCTTTACAAAAAGAGAGGGACTGGTGGGAGATGTAGTGGTCAGAGCCAAGTGGGGCACAGTGACCATGAAATAATACAGTTTTCGATATTCAGGGATGTGAGGAGGACCACCAATAAAACCTCTATGCTGGACTTCTGGAGGGCAGATTTTGACTTGTTCAGAACAGCGGTTCAGAGCACACCCTGGGACACACTCCTCAAAAACAGGAGCGTACAAGAGGGATGGATGTTCTTCAAGGAAAAAGTCTTGAGTGCACAGGAACAGGCTATACCAATTAGCCAAAAGGCAAGCTGGCGGGGAAGATGACCACCTTGGTTGAATAGGGAGCTACTGAAGGAAATCAGAGATAGAAAGAGAGCCTACCGATTGTGGAAGGCAGGGCTGACTACTCAGGAAGAGTATAGGACTATAGTTAGATCATGCAGAAGAAAAACCAGCGAAAAAAAAGCACAATTTGAAATTAATTTGGCTACTTCTGTTAAGGATAACAAAAAGCGCTTCTATAAATATATTAATAACAAAAGGAGCGGCAAGGAAAATCTCCATTCTTTGTTAGACCTCGGGGGGAACGTAGTTACCAGGGATGAGGAGAAGGCTGAGGCACTCAACATCTACTTTGCCTCAGTCTTCACCAGTAGGAGAGGTGCCCTTCAGAATAACTGGCCTCCGGAGCTCACAGATAGAGACAGGAAACCAAATGGCTCCCCTGTGTTCTAGGATGAAATAGTCTATGAATTACTGAGCCACCTGGATCCACACAAATCAATGAGACCTGATGGATTCCATCCTAGGGTGATGACGGAGTTGGCGGAAGAGCTTGCCGAGCCACTCTTCATCATCTACCAACAGTCCTGGCTCTCTGGGGAGGTCCCAGATGATTGGAAGTTAGCAAATGTTGCGCCAATCCACAAAAAGGGCTGCAAGGAGGACCTGGGCAACTATAGGCCTGTCAGCCTGACCTCAGTGCCTGGCAAGGTTATGGAACACATCATCCTGAGTGCAATCACACAGCACCTTCAGGATGGACATGGTATCCGACCCAGCCAGCACGGCTTTATGAGGGGCAGGTCCTGTCTGACCAACCTGATTCCCTTTTATGATCAGGTAACCCACCTGGTGGATGAAGGGAAGCCTGTGGATGTAGTCTATCTGGACTCGAGCAAAGCCTTTGACACTGTCTCCCATGGCATACTCCTGGATAAACTGGTAGCCCATGGCTTGGACAGGTGCACTCTCAGCTGGGTTAAGAACTGGCCGGGCCCAGAGAGTACTGGTGAACGGGGCTGCGTCCAGCTGGCGGCCGGTCACCAGTGGTGTCCCTCAGGGATCAGTGTTGGGTCCAGTTCTGTTTAACATCTTCATCTATGATTTAGATGAGGGGATTGAGTCCATCATAAGTAAATTTGCAGATGACACCAAGTTGGGAGGGAGTGTCGTCCTGCTGGAAGGCAGGAGGGCTCTGCAGAGGGACCTTGATAGGCTGGAGAGATGGGCTGAGTCCAAAGGGATGAAGTTTAACAAGGTCAAGTGCTGGGTCCTGCACTTTGGCCACAACAACCCCATGCAGCTCTACAGACTGGGGACAGAGTGGCTGGAGAGCAGTCAGGTGGAAAGGGATCTGGGGGTGCTGATTGACAGGAGGCTAAACATGAGCCAGCAGTGTGTCCAGGTGGCCAAGAAGGCCAATGGCATCCTGGCCTGTATCACGAATAGTGTGGCCAGCAGGACGAGGGAAGTGATCCTTCCCCTGTACTCGGCATTGGTGAGGCCACACCTTGAGTATTGTGTTCAGTTCTGGACCCCTCAGTTCAAGAAAGATATTGAGGTGCTGGAGCGGGTCCAGAGAAGAGCAACAAAACTGGTGAAGGGACTTGAGCACAAGTCCTATGAAGAGAGGCTGAGGGAGCTGGGGTTGTTTAGCCTGGAGAAGAGGAGACTCAGGGGTGACCTCATCGCTCTCTACAACTATCTGAAAGGAGGTTGTAGACAGGTGGGAGTTGGACTCTTCTCCCAGGCAACCAACAACAGAACAAGAGGGCACGAGCTTAGACTCTGCCAGGGAAGGTTTAGGCTGGATATCAGAAAAAAGTTCTTCACAGAACGAGTAATCAGGCATTGGAATGGCCTGCCCAGAGAGGTGGTGAATTCAACATCCCTGGAGGTTTTTAAAATAAGTCTGGATGTGGCACTTAGTGCCATGATCTAGTAATCATGATAGTGTTGGATTAAGGGTTGGACTTGATGATCTTGAAGGTCTCTTCCAACCCAGATAATTCTATGATTCTATGATTCTATGAATATAACAATACACAAACTATAGACACAAAAATTACTAATCTACTATTCTCTAAGAATTAATCAGTTTTAGTATTTTTGCTGATCAAGGTTCTTTTCTACCAGTTAGAGTTTTACAATATAATCATAATTACTGCAATATTATCAGCTTCCTTAGACTCCACACTGTATGTCTGTTCAGAGCAAAGATTCCTCTTAATTAAATCATATTTTGAAATAATTAGAAATTTCGTAGCTTACTATTCTACACAAAGAAACCTTCTACACCCCTGCCCCCCAGTTGTGACTTCCTTAATTTACTGTAGTTTGGCAGCAACTGTTAAATATTCCTAACTGAAGACTTCAGTAAGAGATTCCAAGATGTGTTGATATACCACCCATTTATTCTTAGGGTTTGATCTCATCTTTGTGGAGCTTATTTGAGACATAGTGGATAAATTTTGTACAGATCTCAAAATGCAGTATTCCAAAGAAAAGGAAGGCCTTTTCTTAGGGCAATGATGCTGGTGAAGAGTCTGGAGCACAAGTCTTATGAGGAGCAGCTGAGGGAACTGGAGTTGTTTATTCTGGCTGAGGGGAGACCTTATCACTCTCTACAACTACCTGAAAGGAGGTTGTAGATAGGTGGGTGTCAGTCTCTTCTCCCAAGTAACAAGTTAGAGAACAAGAGGAAATAGCCTCAGGTTGCACTAGGGGAGGTTTAGACTGGATAATAGGAAATATCTCTTCACTGAAAGGATTGTCAAGTCTTGGAACAGGTTGCTTAGGGAAGCAGTTGAGTCACTATCCCTGGGAGGTATGTAAAATATATAGATCTGGTGCATAGAGAGAGTCATGGACTTGGCAGTGCTAAGTTTATGGTTGGAATTGATGCTCTTAAAGTTCCTTTCCAACCCAAGTGATTCTTTGATTCTTACCCAGTAGTATAGCAACTCCAGAGCAAATTCCTGTTTTGTAGTAGTGGTTGGAAATTGTTCCAATTATAAAATGAATTTAAAAACTAAAACTCTACTGCATAACTGAGCAAGTTGTGAGAAAAGTCTAAGGAAATTTTTAAAAGACGGTTTATTATATTATTCCATACTTTGTCCAGATACCACACAGATAAAGTTAAAGAAGTTAGTTAATATTTGACATGAATAATAGAAAAAATAGTAAAAATACTGAGAAAAGAAAAATGAAAACTTCTAATTTCATTTTACTTAGGTTTGACATAGTAAACTGGAATTAAAAGGTATAATATGAATTAAAGTGATTTGGAATATGCTTTAAATGCAGGAGAGAAATATTGAAGAGCTCTTCTGCTCTTTCTAAGATAAATTGCTACACCAGTTCAGTAACTACTGTAACAGCTGCCACTCTATTCCTAGCACTTAACCAGAGTAACCATGCTGAGTTTATACCTCATCTTTGTGTTGGAAATAAAAACCTTATTTTTATGTATTACTGCATAGAAATGAGACAACTATACCATGTCAGTCTTTAAAACTCCTCCTATTTTGCAGGGCATATTCTATCTTACACATGAATTACACTAAACGTCATTATATTTCTCTCCATCTATGACTTCAATTTTTAAAACCAAAGCAGAACAGCTGCTCCTTCAGCAAGGCAGGAGGGATGTGAATGTCTCTCACTGCTTTATTTTTTTCTTAACTGTTAGGGTGTAGGGAAAGCTAGTCTATCTTACATTTACGAAGAATGAAATAGATGATCTAATGGGGAAGAATTCTATCTACCTACCATTAACTCATGAACTGTAAATGCTGGTAAAAATAAAAGGTAACGCAAAATTTAAAAACAAACAACAGGAAACATTATAAATGTCTCTTATTTATTTATGGCAGCAAAACAAGTAATGATAAATACACATACAGTTTTCTGTTTTGAAGTCTGACAGGGACAGAATTCACACTGCCATGTTTATCACAGAGAAAACCCTCTATTTAAAGGAACAATTGAAATGTTGAATGCAGAAGGATTTCTGAACATCTTTAGCAACAGTCTTTTCTCACAAGCTGGAATTTTTGAGCACCTTCAGGGAAGAAAGCAGCAAATAATACTGTCTAAACAAAGAGAATTTGTCTGACGAAAGGCTCTTCCTCCTACAGCCACCAAGACTGCAGGGCATATTTTTAATACTAGTGCTTTAGTCCACTCTGTGCTTGGAGTAGAGAGTTCTTCTTATGTTTTGTCCTGAATCAGATAACAACTATGCAAAAAGAATCTGACTGTGACATGCCAAGAGTTTGATCTCTGCCAAAGAAACCACAACACTCTTAATATGCAGAGAGCTAATGTGAAGGACTAAGTTTTGTGTGTTGTGTGGAGTGAGAAAACTTCATAGGACATGATAGAGGAAGAAATATTTTCTATACAAATATTAATCCTAGATGTAATCCTATTTGTGATCAAAATATGTTTTTGAACATCTTTTATCAAGTCTTCTGCTGAGAGCTACTCCAGCTCATGCCAGAAGAGGGGGGTCTTCTCTTTCCCCGCAACTACATGGGTGCAGTCTCTGTTTATCTTGGGTTGGACTAGCCTTGTTTTCACACTTTGTTCAGACTGAACCTTTATTTAAAAAAATAATAGTGTTCTAGATGCAACTTTCACTAAGTCCATATGATTAGACATGTGTACATTATGCTTTTTCATAACAACCATTAAAAGCCAGTACCAGCCTCAAACTCCTTAAAAACTACGCTGTATTAGAACTGGTGTTCTGATTATGAAGGGAAGCTAACAGGTACTGGGAAAATAAGAAATTAAGGACGTGTTTTGATAGTGAGATAATAGGGTTACTTATAGGCTTGCTTAAGTCTATCTTATTAGACTCTATATTCCTGATTTTTCAAATGTTGCATAACCAGCACCACCTTTGCGATAATTCTCCTACATATATGCTGTGTGGAGTGCTAAGAAATGTCTGACTCTCTTTTCTTTCTGGTCTTCAGGGGGAAATAGGTTTTTGGGAAGCATTTTTGAATGAAAAGGAAGATATTTTTCTTACAGTAGCATGGAAAGACAAGTAGAGGTGTGATAAAAAGAGTAAGAGAATGAATGAAAAGCAAAAAGATACAGTGTAGTTAATGCAGCACTATTGATGACAATCCTAAAGCTGAGGAAAAGAGATATCCAAAACATTTGATTTTAAAAGCTATTTAAGTACTAGTGTAGAGTTTCAAAAACCAGAGTGACGTGATCAGATCACCTCAGTAAGACAACGTCACTAGCATTTTTGTTGTGAAATATATGGTCTGAATTTACATGTTCAGCTCTGACCCATGCCCTGACTAGACCATGACAAGACAATCATAAATGTGACAGTTTCTTTTACAGTCAGGTATAGGAAGGTTTGGCCATGACAGCTATTTTATTATTCAAGTAAGCTCCCAAACTCTACTGGAATTTAAAAATATACAACAATCATCTTCGTAAAACTTGCCTGGGAGTAACTAACTGTGTTAGACTTCAGAATGGTAAACTGCCACCACCATTGCTAATACAGGAAATCCTTGGAGACATAATTAAAAGTCTAAAGAGGAAACTGTCACATTGTTGGAAAGAAAGAAAAAAACAGAAAGCCCACCAGGGGACAGAGATCAAATAAAACTGAACAATATTTTACTCCAATCCATTAAAAATAACAATTAAAACCCAAAACGTTTGTCCCTATAGAAAAATAACTCTGATACAGTTAACTTGTCTATGCAATACACATTGTAATTAAATAACATTATTCAGATGGATCTGGCAAGGCATTTCACAGATATTAATGGTAGATCTTAGTTAAACAGCTTAAGCCAAATGGAACTAATGAAGTTTGAGCTCTAATCTAAAACCTGAAGTATGTGACACTTCTTGTCCCTCCATAGACAATACTCAGTTCCGTCTTTGAGGAGTGTAGCAGCTGAGAGATGAGATTCAAATAACTTTGAGCTGTGAGGCCATAGGTCAGCAGTGTAAGATCTCAGGAGGTGAGCTGCAGGCACACAGACAACAGATCCAGAAAGTGGATGCTCTATGTTTTTTTTAGGCAAGTCAAAACATACTCTTGCAAGAACAGTAAAACGGAATGTGTTGCTCATTTAGCTATTTAAGCAATGTTGTGTGAGACCAAAGCACTGGTAAGAAGGCTAATTTTAGCATTTTGTACAAACTGGAGTTTATATAGGGTTATATCTGAAGGCTATGCACATCATACTAATGCAGCACCTAAAGCATACAGTATTCTCTCAGCTTAATAGCAGACAATTCAGGCTACAGACTACGAGTATTTCTAAGGTATAAAGCAAGGATATTACTGTCAATGTGTCCCTAAACAGCTAACTAAAATACTTCTAAAGGACCAAGTGAAAAGAAACTCACAAGCTCTTGACTTGAGGTCAGAAAGTGACATTTGTATTTCTTCTATTTTTGGTACAGATGGGTTAAAAACTACTGCATAATATCAATCAAATGATGAATGAATACTGAAATAGCTTTAAAAAGACATGTAATTAATCTTATTGCAAACATTTTAAAAACAGAATGATAAACAAATGCCAGGGAAGTGTCAGACAAGAAGAAAAGGAAAAAAGATGTGGCATCTGTGGCAACTTGTGTGGCAGCACAGAAATATGAACATGATTACATATAGGGCAAATCTCAGGAAAGTCTGCATACATATCCTTTGGTAGTAATCTATCAAAACAAAATCTAAAAATTAGATGCAAACTGATGTTTTGAGATAGAAAGTGTATACAGATAGATAATAAATATAATTTAATTTCCTTAGTGAAATAATGTACTTAAGATTCCCAAAGGCAGGTCATTGAAAAAAACTTGCCTAACATTTTATGCTCAGAAGACTAAAGATCAGACTGAAGCTAAGGAAGAGGGAATTCCACAGAATTGTCATATATTGTTACTCTCTCTGAAAAGAAATAATCCTTACAATGTTTATTATTTGCCAAATAATGTTTCTAAAAGTAAATTACTATAATCACTAGGAAAAGTGTATGATGTTAGAGAAAATACAAAGCATTGGAAAGAGTCTGCTGGGGAAATTCTGATTCCAGCAACTTCTTCAGGATAAGAATTTCTCCCACTGAGAAAATTAAATGAGGTGGTGGCACCCTAGAGAAAACATCCAATACCAGCTAAGTGAACTGAAACCAGTGAATTAGAGAAACCCCAGCTAAAAAGAAACAACTAGTGCGGGAAATAAACATTCCTCCCATAAGTCTGTCACATATGTTGGCAAAAACTGACAAGATAAAAAGATCTGTGATGATGATTGAATTACATTTGATTAAGCAATGCTGCAAGTATTGTTATTCATTAGAATCAATTATTAGTCAGAATTTCGTTAATAAAATATGACATTTCACTTTTGCCTTTTAATCTATGGTAAAAGAAAAAAAATCACACATGCAGAAGTTTCCGTTAGAACAAACTAAAATATTTTTATAAAGGCTACAGATAATAGAGACGAGGGTAAGACTCCTTTACTGAATGTCACTATCAACATGGAGTAAGTTACAGAAATTTTCTCACTCTAAAACACTTGTGTCAGCATCCAAGAAGATTACCAGTCTTGGAAAGCAAACTGGAGGGAACAAGAATCTCGTTTTAATGGAGTAAACTTTCTCGTTCATTTATTAGTGAGACAAAAGGAGAGAACAGGAACATCTGTAACTGAGGTATAAAGGAAGAAGAATGGAGAACCTGATGTTCAGTATAAAAAAAGTCTCTTTTTTTAAATTAATCTAGCATAAATTAGATGGGTACAGAACAAAAAATTTTTCGAAAATCATGACGTTGATACTACTCCACAGCAATTCAATAGACAGAATTATGTTGCTGCTTATAAAATTTCTTTAATCCACAAAATCTAAGTTTTTAAACTCTCAGCTTCTAAAATATGCATACTATTTAAATTTTTTTAGACTTAGTACAGCTATGGTCATATAGACTTAATAAGATAGATTTCCCAAATTTAGATCATACATTCTCAGCCAGAACTTTCTCCATAGCATTTGTTTAGTCAAACAATTTGAAAATAAACATCAGTTGGTCCCATTTGGCTCTACAGTTGTATTGTTTATGAAGCACTATAGAGAAATATTCAGTTTTAAGATTTAAACTTGACATTCGCATGCTTTTAAGTTTTACAAACACTACCAACAACATTGTATTGCTTTTTTCTTTAAAGAACCTAAAGCTGACAGTCAAACTATATGACAAAAAAATGGAAACCTGAAGGAAAGACATTCTAAACTTTAAACTAGACCAGAGACCTCCAAACTTTCTGGATTTTGCACCCCTACATAATTTGTAAATTATATATGTGCTCTACTATACTAATATATGATGTACATTATAAAATATTCACAAAATAGAAATTACAAAAGGATGAGATAAAGACAAATTAAATACATACATTTTATTGATTTACTTATTATTGGTACCAAAAAAATTTTCTTCCTGCACTCCAGTGGATTATCTTGTTTATCACTTTAGAGAACATAGGACTAGAATACTGATGAATGACCAAAGTTCTCTACAGGACTCTTTGATTTCACCTCATCTGAAGAAACCTGCAATGAGCTACACTTTCATCCTCAGCAACATCTTCTCCCTTATTTTTTCCAGTCTTAACTACCTAGCAGTTTATAGAGCTGTTGCAAACAAAGTGCATCTATTGCTCTGCAACCACTCATACTGTCCCCAGTGATGGCAATTAGCAATCATAGTCTTAATTAGCCTGACCCACCTGGCTATTTTGCTACTAATAAATCAATTAATTCAATTCACATGGAGGAACTTCTGTGTAGTACCATAGCTTAATCACTACTGGTCATCCTTGTATATGACTGTTTTACACGTTAGAAAAACTTATTATCCAGGCCTAATTTGTATTCTCCACTGATGTGCAGGCTGTCAAGTAAGTATGAAGTGTGGTTAGTATTTTTAATGTATGCAGTGATTTTGCAAAAGCCCCAGCAGAGTGCAAAGGAGAAACTTGGGATGTAAGCTATAAACATGTTGGCATACTGAATTGGATGATCTTTACTTCTCCCTGAATGGCACGGATACCACTCACTAGGGGGGGCGTCTCAACTTACCTCCCTCAGCAGCCTCTGTTACTACTCCATTTTTCAGTTTTTTATACGGGAAATAGAAGCTTCTAAAACCCAGCTATTGGGATCTCTAAGGAGCTTATTTTTTCTTCCTTTTTTTTTTTTTATCTGCTCCCTTGGAGGCTATTAAGCTCTGCATTCTTGTACTTGTATCCAAAGAAAGATGTCCCCTTCCTGACTTCCGTTCTTTCTACTGGAATAAGATTGGCTCTATCTCTTTATTCCCCTTTCCTAACCAGTATCAAAAGCAAACAAACAAAAAAACCCACACAGGAATAAAAGACATTTTACTGTCCAGCCTTTTATTCTTAAATATATTTTTGCAGTTGACCCCAAGTCAATGGTGCAGACTTCTGCCAAATCTGCTTTTTTTGTCATCAACATTGCTTTCCTTGTTTTCTCTTCCCACGTCAGGTGACAGAATATCAACTTGACCCATAAAAGCTTAATAGGATTCTCACTAAACTCACTTTTCCTTACCAAAACTGAAGAATGTGCTCTTCCATGCTGACATACTTTAACTTCTGAATAAAAAATAAGTGCAATATTGCTGAAAAGCCTGGAAAGACATGCTAGATACAGCAATTATGGAGTAGCTGAACTGTTGGCTGCATCCACAGATGTTTACAGTGAGAACATCTTTCACTATTCGCTGAATATCTTGAACAAATACCTGAGGAAAACCCTTGTTTCTGTTTTCTTACCACATATTCTGACTAGAGACTAAACAATCTGAGGGTGCACAAGGAAAACAGTCATTTTCAGGGCAGGTGAGGAAAGGGGAATAAAGGATTAACCAGGAGGTCAAAGATTTATCAAGACTAGGCCTTTCAGACCAAGGTTTTAGAAGTCCATAGGAATCTACTTCCTGAAGAACAGTATCAACAGTATCTTTAATAATGAAAACCCAATACTTTATGTCCTTGCAGGTTTGTCACTTGTAATGTTGTACTGACAGGATTCTAATAAGTAAATAATCTATTAAATTAGCATAATGCTCTCCAGCTTAAGGAGATGGAAATAAAATGAGTATTTTCAATTCATGCCCTATATAGGTAGTCTAAAAGAACACAGAACAAATCCCACGGACTTCTATGCCTAGTACCTAGGGTTCCCTCTGAAGCTGAATGTCTCTGGCTCTGGTTTTTTCTGCAGGCCTGAGCCTGTTCTACTGTGTGCCCTGTGCACTGCTTAGAATTTGTGTTTGCGGCAGCTCCTTGGTCTCTTTATGCTATTTTTCACTCTGATATTTAGTAAGTACTTAACTTCTACGAACACAGCTTCTTTGAATAACAGGCGCAAAGTTTCCAGGCTTAACAGGCTAATGTTTTTTCCATGTGTATTTTCCTCTAAATATTTGTTTTCCATAATCAGCAACCCTACAACTGACCCTAGCATGATATTTTTTTCTGCTGGTATTAGCTTCTCACAGCAGTTAACTAAATGCCTTTTAGTGTCTTCTCTGTGACTCCTGCCCACCCTTGCCATGTTGCAATACCTGCCATCTCCCCAATGAGCCACTTCTCTCTTCTTCTTCCCCTTTGATATTTGTCACTTTGTTTCAGTTTTGCTAGATTCTACCAATAGTTCTCTTTCTCACCACATGTAATCTGTTGCCCTGCAAATTTTCCCCTCTCTGAGACTGAATGCCGTTATATCCAAATTCTTCCCCTACTTTGGTGAATTCATACTGTCTACTACACAGTTGGTGTCTTCTCATAAAGGAAAGAAGTCCCGTAATAATGCAAGAGAATTCTATGGCAAACTTTCAGTTGCTGCAAAGTGTTGTTTCCTTTTCATTGCTGGACATATTCTGAAGTGAAATAAAGCAAATAGACTTCAAATAGACAGTAGATTCATCAGTAGCCTTTTTTTGTTCCTAAATAGCTGAAAGGCATATGATTTGCCACTTGTATTTGAATATTTTTAGGGAAGGAAGAAAAGTATTCACACAGAAAACGAAAAACCATCTTAAACATTGTGAGCATTACCATAGTGCATTGTGTGCGCAAGTGTTCCAAAGTGAAATAATTTGATTGTTTTTCATTAGTAGCTATGCTGTATTTAGCGTAATATTTGATAGTGTTAAAAACATAAGGGAAATATTTCTTCAACATACAGAAATAAATGACAACGAAATTTGAAGGCATCACAGATTGTCTTGGAAGCAAATGGAAGAAAGGTGATTGAAGGCAGGTGAATGAGATTACGGTGGAAAATGAGAAATACTGTAAAAACTCTAAAAGATTTAAAAGACAGAAAATATGCCTCAAATCAGGAAAGAAAACGTGTGTGTTTAAATTGCATTGTGGAAAAGGATTAATTTATTATACCAGAAATATAGTAATCAGATACTACTTTTTACTTGCAAAAAATTATATAAAATTGAAAAGACGGAGTAAGGAACAGAAAGGATGTATCCCTCTCTATTGTCCATTCCTGTTTATTTCATGTATAAGCTCTCATACATTTTTGTCACTTCTGCATGTTCAATTTTTCCCCTTTCATATAACAGGGGACTTTACAAATATTAGGTTGCCTTGCACAGAATCATGGAGTGGTTTGGGTTGACAGAGACCTTAAAGATCATCCAGTTCCAGCCCCCCTGCCATGGACAGGGACACCATCCACTACATCAGGGTGCTGAAAGCCTCATCCAACCTGGCCTTGAACAATTACAGGGATGGGGCATCCACGACTTCTCTGGGCAGCCTATTCCAGTGCCTCACCACCCTCTCAGTAAGGAGTTTCTTCCTAGTATCTAAAATAATCTTCACTATTCCATCTTAAAACCATTACCCCTTATCCTGTCACTGCAATTCCTGATAAAGCATCCCTCCCCAGCTTTTCTGTAGCTTCCTTTAAGCACTGTAAGGTTGCTTAAATTCTCCCCGGAGCCTTCTCTTCTCGAGGCTGAACTACCCCAGCTCTCTCAGCCTGTGCTGACAGCACAGGTGCTCCAGCCCTCTGATTGTCTTTGTGGCCTTCTTCTGGACTCGCTTGAACAGATCCATGTTCTTCCTCTGCTGAAACTTCATCATAATCTCGATTTGCCTGCCTCTGCTGCAAGTCATTAAACAGTTTCTGTATATGGCTTTTTTGTTACTCTTCTCAAAATTGTGTCTTGGCAGTGCCTCAGAAATATAATTTGTACCTCTCAACCTCTCCCTAGCAGCAGAAAAGCATACTTAGAATATTTCTCTATATAAAAATCTGCCCTGACCCACGTTTACATTAGATGCAACAAAGTCAGGAAATGCACTTTGTATTTGAAGCAGAAATTGTGTCTGGAGCAGAAACTGCTAAGATTTGCAAATAAAGCTTGATCTTTTGTTCAGATGAAATTTTTATTCTTTTTGTCAAAAGCTGCACTATTCCAGTGGAGTATATTTAATGATCACTGTCTTCATCTCATAGCTTTAGCTGAGTGTACATGTCTCAGCTCCTGTAAGTTGGAATCTTCTAATTACACCTATTTTACACAGGAGGAACAGAACCACAAAGAGCCTGTAACTTGGCTGAGGTCACAGAAACAGAATAGGAAGGAAAGCAAAATCGAACCCAACTTTCTCAAGAATCCCTGAGGTGCCCCATGAGACATTCCTCCTCTACACTAACTGCTTCTAGTATTTCCAGATTTGGTACATACCTCTGGTTGTGAATAGCATCTTTGTTAATATGTAAAAATAAGTTCAATCTCGGAAAGCACTTTTGTTGATACAAAGAATTCATAAGTTAAGATGACAGCATCTTTGATCCAGAAGACATGCTTGCTGCTACTAAAAGGCACTCCAAAATAAGAAGTGTATTTACTAAGGTAATACATGTTATACAAATTATATTATGTGGAAAATGAGTGTAATAATTTATGTATTTTCACAGTAGTTTTGTTTCATCCAAATACTCCATCTTTTTCCTTATTTTTAATTGATAGAAGAAATTCTGTCTCGGGATGGAAGGGAAGAGAGTGAAAGATAAGTGGCTTGAGGGTTAAAAGAGAAGTACTGAATGTTACTAGTTGTTTGAGGTTTTACTATCTAACACGGAGAGCAGAGGAAGAAGGGCAGACAGCTTGAGAATACTGCTGTTTATGGTGAAGAAGTGAAAGGTAACATGAGAAAACTGGCAGAATTAGAAGAGTAAGTATATAGTTAAATAAGTGACTTGGAAGTCTTAGATCAGTATTGAAGGCAAAATATATCAGTACAAGCAATTCTGAGCAAATCTGAGTACTCGGAAGATGTTCTGCAGTAGGATGAAATAAGTGCCTGAGTCAGGTAAACTGTCAGAAGCGCAGCTGCCAGTGTTAGTAAGTATTGTATGATTGGTGTCAACAGGCTTTCTCTAAACTATCTGCATATAACTCAACATCAATATACTTTTTGTGTGTGGATGTTCCACTAAGGCTGTGTAAACTGCATTATTTGAAAATATCAACATAAACTTCCCTGAAGTGTTTGAAAAGTAGTTTACTTCCTGAGATGGACTACTAGTTCCTTCTAAGAGAATTGGAAGAAAATACTTCTGCTCACTTCATGTATTCAACAGAATGATGAATACTATATGCTTCCACTTGTTTGTCCTCCTATCAATGTTAATAAGGGAACGCAAAGAGAGAATTTGTTTTAATATACCATAAAAAATAAGACAATAAGAATGATGGAGTCTGAAATTTCTTTTGAAGTATAGAACAGGACTTAGTTTCAATTTGATTCTGATCCCTTACACTAAGAAATCCCTGTGTTTGTTCAAATCTAATACATATACTGCTAATAATAATCAAAAGCAACAACAACATTGTCATCAGTCTTGCTGTCTATCTCAAATATGCTCCACTTCCTAAAATGAGATAACACATAGACATTCTCTACCCTCACTGGAGGCCTGTTTTTTCAAGCACACGCCCAAACTTTTACCCAAAAGCAGGAAGAAAATAAAGTCATGATTTAGAGTGTCCAAAATAAACCATTCAGGGTCAGTAATAAAAGCTATATGTCCCTTTAATCATGACTATTTTCCCTCCTAGTTCTCAGCATGGAAACCTGACTGCCAGTAGAACTGATCTTAATGACAAATGATTGAGGGAAGTGCACAAGACACACGAACATCAACACAAATTACCAAGAGGGGATGAAATATATATATTCCCTGTTAAATAGTGCCTGAGTTCTGCATTAAAGCATAGGGCGAAATTATTTAATACTCTTGACCTACCTAGCAGATTTAATTCACAGATCTAAACTTTCATTTGTGTGCTGTGTGATTGTGTTTCCTGCATAGCTTGAAAGCTTTTATTCTTGAGGCTCTGTAATAATAAAGAATACTGTAACTAATTTTAAATGCTGAACAATTTTTAAAACTCAAATCCAGATGCCTAGTATTGTCTCCACAAGACAGATTACTGTTTTTTCTATTATATCTGTAAGCACTGCATGTATTATATATCTTTGGGAAGCCTTTATCTGAAAGCTGTCTAATTCTGCTGTTTGACTTTGTTCTTGTTGCTTACATAAATACATTTCTGCAAACAAATACTTTTCTACTCTGAACAGATAGTCCTGTAAGTTTCACAAATTTCTAATTTTGGCCCTGATATGAGATGCATTTAGTGAACATCACACTGGAGAAATGTCTTATTTCATACTGTAATCACAAGTAGTATAGGAAAAGATTTACAGGACAACAAAACAATCATCCTGTGATCAGTCCAAAAATTATTGCTTCCTGACAATACAGTGATTCAAGAAATCCACAATCTGGATATGACTTAAGTATCACATGTTAGTTCTGGGCCAGCCAAATATTTTTTCTGTGGTTAGTGGTCTGCAAGACAGTGCAAAATACTTCAATTTGATTCCCTGCTTTCGCATATTTGACCAGACAGCTATGTTCATGCCTATATATAACATCTTTCATTCTGGAATCTCTGAAGATGCACTAAGCTAATTCTGCATACAACCACTAGGCTATCTACAATGGATTTTAAGTATCATGTAAAAGCATTTATTAACTCGATTTCTGCATTTGTAACTGAGCTGGCAATTTTTGGATCAGCAGTCACAACTAGTTGGCTTAGCTGTGTCTTGAAACACATGGCATGGCTTATTGAAATAGAGGCATTTTGACAATGATAAAGTTTATCATAATTTTAGTAACAACTCTGGAAGCAGAGTAAACCGTACTTTATATGTTTAAAAACTACAGATAGCAATGAGCTAGAAGAGGTTACAAAAACTGAAGACAGAGTTTAAACTTGTCTTGATCAACTGAAAACAGATACAAGATTGTTTAAAACTAACTGGTAAAGAACAATACAGAGTAATGTAAAAATCAAATAATAATAAAAAAGGACTAGCATCTTGGATATTCTAGATCACAGTAATACAAATGGGGAGAGAAGTTAGAGTGGAACATAAACTGACAAGATCAGTTTGATATTAAAAAGAAAATTCCATTTTAAGCTGTATTACCAAGAACATTGTATATAAAATATATGGACTAATTACTGTATTGTCTGTGGACATGTGAGGCTTCAGCTAGACAACCATTTGCAAATCACTCCAGTGAACTTGCTGACATTTATGGTAAGTTGAGTAGAACTCAGGGAAAAGCAACAACGGGGCTAATAATTTTCAGAAATACAAACTGTGAAGAATGCCTGAAGGAAAAGCCATTGTTTGGTCTATATGAGGAGGTAGAAGTCTGAAAAGAACATGATAATGGTCTTCCAGTGTTCAAAAGCCTGCTAAGAAGACTGTCTAGGATAGGACAAGAAGGAAACAGTTTATTTATAAGGAAAAAATGCTTAGCTGTTGTGAAAATGTAACATTAAAGGTAGTGAAGTACTGGAAGAGGCCACTTACAGTGGGAATAGTGGTTTTGGTTTTTTTTTAAATTCTGGACTAACATCTCTTAGAGTTGTTTTACACCTACTAATCCTGCCTTAAAAAAAGATTAGAAGTTTGTAGATTTCATCCAGATGTAAAACTCTCCAGTTCCGTGAATACAAGGTGACATACAGACTGTATATATCCAGTTTAAAATGAAGTAACATATCTCTGTTAATTATATAGATTGTTGCTGAATGGATTTTGTCTCCTGCTCAGCATCACAGTATCTGCTTTTTGTCTAAAAGGCATAATACCAGTAACTTGTTGCTACTTTATATTGACATATTTATTTTTCCTGGTATTAGTGATTTAATTTAGAACCTAAATTATTGGCCTAACCTTTATAATAATACCATAAAGTGCTTTAAAGTTTGGAGCTGAGTAAAATTATTTTTAATAAGGTGAATAGAGAGCAAAGTATTATGAGAGCTAGAAGTAGCCCATTACATATTTGTTTTGATGCCTCTCTGTTACAAAATAAGGTATTCTGAGCTAGTTGCACTCCTAATGGATAGCATTTTCCTTTGGAATCTGCAAAAGATGTCCCCATAGGTATGCTTCTAAAACAAGTTTCACGAAAAAACTCCTCTTAAAACCCTACATGGAGGACCAGTTGTCTGTGTTTTTCTTCTGCCATGGCACACTCCAATTAAAGATCATTCCTCCTTTTATACACAGAATTTATTTTACCTCCCATTTTTTAGGTAATTATTTCAATTCTACCAACAGGTCTTGCAAAACACTAAGCAATGCATGTGTGTGTGGTCTGTGAAGGAATAAGAGTACAAAAAACCTGAAGGAGTTACAAGTACTTTTTGCCTTTTAACAGAAATATGTAAAATGAGTTAGAAGAATGCAGACAGTAACTAGCAGTGTCCCTTTAAAAATATGACTTGGACCATATTTCAACCATTCTTTTAACTTTCTGGGAAGGAAAAAAAAAAGGAAGAGAGAGAAGAAAACATATTGAAACCCTAAACTATCCTATATTATTAAAGACTGAAACAGGAAATAGCAATAATATTTTGAAAGGCGCTGACAATAAAGCTTGGATTCATATACTTTCCACACCACCAAAACCTGCAAGACTGTAGCTGCTAGGTGTATGTATCTAAAGAGTCAGCTAATTCTGTGATTATTCAGTTACAGACTATGTAGCAGCAAACCTGATAATGTAAGTTCAATAGTATCATTTGCTAATCACGTCACCAAACTGAAGATGCCAAATAACTGCTGCTGAGTTCTTGATTTTGTAACAGTTGTATCACAGTATCATAAGGTTGGAAAGGACCTCTGAGATCATCAAGTCCAACCTATAACCCAACACTAACACCAACACTAACACCAACCATCATCTAAACCATGGCACTCAGTGCCTCATCCAGTCTCCCCTTAAACATCTCCAGGGTCGGCGACTCCACCACCTCCCTGGGCAGCGCATTCCAACGGCCAATCACCCTTTCAGTGAAGAACTTTTTCCTAACATCAAGCCTAAACTTTCCCTGACGAAGCTTGAGTCCATGCCCTCTAGTTCTGTCACTGGTCACATGAGAGAAGAGACCAACCCCTGCCCGTCTACAACCTCCTTTTAGGTAGAGAGCAATGAGGTCTCCCCCGAGCCTCCTCTTCTTTAGACTAAACAGCCCCAACTCCCTCAGTCGCTCCTCGTAGGGCTTGTGTTCCAGCCCCTTCACCATCTTCGTTGCCCTCCTCTGAACACATTCCAGTATCCTAACATCTTTCCCAAACTGGGGGGCCCAGAACTGTACACAATATTCCAGATGAGGCCTGACCAGTGCCGAGTACAGTCATAGTTTTCGTCTCACAGCTTGTGCCATTTATTCTGTATTAGCAGTATATGTAATTTGCCACCAGTACCCTACCGATTAATTGGCAGAAGCAGGTCAGGAAGAAGGAGCTGGAGCTCATCACAATCATCTGTGTGACTGGGAGAGGTTTTAAAGCCGTTTTTATGGAGCAAGATGGGCCTGGGAGTTGGGGTATAATTATGGCCTCTATTTTGTTGCAACAACTATTGTAATTGTTTTGATGCTTCCCAGTACTAGAGCATTTAAAATTATGGTGTCTAGATCATGAAGGCAGAGTGCTACCAAGTTTCTTTACCTGTATGTATCAAATGTCTTTTAGTTGTACACAGTGTATATGTTTGCAAAAGTCACAGAGCAGAGGATAAATGCATACACAAGCTTTCAGATGTACCCAGAAATCATAAATAGACGGCCAAATTAAAATGCTCACCTTAGCATAATTTTACAATTGCTACTCAGTTGCTACTGACAGAATGCCATGTTCTAAGAATAGTCAGCCTTCTTGGGAGAGTATCACACAAGGAAGAATTTCTTGCAGTCCTTCAAGTGGTAACTACCTTTTTCTCTTCTTTAGAGCTATTGCCCCATCCTCCTCACATCCAGCTCTGATCTGAGAGAGGTATTCAGTGGGCATACTGGTAGGGTGGATTACAGGAAATCTCTTTAAGTACACTCATAAACTAACTTTCATAGCAGAAAGCTACATTTTTCTATTCTTGAAATCAAAGATAATGAAAGACTTTCCTGCCCTGCATAATTGAAACTCACCAACTAGAAGAGTTATGAACGCTGCAAGAACCACATTTGAATTTTAATTGACTCTAAAATATTTTGAGGTCTTAAAAAGAACCAGTTTGCTATTTCCCATATTTTCCTTGTCCATCCATGGAATAAATTCCTTTTATTCATTTCATATATGTATAAATATGTATATATATACACATAAATCTCTATACACACAGTCAATTTAGTATTTTTAATTCAGAAAATATAACTAGGGCATCCACAATCTTGAAGAGATTGGTCTAAGGATGTGAAACCAAACTAACTTGGGCAGCCAAATGAGAAAAAAGAAATGCTATCTGTGTAGCACTGTCAATTCTAAGTGGTATTTGGCTTATGATCAGGTGGCAGAAGTACATGAAGGAAAACATACTTTAAAAGGGAAAATAGTTTTTGGACATAATATTTTCCTGTTTTATCTGTTTTATCAGATTTTAAGCAATACCTATGGTGAAACTGACACCCTCTTTTTGCAATTGCACCTGGCCATGACGTGCTAAAGAAAAAAAGTCTAGTAGGTGTCCTCAAAGAAGTATTTGTACTAAAAAGCAGTGAGAGTACCCAGCATTCTAACTAGAACCCTGGATGTGAGGCTTAGAACCAAGCTCAAATTAAAACAAGACCAATTAAATATTTGCAGTTAGAGTACCTGAATCTTCTGCTAGGAAAGGTCAAAATCTAGAAGCTGGTCTTTGGAAAGAAGGCAAGGATCAAACTGTCAATTCTTCTGCCTTCTTTTTTTCTCTTGACATGAAGATCAAATTGTATTTTAATATCTGAAGCAATTATGAAAGGAATAAAGGCATAAAGAAGTTACGATGCATAAGGAATCACTATGCTCTATTATTTAAAGCCTGCTTTAATATTTGTACTGTATTCAGCTTTAGGATTCTATATCCATTTTAAGTCTCCATTTAAGTAAGGTGTAAAAAACAGAAAAATTGTTCAGCTAGATGAGGGAAATTTTGGCAATAATCTTTCAAGACTGGACACGACAGGTTTTCTGACTTGGCCTGCAATATTACATTTGACATTTCTGTGGTGGTTTTAAAGTTACTGAGCTACCAATCACTATTAGCTGTCGTCGGAGCATATTGCTTGTTAAAACTAGACTATGAAAGCAAGCTAAGAGCACAAATGCTACTTATACCAGGACAAAACTAAAATCCCATCAGTAGTTAAAGACTAGTCTTCAACTTAAAGAACACTAAAGCTGTTAAACTGGATAACAAAAAAGAGAGATTTTTGCCACCATGCTTAGAATTAACTCTCCAAGGTAATCACTTTTGACTGTAGTAATATAAGGAAAACAAATGGTAACACTAAGAGAATGGAAGAACATCAAGATTTACTTGGGAAAAAACACTCAGCATTATTTGAGATGAGTTGAGACATACTCCAGAACGTATATAGAACACTATGTCTGGTCTCTGACTAGCAATTGCTAAGCTATAGAAAACAGTTCCGATGGACAGAGATTGGGAGTGACAATAGGGAAAGAAGAAACTTCAATATAGGGAGCTCTTAAATGTAAATTTGTGTAGAGTTAGTGGAAAAAGGATCACCACAGAACTAGCAAGCTGATCCAAAATATGTATTTTACTTACTCTACCACATTAAGCAAATTGTTGAAACATACCACACCTACGCTCTTCATCTCTAAAGTGGGCTGAAAACTTTGTTCCTCTGCTAATGTTTAAAACTTTCTAACGTCCCTTACAAAGGCTATTTTAGAACCACAGAGTAACATCTCCATCTATTGCTTTTAATATATGTTCTTTCAACAGAGCTCATAAAGTACTGGAAGCACATTTGTCTCGAAGAACATCTGCTAATGTGTTTGGGAAAGTTTAGGATAAATCAAACTGTGTGGTAGCAACCTCTAAAAGAGAGTAAGGAAGATTGGCTACAGACAATATGGTACAAAAAAAAATATGGACACGCTGTAGACAATATTTTTTCATCTCCAAAACATAGCAATATTTAAGTGCTGGAAAGACTCTGAATCATCTTCAGTATTTTAGTGCAAGAGGCAAAGGAAACATAATCACCTAGTCTTAAATTCGCTTCCTGAATGACAAAAATGCTTTTTGACTCAGAACATTAAGTATTCATATTATTGTTTGACATACTTTCATTTACTTCATAGTGACTTTTCTCAGTTGGTTAACAGGTGTTAGAACATTATATGCTCAAAAGTTCAGAAATGTTATGAGTGTCTACACAACATAAATTCAGCCCTTTCATGTGATGAGTACACAATGTCTGAAATTATATGATCATGCACTATTTTCTCTCTGCAAGATCTGTCTGTATCAAGTACACAGAACAGGTGATGTTCCATAAACTAAAACAAGTGCCTGCATAATGAATGAAGCTTCCTTCTTAAGACTTGCTTAACCTACTGCTGATGTGTGATAAGACAGGAAGAGAAAGACAAACCTATGGTGAAAGCTGATGAAGAAGTTAAATCTCACCCTGGAGAATCTGATTCTACCCCTGTCTCGAAGTTCTTATGTAATCCTGGGTAACTGACTTCAAACAAAATGTTTACAGTTTTTCACTGTAGCTACTGTTTGTAGCTAAGTTCTGTAATACCAGGAAATTTTACTTTCCCAGAGAAATAATGCCAGGATTATTTTTTTTTACAATAAATGCAAAACAAACATTCTTTCCTGGTTAAATTCTTGAAAATGGTTGAAATTTTCTGAAATTGTCAGAATATGACAGGATAACTAGATAAAACTCAAAAAAAATTAAAAAGAGAAGAATAAAAAATGCAAAAAAAGGAGAAATCTCTAATGGGAAGTAGGCGCCTACATTTCTGTAAGCTATGCTACCTATTGTAGAGTTACGCATAGGAACTTAATATAAATATTCAGTTTCCATATGTACACTATAATCATATTTCTTAAAATGAATAGCCTAATCTGGTCCTAATCTGGACTTTGAATTGGTATTGGTCTAAAATGTTTATGCTGAAATGGATTCTTTTCCCCCTTCCTAGTTGTGGATGACAGAAAACAGGTTTTACATTCAGGACCGGGCATAATTTCTCTGTTGGAGATTCCTGCTACTGGTAAACTGGGTTTTCAGTTACATTACACTAGCCTCTAGAAGAGATCTTTCTCACCTTGTCACCTATCAAAATAAGGAGGATTTCAGTTTGACATGTCGCTATAGCTCTTTATAGGCTACTGGTGCCTGATGTCCCACCTCTGCTCTGTTGGTTTGGCACCTCCCCTGGACTACTACCTTCAGATTTGCAAAATGGGCAGAAGATTCAAGTGAACCATAAATTCCTTCAGTGAGAAGGAAGATCAAGACACAAGAGAAATACCACACTCTGGAGACATTACAGTTTGGATGATTTACACTTGCACCCTTCTCAAGCTGCACTTCCTACTCAGACTCTCTCTCAAACTTGCAATATCTCAGTGGTCCAATCTGGAAAATCAAAATAAAAGTGAAGAAAAATATTTTTCTAACTAACTTTGTTCATGCTAATTAATCTCAGACCAATGACTACCACTAATTCTTTATGGTGCTTTTAATTACATTTGAAAGAACACAACAGTGTGAAATTATTTGCTGCATGGGGTAGATATTCCTATTGATGAGGCTGAAATAGTTAAGAGACAATGCTCTCTTCACTAACAAATATCATTAGTCTAAAAAGCCAGAAAAGTTTAGTCTTCACTCCTACTTTCTGAAAGTTTACATAAAGTGTCAATAATTACACACTTTGAGACGTTGTAAGAAGTCCTGTAATGGATTGAGTTTGTAGGCTGTCTTTTGAGGTGTTCATGGAACTACAAATAAAGATATGCTATTACCTGCAATATCTATGATTTGTGCTGGTGTCACAGTCACTGCAGCAATGTCAAGAAAGAAAAGTCACTGTGCAGGTGGATCCTATAGTATTTTTATAAAGGCCCTATCTTTTTAGTTTATCTCAGAATGCACCACCTGGTAGGCAAATCTGAAAACAAAAACTGAATGCATTTTTAGAACACTACTGTGTATGTGACTGAAAGTGTGATTCTGAAAGAAGCAAAATTTCTAAAAAGCTTGGAGCTTGTTCAGTCTGAAGTGTAATGATGACATATATTCAAATGTCACCAGTTAGCTATTTTGCTGCTGATCCTTTGAGCAGAAAATCTCATTCCACAATCTTTATCCTGTAATCCCATACTGTCAACGCAAGAATCAGAACTCCCAACAGCCAACTTGCCTCCAGCTATTTTACCTCCTCAGCAGCTTTCAAGAGGCTGTAATATACTGTCAATACAAAAGCCACTGGCTTATTGACAAGTGGAAATAAAAAAAAGGGAGGTTTAAAAAGACACCATTAAATTGCAAGCAAGTCAAAGCAATGACTGGTGAGGTGTTATTCCTTTTCATACAAAAGTACTTAAAATCTTTAAAAATAAACTATCCATAAGATATTAATGATTGTGTTACACCTAACAGATTTTTAGATATTTTTTTTAGTGTGTGATATAGGTTATTTTTACTGCAATCTGCTGGCTTAGTGAGTATAGGAATACTTCCTTCAAATGCCTAGCTTCAGGTAGAAAAAAACTCACATTTGTAAAGTAGTAAGGAAAGCTGGTTTTAAATACAGTTGAATGGCTGTCACCTACTGTAAGCCCTTTCTTTCACAAAGCTGTAACTGTTTATTTCCTTTGATTCACTTTTGTGAAACTGCATAGTACAGACTAGCCTCGTATTGGGCACACCATATCTTTATTCTTAGCAGATGACTATGCCTTACGCGAGCTGACCTTACAGCGCTTTGTTTTCAGACTGCACCCAGACAGCTTGGACCCTCTCGTCCTCGTGTCAGAAGGCTCCATGTGAACTCGTCAAGGATTTAACCACTAGGGGGCTGTGTCAACGCAATTTTTTGGCAACTTCTTGGCCCTTCACTGGTTCAAAAGAGCAAATGCTTTTCTATGTACCATAAAATGTGACTCTGGAATAATTAACTAGATTTTTCTTATCTTACCCCTTTGACAGAAAACACATCAAATCATGGCTTAATTAGTGCTGTGAATTTTTTAGAATGACCCTAAATTATTCAAAATCATGTTATTTGCATAAAAATCCTAAAAAAAAAAGAAAATCCTTTTGAATCATGCTCTCTACAGCTCAAGGATTGAAACTAATACTGATGAAGTACGGACAAAGCAAATCATGCCCATAAGTTGATATGTATTACGCGTAATGAAGGTATAGGACGGACCCAGAAAACAGAAGGGAATTTCCACAGAAATACAAGTGACACTGAGATGTATTCAATGTTTTTTTTTTGAAAACCTGGTTTTGATACTAATATCGATAATTTATCCTTCTCTTTTCCGACAGGCATAGGAAATGCACACAAAACAAAGACGGCAAAACCTGCTAAAAAGCCTGGAAACTTGGTAATTCACAGGAACGTGATGACATTAAGAGGTTGCTGTCCGTAGCAGACGCAGGAAATGCCAGAAGTACCGAGCAACGACCTGTTTCATGTACTCGACCCATCTCCTCTTGTCTCAGGACTAAGTCCCTGCTGGGTTCTCAAAGTGTTCGGTCACACCGAAACGGAGCAGGAGGCAAAATGTCATAGAATCATCCTAGAACGGTTTGAGTTGGAAGGACCTTAAAGATCATCCAGTTCCGATCTCTCCTGCCGCGGGCAGGAACACCTCCCACCAGAATGTCCTAACGTGTATTTCACGCAACCTGAAAAGTTCTCCTAACTGTTGACTTTAAAGATCCAGTCCTAATCTCGTATCCGTACAGAGCCTGAGGAAGAGAGCCTGTCCTGATAGCTCTAGAGACCCTGGGGGCCTTCACAGGCAGGACACGACGGGCGCTCAGACAGGCTCGGCCACCGGTACCAGCACATGAAGCACGACAGCCTTCTCTCATCTACCCTTTGCCAAGCAATGCACCCAACACATTCGGTCTCCGCAACCCTCCCAACGCCGAGAGCGCGGGACACGTGAGAGGAAGCCTCAAACCGCCCACAAACGTGGCTGAAGGACAAAGATTTGTCAGGGGAAGGCGCCGAGAGGGGCCTCGCGGGGGGTCTGTGCGGCCCACCTCCCGCCGAGGCGCCGGCGGGACAACGAACGATCCCTGCCCACCCGCGCCCGCCCCCGGGGCGCGCGTGCACGGCCCCGGAGCGCGAGTGCCCGTCCGCCTGCCCGGCCCCGGGTCGCGCGGTGCGCGTGCGGCCGCGGGAGGGCGCGGGACAGCGCGCCCCGCCCCGTGCCGCCCCCCCCCCCCCCCGGCTCTGTGCCGGAGCGCCAAGGGCCGGAGCGCCTGCGTTTCCCCGGCTGGGGCTTCGCTCGTTTTGGCTCCGTGTCACACACAGATGTGACTCTTGTCTTGTTCTCTGCGAACGTACAACCGTGACGGCTCACCTCCTCCCGCCTCCCTCTCTCTCCCCCACCCCCCTTAAACCCCCAAAATCCCACCCTTTTACAAAAAATTTCTGCAGATCCCACACCGAGCAGCAGCCGCCGCCGCCGCCGCCGAGCCCCGGGACCTGATGGAGCAATGGGTGGGGAGCGGGAAACCGGCACCAAGAGCGAAAACTTTCCATCTGCCTAACTTTTCGCTCCCCTTCTAACGCTCTCCCCTCTTTCCCTCCAGGCGCCTTTACCCCCTAGTCCAGGCTGCGCTCCGCTTTCCGTGTCTCTTCCCTCTCTCCCTGTCCTACCTCTACCCTCCTCCTCGCCGCCTTCCCGCTCGCTCCAGCGGCGCCTGAAGCTGATAAAGGAAAAGAAGCCCGCGGCCGCTGCGAGGAGGAACGGGAAGGAGAAAGGGGGAGCATATCCCATCCCCTGCCCCATCCCCGGCCCCGCGAAGTTGACGGCGGGTGCTTTTGACAGCTAGGCTGCCCGCCCGGCACACAAAGTTTGGGCGGGAGGGACGAGGCAGACGGGGTTACTTTCTCGCACCGCACTTCCCTGCTCTTTCCCCTTTCCCTCCGCCGCCCTTGCCTGGGAGCGCGGCGCTAGGAGGGAGCCACGCCGCTCGCCCAGCGCGGCTCGCAGCCTCCCGGGCGCTGCCTCCCTTACCCCAGACAAACAACCTAACAACAAGAAACCGACCTGTGGAGGCTCTGACCCGAACTGGGGTCCCTCCTCCCATTACTTCCAGCTCTTCGCTGAAAGCTCTTTCTCTGTCTTTCTCTCTGCTGCTCGGGCTGAACTTTGGGGGGTGAAGTTTTGGAAGAGTCAGAGAGGGCGGGGGGAGAGTGGGCGACTCTCGCTGCTGCTGTCCTTTCTTTTTCTTTCTTTTTTCTTTTTTTTCTGTTTTCCTATTTTTCTTTTTTTACTCTCTTTTTTTTTTTAGTTCAAGTCACCTGAAGGTGTGAGAGTGAGAGAGAGAGAGAGGAGAGTGGGGAGTAAAGTTGTGTGAGACGGAGAGCAAGGGGGAGAGAGAGGTTGGCGCTGAGAGCCCAGAGGCAAAAGGAAGGGTGCAGGCACAGCCGCTGAGAGGAGATCGAGGGACAGGGGGTGCACTTGACAACCAGCATGCAGAGATGGTAAGAAGTTTCCAGCAGCCTTTCGTTTTCATTCTAGCCTTTACTTTGGTTTGATTTGCTTAATAAATTGTGCAGTAACACAAGCAGCCCTGCTCGCCACCCGGTGTTTCAGCCTTCAAATAAACAAGCAGCCGGGTAAGGCGAAGGAGGATAATAAGTAAATAATTTTGCCCTTGTGCAGCGTGGATTGGGGGAAAAAATGACTAAGAGGCTGTGCTAAACTTTTATAGTGAGTTTGCGGGGTTAAAAAGGGATGGCCACATGCTTTTTACCGCCTCCTTCCCTCCACTAAAGATGAGGGACTTGTGAAAAAAAAAGTATGTGCGTATGGAGGGAGGGAGAGTGAAGGTGAAGTGAAGTTGAACCGGTCATACGGTGGTCTGATCTTTTTTGGACACCACCTTCTTTCTGCTCGGAAAAGAGTAAGGTTTGCATACAATGTAAAGGTAACATTTGAGATCGGGGGAAGGAACTGTGTGTTTGCGTGTGAAACAACGCCTGAGGCAGAGAAACAGAAGTGCAAATCCACCTTCCCTCCCTAACTCTTTTTGTTGTGCATGTGCTTGCGTTTTGTACCTCTCCAATCAGCGACTGTTAGCAGAACTTGTAGAGTTACGCTGATACCCTAACTGTAAAAGGGAGGGGAGAGCCCCCAAAAAACAACGTTGAGCAAGTTTTTGCTGCTGATTTCACGTTCTGTGCAAATGCACATCTCCTTTAAAAGCAGGGCTTCGTAAACAGGGTTTGGGCTTTTACAACATCTTGATTTAAAAACTAAAAATCGAAATGACTGAGGACCTCGTTTGGCTGAAGTCCATTTGTCTGGGTTGTGATGTGACGATGGGTTAAACAGCTGTGAAGAGCAAGCACGTTTAAAGAGCGGTGACTACACTTATCGTGCATAAGAGTAACTGTTCATATTAGCAAGTGAACTGACCTCAATGATGATCAGTGATGAGCCCATATTCAATGAAGTGGTGTATATTCAATCGCTGTTTGACTACTGCCTTCCTTTCATTCAGTTTTTGTCACCTCACTCCAGGGATGTTATATATCTGTCTCGTGTGCCTTGAATATATATATATGCGTGTGCACACACGTGTGTGCATATATGTATAAACATGTATGTATAAAAGTGTATGTAGGTACATGCAGCGCTGGAACTATAGATACAGTGTATGTCTGCATGAATGAAAGGAGAGCTTGAGATGGAGGGTTTGTATTTTTCTCTTCTCTCGCTAACATGACACGTCTTGTTTCAGTGATCAAAGTCACAATTGAAGTGTAGGAGATGCAACTGTCAAATGTAGGCAACAAAACAAAACAAAACAAAACAAAACAAAAAAAAGAGGGAGGAAAAAGCAGCAGGACTGTGGTTACAGTAATGCTGACAGAAATTAAAGTGGTTTTGAAAGCAGCATGCGATTTATGATGGTTCCCATTTACCCTAGAGTCAAGCTGTTGTAAAATTGATGCACAAAAGACATCATGTAATAATCTGGTGCACCCAGGATTAGAGTGGCAATAGTGTCTTTTTGTGTGTGTGCCTGACGACAGTTAAAATGGTTTGAAGCTATTTTTAACTAAGAAATCAAAGCAGAATATTACATATTTCTTTTCTCAACCTGTGTGTTAGCTGTGCATGTCATTGAAATATTTTTTAGTTGAAGTGGGCTTTTATTTCTCATTATCATCCATTTCCCCTCTGTATTACAACCCATTGCCTTAGACAAATTTTAAAATGCTGTAGTGTTTTTGTCATAGTTTCATACTATGAATGTTCACAATTTAATTATTGAGTTCATTTCAGACAGTAATACTTAATAAGCCTGATTAGCAGATCTGCACAAGGATACCAGGTTCCTGTAGAAGTATGAGGAACTTTGTTGCCCTTAAAAATTACAGGTATTTTTAACTTGAAATTTAATGGGGCATATGAGATGTCTGATACACTATAGTTTCATTTTAAGCTGTCCAGTATTAATGAGCCGTCTAACTCTATATATGTTCTGCTTTAAATTCCTGAAGCATATGAATTTTAAAATTTGCTCATTAAATATTTTAGATGATCCTTCTTTACCTGATCCAGAGGCAGGAAAATCTAAATGTAAATTATAAACAAATTTGTTATGAGAGAATTTTGAAACTCCTTTCAAGACCTGGGATTGTGAAAGTGTTCCTTAAGCAGACGTATTGCACATATAGCAGAAAACGCCTGCCTTGGTACATTATTTTGTAGAAATACAATGCTGTGACATTTCTGGGGAAAAAAATGAACAGATCTGTGTCTTCAATCACAGTGCTTTTTTATTATTGAGATATTTGTGAGAGACAGTTATGTGATTACAATAAACCAAATTAAAGGAACATACAAAAGCAGAGATGACTATTGCTGTATTAAAATGTAAGCGTTACAGTTTGAATTTTCTAGTGAGTTTTTGAGTTCAGTGCTTTACATAACATTTTGTCCTAATCTTGCTTGCTGTCAGGGATGTTTCATGGTTGTGCAATTGCTGCAGTCAAGAATGCCAATTTGCATTCCAGGAGTGTCATTTGATTACTTTTATCTGCACAGCTCAAAGACCAGCCCAGACCTCTCATTTCATCTTGCCATGTCACGAGTCAGTGCTATGTCGTCTTTTCAAAAATCTGCCTGATTTAGACAAGAAAGAAAAGTACTTTCATGTTGCAGCCGCAGTCCCCTGCTAACTTGTCAGCAGCAGGATATGATTCACTTGTGCCCAGAAGAATGGTACAGAGAGGAGGGTTAGACGGTTCAATAAGCCCATGGACAGGTAGTGTGTGACGTCCCAAGGGAACTTAAGTTAATGAAGAACAGGTCTGCTTAGTTCTTCACACTCTGACCTGGTGCTGTCCCCACAGTTTTCTCATTTGATCTTTCCCAGCAAATTGATCTTTTCTAGTACTTTTTTGCCTTCCAAGTTAGTCCTTTTGGGACTGAAATTAGCAGAGCAACTTAAGTTGGATAATACAGCTGTTCAGAAAAGGAGAAATTGGACCCTAGCTCATAAAGGGGGGAGGGGAAAGTAAGCTGTTCTTTCTGTTGTTACTCACTTTTCTTTTTTTTGTTGTATTTTAGAAAACTTCCCAATAGCCGTAATACTGTGGAATTTTGCTTTCTTTCTTATTTATAATCTGTATGGATGGTCCATTGCACATTGTATTAAATGTGTATCATTTAAACAAAACAAACATGCTTGCAGCATAGACTGCAGGGTTGCTTTGGTATTTGTCAGTTGAACTTGCTTGTTAGAAATGATTTGCTAGTCTGTAATGAGGCTTTTACAGTTGTCGTAAGACATTTTAAATATCAATTGCACATGCCAACTACATTATTTATAGACTGCTAAATAACTGTAATTCCATACTGTCCAATACTGAAATGCAATGGAGATTAAACAATAAAAGCCATTACAAATAGTGTGTGTAAATATTATGGTAGGTGAAAATACAGTCAGCAAATTACCACTGGCATTACTGTTTTTCTGGAAAACCGGAGTATACAAACAAATTGATTTTGAACTTAGACACTCTGTACTTAAAAACTGGGTTCTGAAATGGGGCTACAGTATTATCTGTCTTTTTTTTTAACGTTGTTTTGCATTTAGTAATTGGGAAGTGGAATGGGTGTGTGTTTATGCGTGTGTTTCACTACATACATGGCGAAGTTGTCAAACAATGTGAGATTTTAAACAAGAATTTGGTGAGTAAAATGTATGTTTGAAATTATTAAGAAGGTCTTTAGTATAGTGCACCACAAGAAGCAGTATTTAACTTTCTATATTTCATGGCAGATGTTCTCACACATTATCTATGTCCTTTCAAGTAATAGAGTTGAAAACACTGCTGAATGAAAACAAGAACATTTATTATGTAAGAGAAATACTGTTCTCACTCTCAGTATTGCATTTGAAAATGGGAAGGAACTGTAAAGGATCATTGGTCAGTTAAGCTCCTCTGAAGAGCTAGAGGGAGCTTCGTGATTTAATTAGGAATGCCATGGGAAACAAAGAGGAGGAAAATATGCTGAATGAGAGAGGGCTAATTGCTAACTTTTTTCTAGAGCTAAAGCTCTAGAACTTAGGCTTCGCAGTGGCTTTATGCTATGTTACATACACGTCAGTGGGATTTGTGGCTGAGTACAGATCTTGTCAATTTCAAGCAAAATAGAAATGGCCAACACCAAAGTAATTACGTAAAAACAAGTCGAAGTGAAACACTGTATTTAATTCAGAAATAAAATTTATCTTTTTTCCCCTTCAAAGATGGGAGTTTCTGGCAGTGTCTGTTTTTCTTTTGCACGTTGCACACTTGTTACTAGAATTTGAAGTCTTTTCTTCGCTGAATATTGTTTAATAAAAGAGTCCCAATTTTCAGTTTGCAAGTTTGCATGGGACTTTTTATTCAATGATTTAGTTTTATTTAATGTCCACTACTGGTATGTGTTAGGAAAAACTAATGCATGTCTGGAAATATAAAAAGTTTCCTATAAGATACAAAACACATAGTATATATCTGTCATTTTGGAAATGTGTGTCACTTCCTAATCTACCCAGGAATTTGTACTTAATTTAGAGGAATTGCATTTAACATTGCTTAATAAAAAGCATCTGTTTAAACCTTATATTCTGTGTCAGATTCATTCCACCTAAATTCTGACGTATTTGTTCTAAAAATGCGTTGATCATAATTGCTACTTAATAGTTATATGGCAGCTTTTACAAGCATTACTTTGGACAAACTTATTTACCATTTAAAGTAAATTATATAATCCAGTGAGATAAACTACCAGATCTGTCTCCTTTATCTCTTGCACAGTAGTTCTCATTATGTGCGGTGCTAGTAAACCCTTTATTTGTTGATTATTAGAGTCTTAGTACACTCAGGAATTCTGCTGCAATTTAATGTGGTTGTTCAAAGAGGTTCTCTCATTTTAGAATCTTTCCATAGTATTCTCACCACGTTATAAATATGTATATTTTATACTCCAGATGCATATGCAAATACTTTTTTTTCATATTCCAGGTAAATCAAGCTTTTTGAGAAAGAATTCATTTCATCTGCAGCATCTATTTCAGTACTTCTTGAAATAGTTTATCTAGAATACCACAAATTCTGATAATCAGATTTGTTTCTGACTTGTTACTTTAGCGAGTTCTTTCTGTTATTTTTTTCCTGTGGCGTTAAAATGGTCTACTGTCTTCTTAAATCAAATTTTTGTAGAAAATCGTAGGAAGCTAGCTAAGTTCTAAAAACATGCTGGGCATTGCAATTATTTTTTAATTATGAAAAACAGAATGTTCATAATGCTGATTCATATGTCACAAGTCAAAAGAAATCAAAATGCTGTAAGCTAACCACTGAAATATTTTAAGTCACTATGGCCTCATGCACTGTCTGAAAGCTTAGCTGTGGCTTTGCAGTGTATTACAATTGGTTATGTCTACAGTTCTTCTACATATAATACTTAAGTTAGGCCTTCTTCAGCTACACGGAGAGTTTTAGACAGTATGCAAAGCATATTATGAACTGTTATCAGCTGCAAATGAAGCTGAGTGCATGTGCAACACTGATTATGCTGTCAGCTGGAATCCCACTGAATTAGTTTTACAGCTCTGTCATATTTGTCAAATATGTATTATTTTCCAACTTGTGATTTGTGCTTTTAGTCAATGCTTTTTAATATTGAATACAAAGATGTAGCAGCAAACAAAAAAACATTTTTCCCTTTTTGTGACCTGAGATTTGCCAAACTGCCCCATGCTGAAATGTCTTTTCAGTATCTTTTTTTTTCTTCTAAAGCCAGACATGTACCCAGACAAAAAAGCCTCTGTGTATAGCAAGCTGTTTTAAATATTGTGACTTGACGATGTGCTGTCCTTTCTCTGCTTGAGCCAAGGGTCTCTGCTCAGTGTCTGTGGATTACCAAGTCCCTTCTTTATTGTACCTCTTGTCAGCTATTCCTATTCATTTAACCTTTCATTAGTGTCTGTGCAGCTTCACTGTCTGGAAAGGCAAGGAAAAACCTAAAGGCCTACTGTCACAGTTATTAGATTTCTCAGTTACATCCCAGCAACCATAAAGGAGTAAGAGTCAACACTATTGTCATGCATGCTGCTATCCTGGGGTGCAACTCTTCTGTGCATGTCAAAGACATGTGCCACATGTTGATAATGCATCCCAGGGATAAATGTGCAACATGGGGGATAAACCAAGGCTGGCACTAATGAGCTTTGTAGGAGTTATTGCAAAGACAAACAGTTCTGAAGGAATTTTACTTAAAACACTGAGGAGATGGACTTCCATTAAGTGTTGGCAAGGCTTGCTTGTGAGGTGCTTGTCAATCACGTTGGTTTCATTTAAGTGCCATTTACAAGGGAAAAAATGTTTTCTATGACTAAGAAATACATTGCTGTCCCTTTTTTAAGCTGTCAGGACAAAGTCCACTTGAATTAGTCCTCAATAATAGACTCTATGACTATTTTTTCTGTTTGGTGGTTTTTTGGAGCAAAATCTCCAACTTTTCCATAGTACTTGGAAAAAAATCTGCAAATATGAATTTCAGTTTATTTAAAAATATTCCTGTTAGCAGAACTTCAAATTCACTGTCAGCGTTGCAAGAGAATTGACATAGTCTTTTCTGAGGCATAGATTTGGCTAAGAATATCTAGGTGTATCTAAGTAGTTTCTTCTACATTTGCCGCCCAGAGAGTGAAAATAATTAGTCATGACCCTTCTTCTTCACTGTACAGAGGCACGTCTTCCATTTAGTCCAATGCAATATTCACAGATATTTTGCTTCTGAGGTTCGTGTGAAACCCATCTGACAAACCCTACTAACCAAATACAAGTGAAAACTAAGCTCTTAGATTTTACAACAGTAAAAACCCCACAGTTATTCCTGACATCTCTATAGTCTGCATTTTAGAATGCATCTTAATTACATTTTATCAGTGGTATAACGATATGATACATAACTTTATATGACTTTCATGAGGATATTTTTGGCAAACCAAAATTAGTCTTAGAGATTTATGGTTTAATTAAAATTGAATAACTCACTTTAGTTCTATGTAAGGCACAAGAGTCTCATGTTGGTCTTGTTGATAGCAGGGTTGAAAATGGGAGTAAAGCTATTGAAATTAGTGAAATTAGAGCTGTGTGGAACTTGAATAAAATCTAGTCATCCTCTTTGTACTTTCTGTATGGCATACCGAGAGGATCTTAAATATTACATAAATCTAGTGGGCTGCAGGAAAATTATTACAACTTCCTTCTCTCAGATGCACTTTTTAGATTTACATCTTTAAAAAGTGTGAGTGGTCATCATTCATTGATAAGAATTCTGGGCTTTTTAGTTTTTCTTTACATGTCTGAAATGAAAGATGTGATGTATGGCTACATCTTTTTCTTTAGTTCAGAAGAAACCAAAGCGACCAGCAGTGTAGTAGTTGATTGTAGTAACAGGTGCCTCCAAAGAAAAATGCGTTTGAGAGAAAATTCAGCAAAAATAATATTTTTATTTTCTTGTTCAAACACTGGAAACATTTGTAATGTTGATACTGAATTCCACTTTCCTCAAATTAAAAGAGAAGCTGTTATATTTTGTGATTTGAATTAGACAAATTATTTAAATGGAACCAGATCTTCAGACATGTGCTGGAACAAATGTAGTAGTGCCTTCTTCGTTTAAAACATCCTTTCATTACTAGACAGATATTAGCTTTGATGAATTTAAAACTTACTACATGGTTTCCAAATCAAAGATGAAAGGGCCAGTTAGGAATTAAATAAATTTTCCTGTTGAAATGTAGCATTTGACATTTAGAAAGATGTGCTCAGCATGATAAACCACTTCTCTTTAGTGCAACTAGCCTGGTGCTTTTTGCAATAAAACTACCTCAAAATTGAATTGAGGTGTAATAAATTTAAGTTAAATTAATTTGGAACTCCTAATTAGTACCATTTTTTAACTAAGGGAAATATTTCCCTAAAGCAGTTTTTTTTGCTTTACTGTTAATACATGCCTGGTTTCATTGCTAACTAAATACTTCTGTAGTTGTTTTGATGGACTCTTACTGGTCTAACTCCATTGGCTTTGTTGTGGCAGTGTGCCAGTTTTATTAAAGAAAGGTTTTGTTATTCACCTCACTGTGAAGTTACTGTTATATTCCTAGTACTAATCAAATCGGCATATACCATATCTCTATGTTCAAACAGTTAATATTATGTATAGTTATTTATAGTCTACAATACAGTTGGGCAGTGCTTTTATACTGATCTGATGTCAATTATATGTGTCTAAAAGACTACTGATAATACTTGTTTCCAGAATGAGATTCTGTACAGAATCCTGGAAAGCATAATGGAAAATATTTTCTTGTTCTGCTGAAGTTGTTAATAATTAGTCAAAATTAGGAAATATTAAGTAATAGAGAAAACTTATGGCTTTCTTCTGTACTAGGCCATGACAATATTTCACTTAGCAGCTGTGTTTTGGCTTGGCTTTTGAAGAAAGCTTGTTTCTGATGTCCCACACAATGTCCTTGAACAAAATAGATGACACTACCAGCCAGATGGCTAAATGATTATATAAGCAATATGAAGAGGCTGAGGAATTTGTGTTCTGCAGTAGAAAAACTGGCATTAAGAATTTCTCCACACTTTGGTGCAAGTATTGAAAAAAGCAGTGTGTGAAATTGCATGTCATGTAACTAAAGGCTTTTAAGGGAATTTAAGTCTAAGCTGTTATAAATCATGTTAAGATAGGAAGAAACTTAATTAGGAACAGGAAGTAATAGTAGATAAGTGATATGTGATTTAAAGGTTTCTACTCAAACCGTGCTTGTTTTTTAACTTTTGCCATCAGAGTGTAAGTTACGGTCTTCTCTGTTTCCTCTTATCCACGTATAACTTGTACTACTTTGTGTATCAGCTGTGAATCTCATTTATCAGCTGGTGTATTTAAATGATTTATGACACCAAATCATTCTTCCATAAGCAAGAAATCCTTCAGTTGCTGAATAGGCACTCAGAGAATGCGAATAGGCATCCTTTTTATTGCTTTTTGGGGTGCTGTGACAGTATGAGGGCAGCAAGGATGGGATTGAGCTCCTTGGTTCTTCATGGTTTGGCTTGGGGGTTAGAAAGTGATAAGTAGCTCTTTGCCATCTCCTGCTAATTGATAGCTTTCATGACTACTCTAGTCGTAGTCTTTTTATTAAAAAAAAAAGGAAGAAAAACTGTGACGGTCACGATGACAGGGGAGGAGGTGAGTGGGGCTGGTAGGACAATGTCAAAAAACTTGAGCAGGCTTACATTTCTAGTCACCATAGTAGCAGGGCAGGAGTCTTGCTTCTTTCCTACTCTGCACGTCTTTCCTGTCTCTCATGTGACCTGTGTGTGGAATTTCATAGCCCTTTTCCTCTTGAATGTTTCACAGGGGTAGTTTTGTGGGATGAGTTTTGAATGGTGTGGGAGTTCTGTGCAGCATTTGGAAGTCACTGGACTACACAGGATTTGTGAGTGTGTTAGATAAACCTGTGGAAATACAGGCACTTACTATCTCCCCACTGTCAGGCACTGACGGTCAAAAAAAATCACTCATCTCATGTAGTTTTTGCCAGACCTATGAAGAATCTAATCATGGTAGACTGAGTTGCAAGAGAGAAACTTGCTGAGTGGTGAAATCAGAACTGCTCTTTTCCTCACCTTCATGGATTGAAGCCTCAAGGACGTGATGCGTTACAGCTATTCACCTTGAGACACCGATTTAAATGTAATTATTTTTTAGGATTGTTTTTGCTTTTGTCATAATAATTTTATAACGAAGCAACAGAAGTGTAGCCTTGTAACAAGCAAAATATGCATGTTCCTTCTGTTTTCCATGTTCCAAGAATGATTTTAATTTCATGTGCTTTCTGAAAAACATACCAGTGGCATGCATGGAAAGATGAACTAGAGAGGTAGTGTAGTGGAAGGAAAAAACTTTTACAAATTCTGCTGAAACTTCCCTGTGTGTGTATGTATATACATACACAATATATTATAGTATATACACCAAAAATATGTATGCCTTTATAAATAAATTAACATATAATGTACACGTAGATGCATACACCCATATAGTACACATGCATGGATGCATGCATACATATAAATACATATTTTTATACATAAATGTATATTTTTTTATAGACAGGTATTTTTGTTGCCAGGAAGGCTTTTTGAGTAGTTCTGGTTCTTGAGTAAAAGTAAGACATAGCTCAGTCCTAAAAGATGTGAAAATCAGTGCATTGCTAGAAGGGAAACCAAATATTGTAGTCCCTTTAATCTTAGGAGAACATTTTAGGAAATATTGGTTTCTTTCTGAAGTTTTGTAGTTCTTATTTTGTCTTTGTTATCTTCAGCTTTCTTATCTGTTCTGCATGTTATAAAGTCCCTTTCTCAACATTCCAATATAATCCACTGTGTTTCCTTTCAAAAGTATATTAAATTATTTTATTCTGTGGTTTGAATATGTTCCTGTAAGTGTTACTTAAACCAAAGCCAGTATTGTGATCCTGTGTCTTGTAAATATTTTACAGTCATGATAATAAGACCTGCTAACAATCAAGCCTTTGATATCTCTCTAATTCTGGGAACTAAAGATGACTCTGCCAGCTCTTGTGGATATTTTCCCTGCAAAAGGAGTCTAGGATTGGATTTGTAGAAGAATCACTGCATTTTTTCTCCTAAATTAGGGACCTCCTGTCCTTTAAGAAGTCTGATGACTTCCATTTGTGATGACCATAGTGCATGAAAGTCACGATACTATGCTTTTTTCGTACATTAAAAAAGAACAACCAAAAAAGGGTTGGCATTTCATTGGCTTGCAAAAGAGGATCTTCAATCCAGTTATCTTTGGTACTATTAGTATTATAATGCACATTGATATATATTGTGATTATATTATCATGGGAATGTTTTCACAATGTGCAGGTGTAGTTAGTTATGTTGTAAAAAGTATCTCTATTTTCTGTGAAAATATTCAGGAATCTGAAGAATTTATGAACCTGCTGTTCCTGGTAAGATAGTCTTGGGAAAATAACTGTTTATAGCCGAAGCTACTCATAAAATTATATGAAACATCAGATACTGGCATAATTTGGTGTCAGGGTGGGAAAAAAATAGTTCATAAATTATGTAGCAATTAATGGAAGATTAGTTGATATTAAGTTGTGTTACTTAGCAGATAATTTCTTTCACCACCATCCATGTAACTGTGGTGTTGCTGGTCACTGAGATAGGTGCGCAGAATTGCCGAGTCCACAGTGTGAACAGACATAGGAGCAGTTTACTCCATTTCAGGCAAGGCAGAAGTTGGTGTATTTGAGGCATTAGATAGTTTCACTGGAGGTACTGGGTGTTTTAGAGAGCTTGCACTGTACTCATTGCTGGCCTTTGGTACTTGAAAATCTCTCAGTTAACTAGCATATTGAAATTTCATTTCAGGATGTCACGAAAATGTGTTACATACATGAATCATAGGCTAAAGCCAGATAGTATTCTAGGATCGTTCTTAAATTTAACATGGCATCTGTGTGGCAGTTTAGGATGGAGTGAACAAACTTCATTTGCAGTTTATTTATAATGAGCTCGTGGAGCAGATACTTTCTTATGAGCACGGTCAGCAGCAAATCTCACATTGACTTCAAAAAATCCTGGACTTCTGAAGTTCCTGATTCTTGTGCGTATGTCTGCTGATGACTTACTGCAAGGTAACCTTTAGTAGCAATTCATACTTTGCCCACAAATTTGCAGTATCCTGATCATATGTACTTTAGTTGACTTCCAGTGTTGGCAAAGCTGCGTGATGTGCTACAGGCAAGTTGATACAGTGTAAAACTCTATCTTGGTCTCCTAATGGTTACTTCTTTGTGTAGTTGTTTTCTGATAGTACGAGTGCTTTGTCTTTGGGTTTCGTGAGCTTACTATGCGGTTGTTATTATCAGAGCTGGAAAATGGTAGGGGTATTAACACTTCTCTCTGAAGGGATCGTGGGAACTTGAATTATGCCATATGTTCAAGATTTCTTTTTTAAAGTTTTATGCTAAAGATGGCCACTCCATGAGCAGCACCTGAATCACCATGCCAGTTATCCAAAACCTTGTGGAACTGAGGAAATACAATTACGGACTGAAGGAGGGGAACGATTTTATTATAAATGAATAAAACTCCACAACTGTACACATACAAGTCAATACGTAGTCTGCATAATATTATCATCTGTAGCATGTCGTCATATGTTGATTGTGAAGGATCAAAATGTGAGCGATAATGTAATTCTGTGGTGTACTGTGGTGTTCTCAAAAGCAAGTCTGACTTAAATTCAATATCTATGGATAATTTTTTCTGGTTGATCAATCCAATGCACATGTAGAACTCAATATGGTTATTTGTTGTTCTGAAGTGGGTTGTAGCTCTGGAGTGCACTGAATTGTAGTATTTATTCATAGTAGTGTTACACTGTTACTTATTTACAGCACTTGAAATGCATCAGTGCCTGTTGCATGAAGATTCAGTGTCCTTAAAATATGCAAGATGAAGTCTTCCCTTCTCTTTAGGTGAAGCTAGTTTTGTAAATGTATTGTGTTTGTGAGACTGAGAGAAGTAAGGGTGTAGTTCTGAGGCAGGCACTATTTACACAAGGCTAAAACGAGTCGGTATTTTGAGGTGTATTCGGATGCTGTCAGCTTTGTTTCTTTCTTCTCCATGATTAGGTTGTATTTGTTCATGAACCAGCCTAGTGCAGGACGTGGCCCACCCAGCTACTGTGCAGGTTGTTAAGGAGACTGCTTTTGGGGTGGAGTTAAAGATGCTGGTTTTAACTGAGGAAGTCTTAAGTGGTTTAGTCAGAGGTGCCATGTTAGCCCTATTACCACAGCTGTAATCGACAAATACTTAACTCTTTCAGCTTAAAAGCAAAAAGACTTCTGGTTCTGTGTGTTCTTCATGGGAAGAACAGCAAAGGCCATATTTTTGGTTAAGTGTTTGAGGAGGAAAAAGTGAGTTATTGTCAAGTTTTGTCTAGATGGGTCATGGTTATATACTGACAGAAGAAATGTTTCTTCTGCAACATTTCTCGAAGCAATGTTAGCTAAGCTGGTGGAGGTAGGATTATTATACTCATTTTGGAAAGGCAATGTATATTTTTTTGTTGCTTTTTTTTCCCTGAGTGTAAAATGAGAGCAGTTAAGCTATTAAATTCTATGAGATAGATACCAAAAGTGAAGTATCTATCTGGTTTGTTTGTGTATCAAGAACATGTAAGCTGTTTTATAAACATTTGAAAACTCTGAAAAAATACTATTTCATCTTATGCAAATATTAGTTTCATTAATTTCAGCCTGGAAAAGCCTATTAATTATTAAAATTTTAACTGAAAACATACTTTCCAAGATAGCTGCACCACGAATTTGAATAATTGGAATTTCATTTATAGAAACAAGTTCAGTGTTTCCTGTTACAGCAATGTGCCACCACCAGACTTCTTATTGAAAAAATGACATTAAAAGCACTTACTTGCAGGGAAGATGACAGAGCGAGGAGGTCCCTTCAAATATCTGAGAAAGCTTATTTAAACAAGTTGCAGTCCAATCCTTTATGTAGAATAAAACAAGACATCCGTAAGGTTAATCCTTATGGACATTCCCATTATATCTCTTTTGGTGTCTTGTTGGTTTCTTAAATGAAAACATTTAGAAAGTAGGTAACCAATTGAGTTGCTCGGAGTTCACTTATTCTGAATTTATTCCTGAAGGCCCATCCAGGGGCTATCAGTTGAGAGCATGTTGATGATATGTCTCTGACACTAATGTTCTTTTTTTTTTTTTCTAATGCCAACATAAGTACTTCTTGTATAATCATTTCCTAATTTATTTTAGAATTGATAGAATTTCGTGTTTCATCCCAGATTTAAGATCCCATACCCACAGTCATTAAAGAAATCTTCTTTGATTTATATAGATGTTTTGTGATAATATAGTCCTTAGGGAAGAATAACACCCTTTCACTAAAAGAAAAGAAACAATTCAAAGGATTGAGTTTCTTTTTTTTTTTAATTTGTAATATAGCCCATTTTGGTGCTGCAGGGCAATATTTTTTTTTCACCAGTTTATGAAGGGTGTTTCATCTGAATATGCTCATACCTTTAAAAATCATTTGGTGTGAGAACTTTTTAAGTTAGAGGGCGGTGTGTTTTTTTTTTTTTCTACAATACAGTAGACCCCGCCTTTGAGCTTTCAATTTAAGTCTTCTGTAATATACTGCCAGAAAGTTTGTTCAGAGCTCTGTCTGTGTTGGAACATGTATGCCTGTCCCAGTGTCATAACTAATTATATACCTTGTATGCTTACTTCTAGTAATTGGAAAGTAGACCTACCGCAGGATAAGTTTTAGTATTAGATTGTATCTTGGGGACATGTTACAGAAATCAAGTTTCCACCAAGCAGAAACTTGAATTTGTAAACAGATATTACTATTTTGAGTACATCATCTCATGACTGTTTCTTGACATCTGTGTGTGTTTGTTTTAAACTTGGGGAGAGGGTATTTCTGAGCTGTACCTCTGTATGCGTAATAATTACATACTTAACCTACTTATCTGCAGCCACAGTATTTTGAAGTGTCTGTTGTCTCCTCTTGAAGTAAAGGCCTCTTGCTGCCATACTTTCTACCAATTTTGTTTGGTGGCTCAAAACTTAGCAAAAATGTGTCTGTGTGCAGTGCATGCCTACGTTCTGCTTTGCTGTGATGCTGTTTTCAGGTCCTTACCTTGACAAAAGCGAGAAAGAAGAAGGAGAGACTGGTATTTTAATTAGGAGTTATGGTTTCACCATTTTCTTTGTGGCATTCTTTGCTTGTGTTTTGTGTCTGTACGTGTATATGTAGACATGTGCTTGTGTATCTATAAATTTTCCTAGTTGCAAGCAGAAAGATGGAACCTTGTGGTTATGTGTAAGGTTTTACTTTGCGTGCTCACGGCTAGGCTAGCAAACAACGACTTATGTGCACCAGCATGTATAAAATATGTGTTCCTTGTCCATGCCTGCTGAGTGAACATTGTGCAGGTCTTAGGTCTCAGAGCTTCACATTTTGTCGTAATTAAAGGCTTAGGATTGAGCATTTAATGCTAACGATACACTACAGTATTGCCAAGATGTGTTTTGATTTTGGTCTTTGTTGAACTACAAGACCACATTTTTATGGGAACTGCATTGCTACTTGCTGTTGTGCATTAAAACCTGTTATTTTCATAGAGCATGTATTGTTGTTTTACGGAAAGTACAGCAAGAGTACTTGGGCATCTCCTAAAAGCATATTTAAATCATTTAGATAAAATAAAAAATAATGTATCTATGACTATAATGATATTTTTACACATAAATGTAATTTTTTTTTAATAAGAAAATAAATATTGTCTCTCATTATATGAAACTTCAGTTTACTTTTCCCAGGTAAAAGATTTTTAGTTAATGTACTGGTTCTGTAAGTTTCTGTGTTATCTGTTACTTTCTTTATCCAGGAAGCAGCTGGATTTTGTGGAATGACTTTGTTACTTTGTTACTTTGTGGCATCCTCATAATTAATTTGTATTAAATCACTTTGAATTTTTTTGACAACAAATGGTATTTTTTAAAACCATTTAAGCCACAATTTTATCTTCCACTTTCCTTTCCACCATAAGCATTTCTTAGAAGGTTCAGGGGAGGAGATGACTGGGTCAGCCTGACCAGGGAAAGTCTAATGCTGTTCCACATTCCAGTTCTGTATATTTTCAGTATTGAGTTAACACTACTTGCTAAGAAAGATGAGTGTACTACATGCAATATCTTTAGGTGATTTTTAAACTTGAGTTTTCTTTTTCAAAGATATGCAAAAATCTAGTATCCTAATTTCTTCAGAAAAATGAAGGGTCATTTACAAACACAAAAACATGCTTTATATACACGTTGTTTTTTTTAAAAAAATTATCTTGTTTGAATTTAGACCATTTTGTTCTTTTTCTTTGTCTTCTATTTTTACAACTCTCCACTCATGCATGGATTTGAAATGCTTAACAGGAAACTAAGCCAGCTATTCCAGTGATGTGAAAATTGGAGATAGAGCTGTCTGAGAAACAAGCACATCTTATTCAGCCGCTGGGGAAGGAAGAAGCTTGGATATTTTCCTATATCACAGTCTGAGGAATTTGTTTTCTACATCTACCGTTCGTTCTTCTCAATGATATATTTTTTTCACTTCTGTTTGCTGTAAAGGAAGAAGTTAGTTTTGCCCTGATCCTTCAGTCACTTTGGATATGATTGTTTTAACCTTCTTGCAAACAGGTTTTCTGCCTCTCCCTAAGCTTTTGATTTTTAAGTCCATCATTCCTCTGGAAAACTTATCTCCAGCAGAGAGAAACTGACATGAGAGTTTTCACTTCTGGTCACAGAAATTTTAGTTGTCAGTGAAAACAAAACTACAATCAGTAGCAGAGGGCTATGGAGCTATCAGTCTGAAGGGTCAGATAGATTCTGCATAGTTCCATTCATTTTATGTCTGAGAGGCCTGTCATGCTACAAGGACTAAAATTTGAAGTATGAGATCCAGATTCCTTAAAATTTAATGACCCTTGTATGAAAACGATTCCTACTTGCCCACAAATCTAAGATAGGTTTTCAAGTCCTGGCAGTTAGTTTTTATCAGGGTTCCTGTATCAAGAATTAAAATATTAGCTGAATAAAGGAGAATGGACAGTTAATAGCAGTATTGTAAAATAAATGTCATTTAACAATAACAGAAACCATTATATCAGTAAACTAATTAATACCTGAAAGGAACATAAAACTGTTGATCTATCTAAAATAAGTAGAGAAATGCTGCCTGGAAATAAAAATACTTCTTTTTTTTCATGTGAAAAACCATGGGATAGTAGAAAATATTGACCTGGTTGTGTTCTCTGTAACATGTAGCTGAACATAATAGTAGTTTTATTTTTTTACTGTTCCTGTGGTAGACCTTAGTGCTGTTACATTATTCAGATGTTTCGATTATAAGCCCAAAGAATTGATAATATCCTCTATTGCAATAAGAAAATGCACCTTTTCCTTCTTTTAGCTACTACACTGCTAATTAGTAAGCAGTGCAGTAACTGTCATTTCTTCTACAGTACCTTTTCTCAGGGGAAAGTGAAGCAAGATCCTCTGTGGAAGAAAAGAACTCAGTTTAATTTGCACAAATATGGCTTGATTTTGAGGTAAGCATGTATGAAAAATGCAGAAATAGATTCAGAGGATCTATAAGAAATGAGCTCCACTTGAGTTCTGGCCATGTTTCATGTCTTAGTTCTGGAGTTATGAGCTTGGAAGAACAAGAGAAGGTTTTGAAGCAGTGGACTTATGAATATGATACAAACAAAAATGCGTATGTGTTTTACTGGTAGTTATTCAGTCTGCTGCTGGATTCTGTCATCTTCTCTCTTCAGTTTTAAGCTTCCAAACAAATTTTGATGTATACACAGAAAACTTCTCTGATGTGTCAGCGTGTTTTTTGACGGTAGCTGGTAGTGCTAATCAATCCTCATCGATTCAATTTTTAAAGCAAATTTATTATAGTTTTTTGAATGTTTTATAACACATACAAAAAAGTAGTATAACATTGAAACATCCTGTTTGATGACATCTTACTTATCATGATGTATTTACTGTGTTGTTAGTATGCAACATATTATTGAGTTATGTCTCTTGGGAAGACAGCATTTTTTAAGCTCCACAAAGTTGAATGACTTTTGTTGTGTAAAAATCCCTAAAAACAAGGTCCCATCAAACCAGACCCCTAGCATCTGGTTTTCATCTGCTCTGATTGTATCAAGAGGAAACAATCCCATGTAGATGAAGAGTTGTATTCACTATGAGTTAGGTCCCTAGTGTATTTGCAAGGGTTGAAAGAACCACTATCCAGAACTTGGAGGAATACTTTTGTGGCACAGTTACTGAATGCAACTTTTCTTGTTTTCTGCTATCGTGTTTGTGTTTCCCTCATTTTTTGAGAGCTTTGTTGAAGCTAAAAGGATAGGGTTTTTTATCCAGAATCATACACAGGGAGCTTATGCTTTTGTAAAAGAAAACTGCTGTGTCAATTTGTGCATAACAGTACCCTTAGTACTATATTGGTAGTTTTTCGAAGGGAGAGTGTGGATCTCATCCAATCCATTAACACTTGTTCCCCTTTCCCATTCCCACAAATGCCTGCCAGACCTGTGATACAGCAACAAATATTCAGTTGTGAACAGACTCAGAAACGTGATTGGTGGTGTCTGAACTGGAAAGCAAGGATTCCAGAAACATGCTAGATGGTAAGATGAAGCTCTTCCCCAGTGCAAAGCGAAATCCGTGCCTAATTTGGAGATAACAAAACATCTGGTTCCGTAAGCGATCAAACTTAATCTGAAGATCTGCAGAGGACTATGATATGTCTTGTTCAAATTTAACATTTTGGAGTCCTTCAACTCCAGCTGCATCCCCTTTGATTAATGATGAGCTGTGAGAGAAAGATGAGCAAACTTCAGGTGTCTGTAAGCAGGAGGCAGCAGGAACAAACCAAATTAGTGACATGGAACATCTAATGGATTTATTTTAAATGAAAAAGTACTTCCCTGAAACCTTGATATTCATATCAGTGGGAAATGAACCATAGTCTATCCAACAGGTGTGGGCAGGAGCAAGTGTCTTCAGTGGTTTGACTAAAAGAACAGGGTTTGAATGAGAATGAATTAAAAAGAGAGCATTCCAAAAACTAAATAGTCCAACAGTCCTTAATGTTGCCCCTAAATCAATGTAAAATACTGTAAAATACATACTTGGGGCAGATTCTGTGTTAGTGCATTAATATGAATCAGATTTGTTTTGCTGACTTCGATAGAGATTTATCTGTCCTTAAAACTTTGGCACACTGCGCCCTGTATTAGGTACCCTCGTAAAACTTGCATACGCTTCTTGTATTTTATGACCCTCTGTTTTCAGTAGTGCCTGATCTGGACATGGTGATTTTTTCTTAGAACATGTCAATCAGATCAATATTGCTGGTTGCATTGCATCTCATGTGGGAAATGTGTGACTTTTAGCAGACAGATTTATAAGATGGAACCAGCTTTCCAGTTGATGTAATTGACTCCATTATAAGAATGCAGACTTTTACCAGCAAAGGCTGTGGTTTCTCTACATGAAAATGTTTCCCTCACCAGATAGAGTTTTAGTTTGGAGCGTTTGTGTTTTCTTGAGCCCTCCTGCATGCTGAAGTGCTTCTTCTGAACTCTGAATTAAAATAAATCATTTATTTGAAGCATGACTTTTTTTACTCCACTGTCCTAACTAAACTTTGAATCAATCACTCTTTATGATTGTTTTGAATAGTATAGGTACGTGTGTCAGAACTGGACAGAGGAGAAAAAATAAGTTGTCCAGGTAATGTTTGTATAAAGCAACTGCAATTCCTCCCAGCATTCTATACATTATCTGAAAACTACTTTGTTAGGTGAAAATGCTTAGAAAATGGCTTTTGAATAATAAAGCTCAGTTTAATGAAGAAATGGAAATTCTTGAGGCTACCAAAACATGCTCAAGTGTAGTATAAAGTAAGTTAACAGTCTGGGACTGGGTCTTAAAGTTACTCAGAAACATTTGTTCATGTTAATCCTACTTCACTTAGTGAAATACTTTTCCATTGATTTTTATATGTAGAAATGATCGCCAGTAATCACTGTGCTGGATATTGAGAAATGTTTAGTCAAAACAGTACTACTTGGATAGATGGGTTCTGTAAATTGCTTATGAAGGACTAAATAGCCCAACTGCAAAATGACACCTCACACTTCCCTTGCCCTATGTTCAGTCCAGAAGATGATTATTACATTTGTTGATGTGTTGAGTTAACATTGGCTAAAGGCCAAACTCACACCCAGCTGCTCTCTTACTCCTTTGCTCCTGAGAACTCTACTTCCCCTAGGCAGTGCAGGGGGATACAAAATGTGAGTTTTATCGTCAGTCCATAGCAGCTTCTCTCTGCTGTTCCTTCCTTTTCATGCTTTTTCCCTGCAGCTATGTGGATCCTTTCATGGGTTGCATACCTCTAGGAAATACCTGCTCTAGTCTGGGCTCTCCATGGGCCACAGTTTTCCACCTGCTCTGGGGTGGTGTCCTCCACTGGCTGCAATGTGGACATGTGTTCCAGCATGGTCCTCTCCATGGGCAGCAGGGGAGTCTGGTGCTTGAAGCACCTCCTTCACTTCCCTCTCTGATCATGGTGTTTGTGCTGCTTTTCCCTTTCTTAGACATGTTTTCCCTGAGGCACCACCATCTTGGCTGAAGGGCTCAGCTGTGTCCTGAAGTGGATCAGTTGAAGCTGGCTATGTCCAGTGTGGGGCAGCCCCTAGCGTTTTCTCAGAGAGGCCACCCCTGCAGCCCACCCATTCCCAACACCTTGACATCTACATCAGCAGATCTGAATAAGATGATATGACAGTACTTGGCAGTCTGCTGTCATGTACTAGTGAGGTCCCCTTGCGTGGAATATCATGTGGAGAGATCAGCAGTGATGCAACTTGTTTTCTTGCCATACATCTCTACTGATGATTAGTTCTCTGGTTGTCTGGGTAAAACTATTAAACTATGGACAAGCATCTGATGAGTATTTGCTGATTTACTGCTTAAGTCTAGCCCATCACGAATTTCGTTATTGTCGACAGATAATGTTTTTTGTCACAAATTTGCTGACATCTCTCTCAAAAAGAGTCAATTACAAAATTTTTGGAACGTTTTCCTGTCAGCCATCTTGGGAAGTGCCACTATGTATTCTTATGTCTCCAGTTAATTAAAATGTCGAGTTTTGAAGACTGCTTCATTTTTAGCCAAGCAAGCACTGTGACTTATTTGCAGTTAGGCACTTTGTAAGTGTA